>JAVGWX010000003.1:8370179-8970179 GCA_036924085.1 Ariolimax columbianus | reverse complement strand
ACTGGTAGAGATAAAGTGAAATACCGATGGAGCAGCATAGAGTGTTCGATAGATATACAGATAGAGAATAAGAGAGTGAGACGAGAGGCGATATATAGAGGCAGAGAATGTGACAGCAAAAAAAAGATACAGATTCAGAAAATAAAAGTGGGAGACTTGGAAATTGGGACAACTAGGGAAACAGGTAGAGAGACAAACAGACACAGACAGTGAGACAGATAGAGAGACAGACACAGACATTGAGACAGGTAGAGAGACATACACAGACAGTGAGACAGGTAGAGAGACAGACACAGACATTGAGACAGGTAGAGAGACAGACACAGACATTGAGACATGTAGAGACACAGACACAGACAGTGAGACAGATAGAGAGACAAACATACACAGACAGTGAGACAGATAGGGAGACAGACGCAGACAGTGAGACAGATAGAGAGACAGACACAGACATTGAGACAGGTAGAGAGACAGACACAGACAGTGAGACAGATAGAGAGACAAACATACACAGACAGTGAGACAGATAGAGAGACAAACAGACACAGACAGTGAGACAGATAGGGAGACAGACGCAGACAGTGAGACAGGTGGAGAGACAAACAGACACAGACAGTGAGACAAGTGGATAGACAGACACAGACAGTGAGACAGGTAGAGAGACAGACACAGACAGTGAGACAGATAGAGAGACAAACGCAGACAGTTAGACAGATGGAGTGACAAACAGACACAGACAGTGAGACAGGTGGATAGACAGACAGAGGCAGTGAGACAGGTAGAGAGACAGACACAGACAGTGAGACAGATCTAGAGACAGACACAGACAGTCAGACAGGTAGAGAGACAAATGGCGTGGCCGCTCTTTCCAGTCGACACATTTGTAAATCCGTACCTGACAAAGAAAAACAAGTCTGGGGAAAATTTGTGAAATAATACAGGAAGGAAAGTTTGTGGAATTGTGTGCCAGAGGTAAATCGCTATAAATGGGAGGATAACATATAAAGAAGGACAAGAAAATGTCTGACAGATCAAGGCAAGAGGCAGAGGATGTTTGAGATCCATTGCAGCTGATCGTTTCTTTGAAGATGGTATTTGAGCTGAACCTTCGACAAGGGCTCTTCAGACCCCAGTTTAGGAAGCCATTTTTCAGAAGTCAGTTACATTGGGAAATCACAGGTAGTAACCAGCAGAAAGACTATCTAATTGGGGAAATAGAATCACTTTTTTGTGTCTGTCTACTTCTCAGCTAGAGGCAGTGTGGATTGTGGGTGAAACGTCGTGTCACAATCCTAACGCAATACGTTTGAATTTAACCGTGTCTAGTGTGGCAGACACGGGATTTCTCTCGGTGTGAGCGCTTCTCTACGTACAGAAATTAGGGCAACCTACAGTACGCACACCTGCCAGGGACAGCCAAATAGGTGGGCGGTTGGAAGACGTGACGTTCTGTAACGGATGTACTACTGACAATCCATTGTATACTGCCAACTAAGCCTATAGTTTGGGGTTTTTTAGCCTAACAAAAATTCTCGTACGACTTTATTCCCAATGTGGGGGTGGAAAGTCGATGTCTTTTTAGGCTGAAGTCTAGATGTCGCTTCGTCAATGCCGTCGCTAAGTCGTGTGCTGGCTATGTGTGTCTATTTCATCCCCGGTTATTTAAATGCAAGGTCAATGTAACCCCATAACATACACTGTAGTCCGGGATGAAGTGTTGGGAACTTCATTGTAGCAGAGCTGAACTTTCCATCAGGCGGGGTGGGCAGCTTCCTTTATCGCTGTCTTTTCTTCACTTTTATCAGAATGCCAGCTGCTGGTCTATAGTGAATGGTCCCGATATCTTTGATCGATCAAAGTAACTTTGCTCTACCAATATGCCACCAGGCTTTACCTTTATATAACTAGTAAGTTGTTTTTTACTTGTTTGCTTTTTGTGTTTGTTTAAATAGAGCAGACGTGTGAAACACAAAGACAGATTGTAAAGCAAGTAGCCTCCCCTTGCAGAACTTTTGCTTTTTGCTATTATAAGTTTTCTGGCAGGATTGTAGTACCGTAGGTTGCCATTACTTTCCGTACATGAAGGAGAGAAAAACAGACATGTCTACCAAACTGGACACGAGCGTGATTCTTCCTCTTCTTCTTCTTCTTCGTTCTCAATCTCCCACTACCAAACCCTGAAAGGGCTTAAGTATCAGAATGTAGTCCAGAAAACGGAATGCGTTGTGTCGTAGTTTACAGCTTGGCTGCGATATTTGCACCTTTCGGTCCAACACATCCGACTTCAGCAACCATTTTTTGAGTACCGGGTTAGCATTCCCTCTTCGATCCCTTATCCTTAGCCAGTTTGCTCTGATGCAGCCTGTTATCCAGGATCACCGCGTGGAGGTGTAGAATGGTCTTGGCAGCTATGGTTCGCTGGCCCTGACGCTAGCAGTCCGCTATGGGTCGCTGGCCCTGACGCTAACAGTCGCTGACCCTGACGCTAGCAGTCAGCTATGGTTCGCTGGCCCTGACGCTAGCAGTCAGCTCTGGTTCGCTGGCCCTGACGCTAGCAGTCAGCTCTGGTTCGCTGGCCCTGACGCTAGCAGTCAGCTCTGGTTCGCTGGCCCTGACGCTAGCAGTCAGCTATGGTTCGCTGGCCCTGACGCTAGCAGTCACTGACCACTGCAACTCATGCGCTGCTCAGCATCTTGATCCCGAGCGTGATTCGAACTGGATGGTTTTGGATTGTGCAGAGGACGTTTCGCCCCTACTCAGTCCACCTAGCCTTATAATGAAAGACTGGTCGTACAAAATAGCATTCTGAGTCATGATAAACAAAATATATACTTCATGTACACACGTATCAGTCAAACCATACCAAGTGCTTCAAATATATGCTTTACCCACAACGTTGTCATGCCATCCTATATGTTTCACTTTCATCTACATCTCTGCCATCTTTCTGTTGTCTAAGACTGCGACCAACTTACGTTATGTTACTTCGTCAGCTTGATCATGTTAACACTGAGACCCCTCACGACAGACATCAACCATCATCGACTGGCCGAGCGGTTTGGATGTTGATCTGATGATCACGAAGACAAGTTTTCAAAACCTTGGTAAGGTACATGTTTTTTTTGCTTTCTATCAAAGGTAAATAAATGAAAAGGATCTAGCTTGCACACCCCGCGGCAACTGCACTGGCAAACGTCATTTTTTTCTTAATAAATCCTCCCATTGACCTCAGCAATGAAAATAGAAATAACAAAAATATAATGGTTTTTATACCCCCCACCCCCTACCCCACCCCAACCAAGTTATTCCACAAGCACACCTGCAAGAAAGGTTTTTACGTGAATAAGCACCTTGTGGATTGTGTGAAGCAATCCATTGTACAGAACACACAGCGATATGGATAATTCATGATAGAGTGGCATAGATATGTAATCAAAGGGTTCCACATGTATGGAGTACCTGAGAACATGCATACAAAAGTAACAGATCGGAACATGCTATAATATACAGCCTTGACCCAAACCAGGAGAATGCATTTAGCCACGATCGATAAAAGACACAAAGTCACACACATAGGAAACTTTAGAAAGGAAAGTGAATGTGTGTGCAGGCATGTATGTATATGTTTGTTTGTGTGTATGTATGTGTTTATGTATGTGTGTGTGAAATTGCTTAAGGTTAATCAGGCTGATCGTCTGTATTTCACGTTAGGTGTTTTCTCGTGTGATTTAGCAAGAACATGTCGATTGCTAATCTAATCCCAGTTCACAGCGTGCCAATGGACCTCGGGTCAGACAATATTTATTCAATGAGAAAATGTTGGACAGAAAGAAATGTATACAGCTAGACAAGTAACTACAATTTTAAAACATAAAAATAGTTAAATTCCTCAAAGGACTGACGTCTATACACATGGTTACCCTTATATGTGTGCAGTCAATTTCGTTGCTGGAATGCCGGTGACATAGCACAAAATTCCCAGCTCCCACTGTCACTCGATATTTTCTCCTGACTATGTTGGGTAGCCATTTAAAACTGGGACAACTGAGAGAAGCGGTTAAACCATGAAAAAACGACACGTCCAATCTGACAAATTGAGGAGGACATGAGTTGAACCTGGCACATGTGGATTGTAAAGCAAGCTGTCAACCACTTAGCCAAGCTGTCAAACACTGAGCCAAGCTGTCAACTACTGAGCCAAGCTGTCAACCACAGAGTCAAGCTGTCAACCACTGAGCCAAGCTGTCAACCACTAAGCCTAGATGTCAACAACTGAGCCTAGCTGTCAACCGCTAAGCCAAGCTGTCAACCACTGAGTCACACTTTCTAACATAATAATCTATTCAGATATCAGTGGTTGACATTTGATATTCATTTCGCTTTCAAGCTTGGAAATTGCGTTTCAAATAACATGACAACCATGACTCGAGATTGTAATTAAGTTCCAATCTTTCAGCATCCTCCAGGTAAATGTAAACATTTCACGAATGTTCAATCGATGCTCTGTTCGAATACCCAGTTCACGGATGTTCCAAAAAAGTTGTTTTTTTAAATTAATAAAACATACTCTAGTTATTGATTATATTATATATTTGTTAGGTTTATTTATTCATTTGTTTTAGCACAGCTATTGTGCATTTGTCAAACTAACAGCAAAGTATTCTTGAACACTACACTTACGTACAGCACAATTTATTGGAAGAAAGTCACTTCTTTACACTTACGTACAGCACAATTTACTGGAAGAAAGTCATTTTTCCATACTTACGTACAGCACAATTTATTGGAAGAAAGTCACTTCTCTACACTTACGTACAGTACAATTTATTGGAAGAAAGTCACTTCTCTACACTTACGTACAGTACAATTTATTGGAAGAAAGTCACTTCTCAGTACTGTGTTTTTACAACGTAATTACTGAACTCTTTATTATACAAAAACACTCAATCAGTACACCTCCAAAATGCTAAACCACATACACACACACACACACACACACACACACACGTATATGTATGCATGTAAGTAAGTATATATGTATGTAAGTATATAATGTATGTATGTATGTATGTATGTGTATGTGTATAATAGATGGAAATCAGAAACAAAATTAAATTCAAACATTCTGTTTATATTTAACCAATAAAATAGTCTGATTTGTTTGCTGTCGCCAATTCCTCAACGGAATGAAGTTAGCAGTGTTTGTAATCACATCAAGTTTTTAAGTAAGATTAGAAAGTTTAAGACACAAATCTGTGACGGTTTATAAATTGATAGTTTTCCTCACTACACAATCATCTTCTTTGTTTATCAGATTTTCGAGCTGTGGTGAAACCAGCTCTCAAATACAATCCTCTGTTTCTCACAGATGGGTGATACTGTTCATATCTCTAGAGATATTGATGTGAAATGGGATCATTCGGGGAATTGCAAGCAAGCAGAAGAGCCATTTGGCAATTTTTTGCGAAGTTTTCAATGTTGAAGTTTTAATGTTACTTTTTATTGTGAATATTGTTGACGTTTTTGTAGTACTTTTTATTGTGAATATTGTTGGCGTTATTTAAGTACTTTTTATTGTGAATGTTTTTGAAATTGTAGTGGTATATGATTTAGCTTTTAAGTCAACTGGCTATTGTTGTTTGTGTCAGAATAGTTGTTCCTGCAAATGTATTGTTTTTTTAAATGAAGCATATAGTTTTACATGTAAAATATATTTTCTCTGTCAGATATAGTTATATGTATTAGGTCTAGTTTAGTTTTCTGTGTCAGAATAGTTTAAGCTGGTATGTATTTATCTCTCGGTCTGTATGGTTATATGTGTTATTGCTATTGTTTTCATGAAAGTCTGTTTATATGTGAACCAAATATGGTAACTCTCAGCTTCTATTTCGTTCACCACTTCTTGTTCTGCCACTAATGTCCCCTTGACTAACGTATTTGCATTGTTTTCTTTCTACAAAATACGCACCATGCAGTTACATCTCCACACGTCAAAGACGTCAATTCAATTCTCAAGTTATGTGTTCACTGTCTGCGTATTTACGTCATACAGACTAACGATTATCAGTCTCATTGTTACTGTCTCAGACGGCTCTGTGAATCTCGACCCATGTTGCTGTAACGGCATACACTGGCCCTCCCCATTCACTTCCTGATTTTCATTTCACATTTTCCATCCACCATTATCAAATTTCTCAGATAGGAGAAACTCTTGAACTGCTCATTTGATCTCATTTGTTCCGCAGATTATTTGTCCACTTTTGTTCTTCTTTGTCGTCAGTATTCGTCCTGAAAATGGCGTTCGTGTCGTAGCTTACATCTAGGCCCCGATATCTGCTCCTTTCGATCTGACACATCCAATTTCAGCACGGAACTTTTGGGACCGGGTTGCCTGCTCTCTCGATCCCTTATCACATAGCCAGGCTGCATGATTACAGTCTGCTTCCAGGGCTGCCACTCGGAAATAGAATAAGATATTGGTCAGCTAAAGGTAACTGACCCTAAAGCGAGCAACCAACTATGAAACGTTGGCTGATATCAACTCATTCCCAGCTGCATCTTCTCCCCCCCCCCCCCCCCCCCAGGCTACTTATCTATTTATCATCGTTTAAAGTGGTTATTTGACTTTTATTTTTGGGGTTCCTCTTTAGTATGTGTCTGTTTGTTAGAGAAAGAGGGAGGAGAGAGAGAGAATATGTGTGTATGTGTGTGTGTATGGTTGTGCGTGTGTGTCTGTTTGTTAGAGAAAGAGGGAGGAGAGAGAGAGAATATGTATGTGTATCTGTGTGTCTGTTTGTTAGAGAAAGAGGGAGGAGAGAGAGAGAATATGTATGTATGTGTGTGTGTGTCTGTTTGTTAGAGAAAGAGGGAGGAGAGAGAGAGAATATGTATGTATGTGTGTGTGTGTGTCTGTTTGTTAGAGAAAGAGGGAGGAGAGAGAGAGAATATGTATGTATGTGTGTGTGTGTCTGTTTGTTAGAGAAAGAGGGAGGCGAGAGAGAGAATATGTATGTATGTGTGTGTATGTTTGTGCGTGTGTGTATGTTTGTGCGTGTGTGTATGTTTGTGCGTGTGTGTATGTTTGTGCGTGTGTGTATGTTTGTGCGTGTAACAAACAGTTAGAGAAAGATGGAGGAGAGAGAGAGAATATGTATGTATGTGTGTGTGTGTATGTTTGTGCGTGTGTGTCTGTTTGTTAGAGAAAGAGGGAGGAGAGAGAGAGAATATGTATGTATGTGTGTGTGTGTCTGTTTGTGCGTGTGTGTATGTTTGTGCGTGTGTGTATGTTTGTGCGTGTGTGTATGTTTGTGCGTGTGTGTCTGTTTGTTAGAGAAAGAGGGAGGAGAGAGAGAGAATATGTATGTATGTATGTGTGTGTGTGTGTATGTTTGTGCGTGTGTGTATGTTTGTGCGTGTGTGTCTGTTTGTTAGAGAAAGAGGGAGGAGAGAGAGAGAATATATATGTATGTGTGTGTTTGTTAGAGAAAGAGGGAGGAGAGAGAGAGAATATGTATGTATGTGTGTGTTTGTTAGAGAAAGAGGGAGGAGAGAGAGAGAATATGTATGTATGTATGTGTGTGTGTGTGTATGTTTGTGCGTGTGTGTATGTTTGTGCGTGTGTGTATGTTTGTACGTGTGTGTATGTTTGTGCGTGTGTGTATGTTTGTGCGTGTGTGTCTGTTTGTTAGAGAAAGAGGGAGGAGAGAGAGAGAATATGTATGTATGTATGTGTGTGTGTGTATGTTTGTGCGTGTGTGTATGTTTGTGCGTGTGTGTCTGTTTGTTAGAGAAAGACGGAGGAGAGAGAGAGAATATGTATGTATGTGTGTGTTTGTTAGAGAAAGAGGGAGGAGAGAGAGAGAATATGTATGTATGTGTGTGTTTGTTAGAGAAAGAGGGAGGAGAGAGAGAGAATATGTATGTATGTGTGTGTGTGTATGTTTGTGCGTGTGTATATGTTTGTGTGTGTGTGTATGTGTGTGTGAGAGAGACAGAGAGGGAGAGGGAGAGAGAGACGTGGTTTTAATACACGCTGAACATCGCCACAAAAGTTGCTGAACTGTTATGTTCCGCGACTTCTAAGGGAAAGGGATTGTCTTCAATGCCTGGTGAGACTGAACCTCGTGTCAATCCAATAGAACAGTAATGCAGGCCTTTATAGGGCTCAGCAAAAGAGCTGACGAAATTGAGATGTTCGCCGAGCGTCATGACACCAAACGGTTTCTATAGGAAAAGCCGTGCAACCATCATTCCAACCCTACTATACGCTTGCGAAAGCTGGACTGTATACTCTGGACATGCAAGGAGGTTAAACCACTTCCACACAGGTTGCCTGAGGCGAATATTCCACATCCGATGGCAAGATCGTGTCACTGACATCGAGGTTCTCTCGAGGGCTAACATGCCCAGCATCCATGCACTGCTAGAAAAAGCACGACTAGGATGGGCCGGACACCTCGTCCGTATGTCAGACGAGCGGCTCCCAAAGAAGCTTCTCTACGGCGAGCTGAGAGAGGGATGGCGCGAGAGAGGGCGCCCAAAGATACGTTTTAAAGACGGTCTGAAGGACTCACTAAAAAGTTGCCAGATAGACATCGACACCTGGGAATGTCTTGCGCAAAACAGATCTGACTGGAGAAGCGCAGTCAAATCGGGTGTAGCTGCCGGTGAAGATGACCGTGTTGTGAAAGCCCAGAACAGACGAGAGACGCGGAAATCCCGAGCAGCGGGAACACCATCCCCTTCTACAAACCTCGTGTGCCCGATATGTAGCAGATATTTTCGTGCTCGCATTGGCCTGTTCAGCCACATGCGCACCCACACCCAACAGGGAAATCTGTGACAAGGATGATGTCGGCGGTCCTCATCGACAACGATGGACAGCTATTATTATTATATGCAAGCAAGCGGAGATAGTAGCCGACCTTCTGGAAACTATATTTTGTAATTGTTTTTGCGTTCGTCCTATTTTTCAATTCGCCAAGGTGGTATGCGCTGCATTATTTTTATGTTGCGCCTATCAGCTTAGTGCATCCGTCTTCGGCCAGCATTTTTATGTAAAGGCCTACTTCCTCCTGAATTTTCTAAGAGTTGGTTCCCCGGGGTAACGGCCGGTGTTGTGATTGGGGAGCGAACCCAGCAACTTCGGGTTGCGAGCCGTGTGACTTAACCACTAGCCCATGCCATATTTTGATCACGGCTGGAAACAACTTCTGTTGAATGTCTTATGTCGTGTTGTCTCCTTCATGTTGTAGATGACAATAAAAGAAACATGCAATATATTCATGTATCTCCTAACAGGCTGTGACTTTTAGTTAAATACCCTAAGAAAATGAAACCACTGCTTTACACATCTAAATAACAAAAAGAAGAAGAAGAAGAAGTAGAAAAAGAAGAAGAAGAAGAAAGAGAAGAAGATTAAGAAAACACGAAATTTATCATTAAGTGAAAGATAGAAGAAATGAAAAATTGAGAAGAAGAAGAAGAAGAAGAAGAAGAAGAAGAAGAAGAAGAAGAAGAAGAAGAAGAAGAAGAAGAAGTAAAACGAGAAGTGAATGAGAAAAAGAAGAACAAGAGACGAAAAAGATAATAATTGCGAAAACGATAGAATAAGTGGGAGATGATGAAGAAGAAGAAGAAGAATAAGAAGTGAAGAAACAGAAGAAGATGAAGAAGAAGAAGACAAAGAAGGAGAAGAAGATGAAGAAGAATAATAAGAACAGGAAGAAGAAGAAGAAGAAGAAGAAGAAGAAGGTAACAGAAATAAACAGAAGAAATAGAAGATGAAGAGAAGTCGAAGAATTAAATCGGAAAGAAGGAAAACAAGAGACGAAGCAGATGATAATTAAGAAAAGGATAGAAGAAGTGGCAGATGATGAAGAAGAAGAATAAGGAGAAGAAGAAGAAGAAGAAGAAGAAGATGAAGAAGAAGAAGAAAAAGAAGAAGAAGAAGAAGAAGATGAAGAAGAAGAAAAAGAAGAAGTCAGTAGAAGATTAAGACGAAGAAGAAGAAGAAGATGATGAAGAAGAAGAAAAAAACAAAGAAGAAGAAGAAGAAGAAGAAGAACTCTTCTAGCCAGTGGCGCCTACAAACGTGGAATTTGTTTCAGAATAAAATTGGTATATATTTTCTAACTTTACAACTTAATTTTTTATTTTTTTGTCATTTTACGTGTTTGCCTCACTAGTTTCTATTGGCGCCTATTCCACCCCAGACCGTAGTCAATTGGGCGATATTAAGACGCTTAAACCAGTGCTTGGATGTACGTGGCCTCTGTATGTACTTATGCTAGGTTTTGTGCACTCTCAGAATCCAGCCCGACCAAAAAAATGGAAGGACCTCACCCTGAGGACGGGTGTGAAACTTGTGCAAAATTGTGGTTGTTGAACAGTCAAATGACATTGTTTTTAAATAACCAAAACAAAAAAACAAAAAACAAAAAAAACATTTCCAACTGTCACGTACATTGTCTAGAAAGATACGCCTTGGTTGAATGAACTAAGTATCGCGTCATGTTGTTAATCTGTCCATGTTGTGCACGAGCAAAGACGATACTTCCAATTCTATATAATGTTGACCATTCTATATAATGTTGACCATTCTATATAATGTTGACCACATTTCTGGTGACCTTAACCAGCTTTGACTGTTGTGTTTGGCTGGGTGGACACAGCGTCGCACCTGGAAGGCCCAAAAGTGCTTCATATACGCATTCTTGCACCGCCCTGGCCGACTCCACTATCTAAAGTATATGTTAACCAGTTAATAAACCTGTACCTAGTAATATATAAATTCACCAACATATGTTCTAAAAAATGTTAACCCGATCGTCCAAGACTAGCAGATTGAGATCTGTGTTTATATTAGATGATCAGCAAGTTCCCAGTGACATTTATCCTAAACGAATAAAACCAGCCCAGTTCTCTGATATCACATCGGCAGCGAACTGTCGGCCAGATAACAGCTGTTTCAGCAGAAAACCCATCTTCCTTTGATCAGCCATCATTTGATGTGGGAGAGGCCGATTGAACTAGCCCTTACTTTCCTCATGTTGTGAAACAGGCGGCTGTGATTTGTGCCATGGTTGCAGTTTTTTTTTAATCATTTCCGCGAACACCAGGTTTCTCTCGTGTCACCTTCCGGTGTCAATCAGCGACCTCTGATATCAGCCAATATCGATCGCCATTTGAAGAGGAGAGGGGTCAAGGTCATGGAGGTGCAGACGAAGCTAGTCTTGGCAGACTTCAGATTTATTTGATTTTGTGCACCTTACAAGCACGATAAATATAAAAGTGACGTACATTTGGTACATAAGTGAAACAATGTATGGCAGATTTGTAGAGAAAGTGGGAAACATAAAGAGACAATATCAAGTTAGACAGAGACATGTGGACAGATGTAACATTTAGAGGAGATAGAAAGTGACAAATACAGATGCACAGTGGGGAGGACATCTCCCGAGGAATACGAAGAAAGAAGTATTGAATGATAGACATAGGAAGAGTGATGTAAAAGGTACAAGTGAGAGAGAGAGAGGGGTGGGGGGGGAGGGATGCATAGAGGTGGGGGGAGAAGGACGGAGGGAGAGAGGGATAGGAGGAGAAATGGGGAGCGAGAGAGGGAGTGAGAGGGAGAGATGAAGAGATACAATGAGAAGGGGGGAGAGAAGGAGAACAAGAGAGATAAGAAGGGGGAGAAAAAGAAGGTGGCGGAGAAGGGAGAGAGTAAGAGTGAGGGAGAAAATAGAAAGAGAGAGAGAGAGAGGAGACATGGAGGGGGGATGGGAGAGGTAGGGAGGTAAAGCGATGGAGAAATGATTTGAGAGATCGAGAAAAAGTGAAATAGAATCGGGAAAATAGATAGATGGTAGGAGAGTGAGGGAGGAGGAGAGCGTGGGAGTGACGGAGATAGGCAGGGAACGATAGGGAGAAAGAGAGAGAAAATGTGGGAGGGAGAGAGAGGGAGGAAAAGGAGGTCGGAGATTAATGGGAGTGAAGAACGGGAGAGAAAGGGTTTAGAGAGCGAGAGGAGAGAGAGAGAAAAGTTTAGAGAGAGGGAGAGAGAGGGAAAAGAAACAGTAATTACGATAATTACAGAGAGGACAGCGATAGGAAACAATATAGCAAAGAGAAACTAAGAAAATAAGGTTGCAGTGTTTAAAGAAAGACATTCCTGTCTAGAGAGATGTGGATAAAAACATGTAACAGAAAATTAATGGACACCAAATGGCAAACAGAGAAGGGAAATGTACATAGAAGGACACATGTAGATATAGGCACAAGCAAACAGAAGGGAAACGTACATAGAAGGACACAGGTAGATATAGGTACAAGCAAACAGAAGGGAAACGTACATGGAAGGACACAGGTAGATATAGGTACAAGCAAACGGAAGGAAAACGTACATAGAAGGACACAGGTAGATATAGGTACAAGCAAACAGAAGGGAAACGTACATAGAAGGACACAGGTAGATATAGGTACAAGCAAACGGAAGAAAAACGTACATAGAAGGACACATGTAGATATAGGCACAAGCAAACAGAAGGGAAACGTACATAGAAGGACACTGGTAGATATAGGTACAAAGAGAAACAACGACAGACATGTTAGAGATATTTATTGAAAGACTAAGTGACACGAGATGGGTACGAGAGAACGAGAAGTCATGAAAATAGATAGGTAAGACGCTGGGAATGTACGAAGAAGACTTAGGTGAAACATTGAATGAATATCAAGAGCACTCCAAGCTAAAGACCCTCTTTATTTGTCTAGTTCATCCACTTGTTGAGAAGTGCATAAGCTGTAGCGGTCAGTAACCCTATGCTGATCGCTAGTGTCAGAGTCAACGATCCAAAGCCGCAAAGAGCCCCCCCCCCCCCCCCCCACCTCCACGTTGTGATCCTGGATTGAAGGCTGTAACGGGGCAGACTGGCTAAAGAGAAGGGATCGAAAAGGGAAGGCTAACCCAGCACCCAAAATGCTAAAGTCGGATGTATCGGACTGAAAGTTGTAAATATCGCAGTCAAGCTGTAAACTATTTCACAACGCATTCCGTTCTCAGGACAATAGGCTGTTACTTGCAAAGCCCTTTTCGTGGCTTCGTGCGAGAGTTTGAGAACGAACAACAAAGACAAAGAAGAAGAAGAAAAAGTGCATCCACTGACTGATTTAATCTGTGTTTCAGCTGATTAGTTGTTACAGATTTATTTTGATATAATTACTAAACCGTTGGCGTGCCCACAATTTCCGGTACACAGACAGGTTAGCGAATGGTTGCACGTCTCGTCTGACATCAACTTAGACCAGACCAAAGTCACACCGGATGAACCACACTATTACAGAGCATTAAGTTTATTAGAAATGATGGTCCTAATTAAATGTGTTTGATCGTATGGTCTTATCTTGAGATGAAAAGATAAAGGTAACCGGTTAACGAGTTTATTAATGATAACTGTGTGGCTGGATAAGACATAACGATTGTACTCAACGATCTTGGCTTCACTTCCATATATGACTGCCAAATGATTGAGTACTGCATCCGTTAGACTCTTCTCGTAGAAAGTGAACGTGATTTGTGAGACTCGTGTACACAAGAGATTAACTGTGCACCTGCTTTAGTATGGACGCCAGAACATCTAACTGAGCACCTTCTTTGGTGGAGACACAAGGACATCTAACTGTGCACCTTCTTTGGTGGGGACACAACGTGTATATGTGCACCTTCTTTGGTTGGGACACAAGCAAATCTAAGTGTGCACCTTCTTTGGTTGGGACACAAGCAAATCTAAGTGTGCACCTTCTTTGGTGGGGACACAAGCAAATCTAAGTGTGCACCTTCTTTGGTGGGGACACAACGTGTATGTGTGCACCTTCTTTGGTGGGGACACAAGGTGTATGTGTGCATCTTCTTTGGTGGGGACACAAGGTGTAAGTGTGCACCTTCTTTGGTGGGGACACCAGTTGTATGTGTGCACCTTCTTTGGTGGGGGACACCAGGTGTAACTGTGCACCTTCTTTGGTGGGGACACCAGGTGTAAGTGTGCACCTTCTTTGGTGGGGACACCAGGTGTAAGTGTGCACCTTCTTTTGTGGGGACACCAGGTGTAAGTGTGCACCTTCTTTGATGGAAAAACAAGCAAGTCTAAGTGTGCACCTTCTTTGGTGGGGACACAAGCAGTTCACAACTAATGACTCGTTAAGAATGGAAGAAACCTACAATGCTTGTTGACCATCATCAGGAAAACAAGATGGACATATATTGTATTTGTCTGTAGAATGAACAACAAACGTCTCCCATTGCAGGGACTCGAATGAACACCAAGGGTCGTTCAGAAAAGAGGAAGACCCAAGAAAACACTCAGAAGAACATTATTCGAGAGGATTCAATTATGGGCCTCAAAACCATACAAGATCTAAAAACAGTGGCGACACACTGTTCCAACTGGTGATCATTTGTTTCTGCCTTATACGTCTTACTCGACACGCAAAGAACAGATAGACAGATAGATAGACAGACAGATAGATCGATAGATAGATAGATAGATAGATAGATAGATAGATAGATAGATAGATAGATAGATAGATAGATAGATAGATAGATAGATAGATAGATAGATAGATAGATAGATAGATAGATAGTTTCAAAGACATTTGATTGCACTGTCGTTGCCACTAAGCAAGTCGTTCCGTATTGCAAGTCTCCAGGAGGTCTGAGCAGATGTTTTAGTCTTGTACTGCTTCCAATTCGCATATCTCATCATCCCTGTATCCCCATCATTTTAGATGTTTCTTTCCTGAATCGTGATACGCCAGGTTCAAGTCTGTGTAGTGATTCCCATTTTGCGAAAGGACCTGCGTCAGCTCTTTCCATCTTTTGATGTGGCGTTTTCCAGGGCTAGTCTGTCTGGGCTGGATTGACTGTAAGAAACTGCGTCTTGATTTTAGTCTTGTGCGCTGCACCTGGTCTCAAAATATAGGGTGCTTTGAGATGTTTACCTGTTTCTCGCTTTCTATCTCTGACGCGACAACTATTCGTGTCTCAGGTGGTGCTATGCCAATTATGGTTTAGATTCTCTGTTGTGTAGGTCTTAGACATCCAGTGGCTATCCGGCCTGTCTCATCCATTGCTGATCAATAAGTTTGACAGGTGCCGAGTTCTTCCAGAATGGCACAGCGTACTCAGCTACAGAGAAACACAGTGTGGGTGCTGATGTTCTGAAGACGTCCTTCTTTGCTCCCCATGTTGTGCCAGTCAGTATTCGTGTGATACTGTTTTTCATGTGTACTTTATGTAGTATCTCCTGGAAATGTACCTCATAAGACAACGTGCGATCCAACTTTACTGCCAGGCATTTGGGAACCATACAGATCCTATCCTTGCCATTTGATCTTCTCTATTTCTGAGATGGTAGGTCCATACTTTGGTCGTACAGTTTAGTTTGAGGTGATTTGTATACTCGACGGTTCGGATTCCGAGGGAGAGGACGATGGATGGATAGGTGGATTGACAAAGTAGAGAGGGTTTTCCAGCGATACTGGTTAATGAGGTCAAATGTCAGGCCACTGGGACAGTAGAAGCCACTTTAACTTACCAGGACGTCCCTCAGGGTACACGTGGATCGATAACTAAAACAATCATACAAATAAAAATCCCCAAACAAAATCATCAATCAAGATCATAAAAATAAGACCATGAAAAAAAATTAACATACTGTCATGAAGGTAAAATAATGAATACAGTACCTTCACAAAAAAGTATCGTGCGATCAAAATCGTTAAAACAAAACCATGAACAGAATATTGTGTTAAAAAAAATCACTTAAAATGATATTTATTTACCTGACAAAAAATGTGTCAAATTAAAAATGCAAGCATGGGTTTAATAAACAAGACATACGTACACCAGGCGGCCCTGTTTTTGTAACCATTGAGTGCTTCTCAAGAGGCCCACCTGATTCATTTGACTTCATGAATCGTTGTCAGAGTTCCTTGGTTGATGGATAGTCTGAGATGAGTGCACAGACTTCCCCAAAACTAGTACATCAAGGACGGATGGAATAAAGGTGCCAGTTGGTGTTCATCGAATTGGTTGTTGGCGTCAGGGTCAGCGAACCATAGGTGGCTAAAAACATATTTCACTCTAAGTTATGACCCTGAAAACAGACTGCGCCCGTGCAGCCCAGCTAACAGATCAGGGACCGAAGACTGAAGATAAACTGTCCCAAAAATGCCGTTCAGAACCGAATGTGTCGTGCCAAAAGCCGCAAATATCGCAGTCTCGCTTGTAAACAGCGAAATAATAATGTCACATCATTTTCAAGACGAACGTTGAAGAAGAGAAAGAAGAAGAGAAAGAAGGACAAGAAGAAGAAGAAGATGATGATGAAGAAGTGCACATTAACAATATCAAGTAACTATTTCCTAGATGCTGTGAGAGCTTGATTGGTGCAGCGGGTAGACAGTCTGTTTCTCTCCTACGGGCTACGGGTGCAATCTCAAGTCTCGACAGATTCAAGTCTACCCAGCTCTAAATGGTTATCTGACAAAGTTGGGCAAGGTGATGCAGCCCGGTACAAAAAAGCTGAGACCTAGTGCAACAAAGTCTCAAACACTTCATTCTCGACGACAGTGCATAATACGACCCTACATTTTTTTTTAACTGTTTCCTGTCGCTACAAAAAATAAGCCATTTCATGATATCGATGAGGTGAATGAGCCACACGCCACGCCCCCAAATGGTGTTTCCAATGTTCGAACATTTGTTCTACCAAATTAGTAACTATGGCACCTGAAACTAGATCAGCACATACACAGATATTGAGGTCGTTACTTGAGCAGTCCTGGTTTGAATATTCCATTTGCTGAGCATTTCTAGCATACACGTTTGCTAGGCGTGTTGATAGTACTTACAGTAAACGTGTGCCAGGTGTCTGCCATACACATGTGCTCGATACTTGCCAGACCTAGTACTCCAGATATCTCTCGTACATATGTTCAGGGTACTTATATACATTTAACTGGTAATTACTGTAAAGAATGTACCGGGTACTATCATTACATGTCTTCCGGGAACTTCAAATCAAAATGTACAATGTAATTTTATTACACAAGTTCAGGATAATTACATTGTTCATGTTCCTCATACATATAGTAGAAATGTATTTTCAGTACACATGTTCTTTGCGTTCACATGTTCTTAGCGTACAGATGTTCTTTGCGTACACATGTTCTTAGCGTACATATGTTCTTAGCGTACATTTGTTCTAATCGTATGTTCTTATTGTACATATGTTCTTAGCGTACAGATGTTCTTAGCGGACACATGTTCTTAGGGTACACATTGTCCGGGTATTATGTTTCCGAGGTACTTACATTATATTTGCATTTGCAAATCGTTTCGCTTCATTCTCCACTGATCTCCTCTTTGCTGTGTTAATGGTTTTCATGGGCGACATCAGGGCCAGGTAAGATATACTAGAAACAGACGGTTTTACAGCACTGTAGTCAACGAGGTGGTGAGGGTCGATTATGTGATCCTCATGTGAGTTTCAAAAAACTTTTAGAACAACTAAAAGTTCAATGTGTTCCATGTAGGGAGGTAAACCCCAAGCATAAAAAGTGGAGAACTAGATTTGTAGTTCAATGTAGAAGGGCTAAAGATAAAGCCGGGCGAAAATATATAGAGGCAGGTAAATCGAAATATTTGGACAAGCAAAACATAGCTCAGAAAGTGAATAAAACAGCAACAATAGACTTCGAAAAAGAATTGCTAATAGGATCAAGACTGATAGTAAAAGCGTCTTTTCTTACGCTAGAAATAAACAAAGAACGAAAGACAAGATATGCCCTCTCATAGATAGCATAGGTACAATAATAAGAAAAAATAAGAAGGCAGCTAATCTACTAAATAAATGCTTTGGCACAGTCTTCACACAAGAAGATTACTCCAAGATCCCAGAGCCTATAGATATTTTCAAATGTGAAATGGATATAATGGGATTAAAATCAATCTTTATTACGGAGGAAATGGTTTTTTTTAAATTGGAGGTAATTTTTTCTTTTCATTTCGCCTTATTTTTCTAATCCCCAAGGCGGTGTGCGTTGCACTGTTTTTATTTTTGCGCCTGTCGGCCCGGTGCATCCGACTTCAGCATGCATTTTATGTAATGGTCTGCTTCCTCCTGCATTTTTTAAGGGTTTGCTTCCCCGGGGTAACGGCCGGTGCTGTGATAGGGATTAAACCCAGCACCTTCTGATTGTGAGCCGTGCCACTTAACCACTAGGCCACGCCGTCCCCTAAATTGTAGGGGTTAAAAGTGGATAAATGTCAGGTCAAGATGGTATCCATCCAAAATTGCTATTTAAATTAGAAACCAACTAGCAAAACGATAGGCTATATTATGTTCTCAATCACTAGGAAAAGTGATTGTTCTAAGAGATTGGAAAGATACAGGAGGGATCCCCTTAATCCAAAATGAAAAAAAAATCAGATCTAGCGAATTATAGACCGGTGAGTTTAACGAGCATAGTCTGTGAATTGTTAGAATCAATAATCAAAGAAAACATTGTAATGCATCTAGACAGGTTCAATCTATTCAGAAATAGTCAGCATGGGTTTACTAGAGTGAGATCGTGCCTAACAAATTTATTGAAATTCATGGAGGAGGTTACTAAAATGATAGATAGGGGGAAGCAGTAGATGTTATTTATTTAGATTATACAAAGGCTTTTGATAGAGTACATCGTCGAAGAATATTTTAAAAGTTAAAATCATGGGGCATAGGTGGGAAAGTTGCCGAATGGATTTAATGTTGGTTAACGGGAAGAAGGCAGAGAGTTGGCATAAATAAGGAGTACTCTGAGTGGTGTAGAAGCGGCAGTGCCACAGGGCTCAGTTTTGGGACCAATATTGTTCTTGATATATATACACGATTTGGACGTTGATATTGGATCGATAATTACAAAATCACAAACTATGTAGGAGTGTCTCATCTAAATCAGAAGGGGATATATTGAGGTCGGATTTAGATCAAATTCGAGACTGGTCTGTGAGATGGCAAATGGAGTTTAATGTTGATAAATATACAATCATCAACATAGGTGGATCCAATGTGGAGCATAATTATAGAATGTTGAAAACAATATTAGAAAGATGGATAAGGAAAGGGACCTACGGGTTATAATAGAGCATGCAGGTAAAGTGAGTGAGCGAGTCCAGGTAGCAGTGAATAAGGCAAATGCAATGTTAGGTTTGATAAAAAGAAATATTAAACATAGAATTAAGAAAATGATTTTCAAACTGTATTAAGCATTGGTTAGAACTAGGATGGAGTACTGTGTACAGGTGTAGTGTCCTTATCATAGAGGAGATATAAACATTCTGGAAAGGATACAAAGAAGAGCGACAAAACTGATATTGTGATTCCAGAATTACAGTTATAAGGAAAGACTCAGAAAAACTGGCCAACAGCGTCTAGAAAAGAGAAGAATTTGAGGTGACTTAATACAGGTTTATACGATAATTACAAGAAAGGTTAAACTAGACTATAACTAGTATTTTTTTTCAAAATACAACGACCAACGAGTACAAGAGGGCACAGATACAAATTAACTAAAGTTAAGGTCCAAATTGGATATTAGCAAATATTTTTTTAGTCAGAGGGTGGTGAATATTTGGAATGCATTGCCCCAGGAGGTAGTATAGGCAAGGAAAGTTAATGCATTTAAGAAAAGATTGGATGCGCATAGCTTTTAGAGCAGGGTAATGCAAATGTAACTGGCTGTTTACAGAATCTTATGAGTCTTCTAAACCAGTATAAAAACGTTACGTTAAGATGTACCATAAAGTTTAAGCATGGCAGTCTGTATCGGTTCATTTCAAACAATGTGAATAGAACAATGGACGCTTTTGGTTTAAATCAACGTTTTTCATTCTATCGCTGGGCCCAAGACTTTAGAAGTTTATCTTCAAAAAAGACAAAACAAGAAGGAAAAAAGCAAACTGTAGATAAATTTGAAGAAAGACTTTATTCGACAATTTTTTTAATGTTTGATTCAAAAGAAACAGTGGCACTAATCGAATGGAAGATTTGGTTGAGAACGAATATGGCTTTGTAGTATCCACAATTACATGTTGGGATGCTGTCAGTGATGCACCTTCACCTTTCAAAAGAATACAGGTTAAACATGAATATGAGAGAACCAGCATCTAGAAGCCATGAGAAGCAGACATGTGCATGACAGAAGAGAAATGTACTGAGAACGTTATGATATTGTGTGTATGTGCTTGAAACATGAATCAATGCTCACCACACCAATAACAAGGAATGGCAGTCAGTGCATAGTAAGATAAAGAGATGTGTACCAAGTATCAAAGGGGCAGTGCTTGATAATAGCGCATGTAGGTAGCAGACAAAATCGGTTGGTGACAAATTAGGAACTCGATTTCGTTTCAAAGTCGACATACAATCGGTTCTATCACACAGAAATGAACAGTCATATATTTAGACTGTAGATCAAGAAAACTATTTTTCCGTCCTTTCATAGATACTCTTGTCTGATAATGGTCAGTGCATTCTTCCACTATGTAGTGGCAATTGAAGATAAAGTCCCGACGTCAGAAGTACAACAGATGCAATCAAGATGTGGTTCACAAAGGAACACGTTCCATTTAAGTTAGTAAAACGTAAGATGCGCGTATCTGTTTTAGTAGAGATTGCTAAATGGTTAAAAGTGAAAAGAAGTATGTGCATCTGATTTAACGGAGAATACTAAAATGTTTAAAATAAAGATGCGCGTATCTTAACTTAACTTAACTTAACGTCTTTATACTGGTTTAGAAGACCCTGCAGAGTCTGTATACAACCAGTTACATTTACATCACCTTGCTCTAAAATCAATGCGCATCCAGTTTATTCTTAAACGCATTAACTGTCCCTGCCTCCACCACCTCCCCTGGCAATGCATTCCAAGCAGACACCACTCTCTGACTAAAAAAATATTTCCTAATATCTAACCTGGACCTCTCTTTAATCAGCTTGTAGCTATGCCCTCGTGTTATTGTAGGTGGCTGTATTTTAAAAAACTTGTTATAGTCTAATTTATCGATTCCTCTGATCATCTTATAAACCTGTATTAAGTCACCACGAATTCTTCTCTCTTCGAGACACTGTAGGCCTGTTTTTCTGAGTCGTTCCTCATAACTGTAATTCTGGAATCCAACTATCATCTTTGTCGCTCTTTTTTGTATTCTTTCTAGCATGTTTATGTCCCCTCTATGATAAGGACTCCACACCTGTACACAGTACTCCAATCTAGGTCTAACTAAAGCTTTATACAGTTTGACGATCACTTCCTTGCTCCTATGTTTAATATTTCTTTTTATCATACCTAACATTGCATTTGCCTTTTTCACTGCTACCTTAACTTGCTCACTCACCTTTCCTGTATGATCTATTATAACCCCTAGGTCCCTTTCCTTATCTATCTTTCTAATATTGTTTTCTCCCATTCTGTATTTATGTTCCATATTGGATCTACCCATGTGGATGACTGTACATTTATCTACATTAAACTCCATTTGCCAGCTTACAGACCATTCTCGAATTTTACCTAAATCCGACATCAATATATCCACTTCCGCTTTAGATGAGACACTACTGCATAGTTTTGTGTCATCAGCAAATTTTGCAATCATGGATCTCATATCAATGTCCAAATCATTTATATATATCAAGAACAAAATTGGTCCCAAAACCGAGCCCTGTGGCACACCACTTTTCACTTCACTCCACTCAGAGTACTCCTTATTTATGCCCACCCTCTGCCTTCCTCCTGTTAACCAATTTTCAATCCATTTGGCAACTTCGCCACCTATTCCATGTGATTTTAACTTTCGAAATAATCTTTGATGAGGTACTCTATCAAAGGCCTTTGCAAAGTCTAGATAAATAACATCCACTGGCTCCCCTTTATCTATGATTTTAGTAACCTCCTCCATGAATTCTAATAGATTTGTTAAGCATGATCTCCCTCTAGTAAACCCATGCTGACTATTTCTAATTAGATTAAATTTTTCTAAATGCATTACAATGTTTTCTTTGATTATTGACTCTAACAATTTACAGACTATGCTCGTTAAACTCACCGGTCTATAATTTGCCGGATCAGATTTTTTGCCTTTTTTAGTAGAGATTACTAAATGGTTAAAAGTGAAGTATATGTATCTGTTTTAACGGAGAATACTAAATTGTTGAAGGTAAGTTAACTTAACTCAACTTAACTTAACGTCTTTATACTGGTTTAGAAGACCCTGCAGAGTCTGTATACAACCAGTTTCATTTACATCACCTTGCTCTAAAAGCTATGCGCATCCAATTTGGTAATATGTGACAGAACAGATACACGGACCTTACTTTCAACCATTTAGTAATCTCTGACAGAACAGATACATGAACCTTACTTTCAACCATTTAGTAATCTCTGACAGAACAGATACATGGACCTTACTTTCAACCATTTAGTAATCTCTGACAGAACAGATACATGGACCTTACTTTCAACCATTTAGTAATCTCTGACAGAACGTATAGACGAACCTTACATTGACTAAAAAAAACTGAAAACTATCATTGTTGTATTAATTCACCTGTGCTGGAGTGTATTAGAGGATTTATATGGCAAGGATTAAAGGTCAGCTGTCACTGCCGTCGTCACGCAATATGAAGTCTATGTTTTTACCACGACAAAAAAAAAACGTTTTGCTCACAGAGGTTGTTATCCCGTTTGACATTGATCAGATGTCTAGTGTTCTAGCCACTACACCACCAGCTCCTCGTCCATTTAGCCTTTTCAGCCAAAACAGATTAACTTCATAATCAGTATCATCATCATCCACATTAGACTCCAATGTGAATCATAGGCCACCACCTCAGCTTGTTCCATTGTACATTATTTACATACTCAGTTTCTTCTATTCATCCCATGGGATGTACAGTCAACCGGAGGGAATGTCAGCTTGTTTTATCTTATGTCTTCCTTTTGGCCTGGTTCCAGTTGAGTCCGCTATCTCCCAGGGACGTTGCCATCCCAGCCAACACGGGGTCGGCCTTTAGGTCATGATCCCTGACTCTTGGCCTCCCATGACTTCCATGGTAGTCGGTCTTCCTTCATTTTGCAGACATGACCAAACTATCGTAACTACCATTGGTCCATTGGTACCAGGGGAAATGGCTCGAGATCGTGACGTATTGTCTGCTTGTCGCCCTTGTCCGCCCTTATTACTCCGACAACCTTTCTCAAATATCGAATTTAAGATGTTTGTACCTCACTTTTGTCATTTGTAGTAGTTGTCGCTGATTCACATCCAAAAGTTAAGACAGGTGCATAGTTTTTAATCATTCCAAACAAATACACGACTTTACTTTAAAACAGGGTGATCAACCTTTTGGAAGCCATATGTTAATTTGAAAATTGTGTATACACGTTCTGGGACATTACACTAGACAAATAGCCTCGGGTTCTGAAGGAATTCCTTCGCGAAAATGCCTTGGTGAAAACACTTGAAAACAAATGTAATGCTGTTCTACATACTTTAATGTGAACTCAAACTTAACGTTTTAATACTGGTTTATAAGACTCTGCAGAGTTTGTATACAACCAGTTTCATTTACAATTCCTTGCTATAAAAGCTATACGCATTCAATCTATTCTTAAATGCATTAATTGTCCTTGCATCCACTACTTTCTGTGGCAATGTATTCCAATCATGCACCACTCTCTGACTACAAAAATATTTTACAAATATATAATTTGGACCTTTCTTTAGTTAATTTGTAGATGTGCCCTCTTGTTCTTGTAGGTGGTTGTGTTTTGAAGAACTTGTTATAGTCTAATTTATCGTTTTCTTTGATAATCTTATCAAGCTGTATTGTCACCTCGAATTCTTCTCTTTTCTAGTCACTATAGGCCAGTTTTTCTGAGTTTTTTCTCATATCTGTGATTCTGGAATCCCACTATCAGCTTTGACGCTCTTTTTTAAAAATCCTTTCCAGCATGCTTATATCTCCTCTACGATAAGGATTCCAGACCTGTACACAGTACTCCAAAGTCTAACTAAAGTTTTATACAGTTTGACTATCACTTCCTTCTTCCTTTGTTTAAAATGTCTTTTTATCAAACCTAACTTTGCATTTGCCTTTTTCACGGCTACCTGGACTTGCTCACTCACTTTACCTGTATGATCTATTATAACCCCCTAGGTCCCTTACCTTTTATTTTATTCTAATATTTTTCTCACGCATTCTGGAATTATGTTCTATATTGGATCTACCCATGTGGATGACTGTACATTTTTCTACATTAAACTCGAGTTGCCAGCTCATAGACCAATATCTAATTTTACCTAAATCCGACAACATATCCACTTCTGCTTTAGATGAGACACTACTGCATAGTGTTGTGTTATCAGCGAATTTTGCAATCATGTAGTGAAAAAGTAATAGTAAAAAATGTTGAAATCATTTATATATATCAAGAACAAAAATGGTCTCAAAACCAAGCCCTGTGGCACTCCACTTTTCACTTCACACCACTAAGAGTACTTTTTATTTATTTATGCCCACTCTCTACCTTCTTCCCGTTAACCAATTTTCAATCCATTTGCTAACTTTCCCACCAATCCTATGTGATTTTAACTTCCTGCATAATTTTTGATGCGGTACTCTATCAAAGGCCTTTGCAAAATTTAGATAAATAACATCAACTGGTCCTCCCCCCTAATCTATCATTTTGGTAACCTTCTCCTCAGATACTACCCTAAGCTTCATAACGAAAAGCTACCCAAGCATGGACTGGACCCATGCATACACCGACGGTTCTGTAACAAATACTACACAGAACGGAGGGGCAGAAGCATTCCTGAACCTACCAAATGGCAGACAAATAACACTGTCATTCGCTACTGGTAAGTACACAAGCAATTTCAGAGCGGAGGCAGAGGCACTGAGGGCGGCAGTAGAAGAAATGGTGACACACAGTGAAAATGAAAGCCATATAGTCCTGCTTACAGATGCTCTCGCCGTAGTCACAGAGCTAAAAAGCCAGAAAAATAATGAGCTTAATGATTTAAGAGCAGCACTCTGTAAACTGTGCCAGCATTCCGCACCAAAAAGGGTAGTGGTACAGTGGGTCCCATCACACTGCAACATCCATGGCAACGAGGAGGCAGACAGACTGGCAAAAGAAGGTGCAAGACTACCACAAACATATACTAGTATGACGTACGAAGAGTCAAAACGGCTTATCAAAGCCAGATACATGACCAAATGGGAAACCGAACATACTGGTTACACCAAAAACGATGCCTATTATCAGTTGAACCGAAGAGAGCAGGTCGTTGTCTTCAGACTTCGCACTGGCCACAATAGACTGAGGTACCACCTATTCAACAAATTGAAGATAGGGTGTACCGACGAATGCCCGTGCGGTACTGGTAAAATGACCGCTGAACATCTGCTGCAGAACTGCCCGACATACGAGGATCAGAGAGAGCAGATGTGGCCATCACCAGTGGAACTGCAAGACAAGCTCTATGGCAGTGGCGACAGCCTCAGGATGACCGCCGCTTTTTTCGAAAAAATAATGGTTACTGTCTGACTGCGTACAAAGAAGAAGAAGAAGGTAACCTTCTCCTCGAATTCTGATAGATTTGTTAAGCATGATCTTCTTCTAAAAGATTCCATGCTGACTATATGCTGACATTTCTGATTAGATTTGTCTAAATGTATTAAAGTGTTTCTTTGACCGTTGACTCTAACAATTTACAGACTATGCTCGTTAAACTCTATTATTTGCTGGATCTAATGTTTTGTCCTTGTTGAAAAGTAAATCGTGCATCTTTCCAATCCCATGGAACAATCCCTTTTGAAAGTAATTGAGAACATAATATAGCCATTGGTTTTGCTAGTTGGTCATTAATTTCAGCAATTTTGGATGAATACCATCTTGACTTTAGAAAGGTATCCACTTTCATCACTTCCAATTTAAAAAAAGAAACCATTTTCTTCGTAATACAGATTGATTTTAATCCCACTGTATCCATATCTCTTTGCAAAATATCTATAGGCTCTGGGATATTGGAGCAGTCTTCTTTTGTGTAGACTGTGTCTAAGTACTGATTGAGTAGATTAGTAGTCTCCTTATTACCACTTATTATTTTTCATGTGCTATCTATTAGAAGTCCTACTTTGTCTTTCGTTCTTTGTTTATTTCTAACATAAGAAAAGAAGTTGTTACTATCAGACTTTATACTTTGAGCAAGTTTTTTTTAAAACTATTATTGTTACTTTTTTTACTTTCTGGGCTATGTTTTGCTTGTCCCAATATTTTAAATATGTTTCTTTTGAATTACCTGCTATGCATACCTGCAGATAGGCATACGGGCATTAATGAAGAGCAAAATGGGCACGACAAAATCAATATGGCACCAGAAGAGCATATGATGGCAAAACTAACAATGAGCGAAATGGAAGAGGCCATGAGAACATTAAAGAAAAGGAAATCTCCCGGAAAAGACGCGATAACAAGCGAAATGCTGATGGGGCTGGGCCAAACAGCAAAGAGGAAACTGCTATCAGTCCTGAACCAAAGCTTGAAAAGGGGTATTGTACCCCAGGCATGGAAAGACGCAGTACTTGTACCAGTACCAAAGAAAGGAAAGGACAAAACAGATCCAAATGGATACAGGCCTATCAGCCTACTGAGCTGTGTCGGCAAACTGTTGGAACGTATGATAAACACCAGACTGATATGGCATCTGGAAGAAAAACGGATACTAATTCCACAGCAAGCAGGCTTTAGACAGCACAGATCCACAGAGGATCAGGTCATCCTTATAGCCCAGGAAAAAGAAGATGCCTACCAGGAACAGAAACACACAGTAGCGGTTTGGGTGGACCTGGAAAAGGCATTTGACAAAGTCTGGAAAGATGGACTTAGAGTCAAGCTATGGAGAAGTGAAGTTTGTGGGAAAATGTACAAGTGCATCAACCACTACCTCAAAAACAGAACGGCCAGAGTCCAAATACAAGGGCAGATGAGTAAAAAGGTGACACTTGAGCAGGGAGTACCCCAAGGGGGAGTACTGTCACCCACACTCTTCCTGGTGTATATAAATGATTTTATAGAGAATATACCAAGAAGAGTCCATAGCTCAATGTTTGCAAACCATCTGGCTATGTGGTCCTCTGAAAAGAATCTCACCATAGCAAGAAATCGGATGCAGCAAGCCCTAACATCGCTGGAAGAGTCGGCGAACTCATGGCTGGTCAAAATAAACGAGGACAAAACCACATGTACAATATTCTCGCTATCAATCAAACCCCAAAATACCAAATTAAGTCTAAACGGAAAATACCTCCAGCCAAACGACAACCCAAACTACCTACAGCAGAGGCGAACTTCGATAAAGTTAGCAAACTCCAAAACCAAGTCATGAGAGTTTTAACAGGAGGCATGAAGTCAACGCCAATTGTAGAACTTGAAAAGATTACAAAACTGCAATCCATGACCGACAGAAGAGACTGCAGAGCCCAGCAGCAAGCAGAGAAACTCAGAAGACTGACTGACCATCCAATGCACCAGAGACTAAACAATTTCGGAAATGGGAAGCTAAAGCGAAGAAACTTTGCAGAAATAGTCAAAGCAAAGATGCACGAAGACCCTATGAACGGACTAACCAAACCAAAGCCCATCCCTACTGTACGAAAACCTACCTGGAGGCAGCATATATTTCCAGAGGTGGTAGAAAATATAGCAGGTATTAGAAACAAAAACTGCCAGACTGAAAAAGAAAGAAGAGATACTACCCTGAGTTTCATTACGGAAAACTACCCAAGCATGGACTGGACCCATGCATACACCAACGGTTCCGTAACAAATACAACACAGAATGGAGGGGCAGGAGCATTCCTGAGCCTACCAAATGGCAGAAAAATAGCACTGTCATTCGCTACTGGAAAATACACAAGCAATTTCAGAGCGGAGGCAGAGGCACTGAAGAAACTGCGAAAATTTTCTTTGGTTGCATTGACTCTTGTCAAGACGTTCTTTGATTGCATTGACTCTTGTCAAGACGTTCTTTGGTTGCATTGACTCTTGTCAAGACGTTATTTGGTTGCATTGACTCTTGTCAAGACGTTCTTTGGTTGCATTGACTCTTGTCAAGATGTTCTTTGGTTGCATTGACTCTTGTCAAGACGTTCTTTGGTTGCATTGACTCTTGTCAAGACGTTCTTTGGTTGCATTGACTCTTGTCAAGACATTCTAATTGCATTGACTCTTGTCAAGACGTTCTTTGGTTGCATTTGACTCTTGTCAAGACGTTCTTTAATTCCATTGACTCTTGTCAAGACGTTCTTTGGTTGCATTTGACTCTTGTCAAGACGTTCTTTGATTCCATTGACTCTTGTCAAGACGTTCTTTGGTTGCATTGACTCTTGTCAAGACGTTCTTTGGTTGCATTGACTCTTGTCAAGACGTTCTTTGGTTGCATTGACTCTTGTCAAGACGTTATTTGGTTGCATTGACTCTTGTCAAGACGTTCTTTGGTTGCATTGACTCTTGTCAAGATGTTCTTTGGTTGCATTGACTCTTGTCAAGACGTTCTTTGGTTGCATTGACTCTTGTCAAGACGTTCTTTGGTTGCATTGACTCTTGTCAAGACATTCTAATTGCATTGACTCTTGTCAAGACGTTCTTTGGTTGCATTTGACTCTTGTCAAAACGTTCTTTAATTCCATTGACTCTTGTCAAGACGTTCTTTGGTTGCATTGACTCTTGTCAAGACGTTCTTTGGTTGCATTTGACTCTTGTCAAGACGTTCTTTGATTCCATTGACTCTTGTCAAGACGTTCTTTGGTTGCATTGACTCTTGTCAAGACGTTCTTTGGTTGCATTGACTCTTGTCAAGACGTTCTTTGGTTGCATTGACTCTTGTCAAGACGTTCTTTGGTTGCATTGACTCTTGTCAAGACGTTCTTTGGTTGCATTGCCTCTTATCAAGACGTTCTTTGGTTGCATTGACTCTTGTCAAGACGTTCTTTGGTTGCATTGACTCTTGTCAAGGCGTTCTTTGATTGCATTGACTCTTGTCAAGACATTCTTTGATTCCATTGACTCTTGTCAAGACTTTCTTTGGTTGCATTGACTCTTGTCAAGACGTTCTTTGGTTGCATTGACTCTTGTCAAGACTTTCTTTGGTTGCATTGACTCTTGTCAAGACGTTCTTTGGTTGCATTGACTCTTGTCAAGACGTTCTTTGGTTGCATTGATTGTTGTATAATTGGGTCACTTTTTTAAAAATAATACTTAAATCTCCAATTGTTGTTGTAGTTTTCTCTTCCTGTTATGTAGTCTATTTTATATATTGCCGTAGATTGTTTTCGGAAGCTTGCTTTTCTCATTTCCGAAATATGATCTCCGTCCTCCACCCTATTCTCCCCACTGACTTCTTGTGATTCTCGTTCTGCCTTGTCCGTCCGCATTTCACGTTGTTCTTACTATGGAATGATGGTCGACAAAAACAGGAAACTTGAATTCATTAACTCCCAATGGTGACTCTATGTCACACATACATCTTCTACTCTCTGCCATACATCTTCTACTATCTGTCGTACATCTTCTGCGCTCTATTATACATATTTATCATTATATTGTACATCTTCCACTCTATTTCATGCATCTTCTACTCTCTGTCATACATCTTCTTCTCTCTGTCATACATCTTCTGCGCTCTATTATACATATTTATCATTATATTGTACATCTTCCACTCTATTTCATACATCTTTTACTTTCTGACATGCATTTTTTATTCTCTGACATACATTGTCTACTGTCTGTCATTCATCTTCTGCCTTCTATTATACATATTTATCATTATATTGTACATCTTTCACGCTATGTCATACATCTTCTACTCTCTGACATGCATCTTCTACTCTCTGTCCTACATCTTCTACACTCTGTCATGCATCTTCTACTCTCTGCCATACATCTTCTACTCTCTGCCATACATCTTCTACTCTCTGACATACATCTTCTACTCTCTGTTATACATCTTCTACACTCTATTATATATCATCTGTCCTCTTCATACATCTTTTACCATCTGTAAAACATCTTCCATTCTATATTATAAGATTCAAAATGACAGCATGACTTCATTTATTATAGAGTCTGCCTTTAATCATCAATGCGTTTCCCAAACCATTTTTGTTTTAATGCGTGTATAGCAACCACAGTCGCCGGAGCATTGTCTAATGTGATTATCCATAGTTCGTACACTTTCATTCAAATCCACCATCATATTTTCTTCCTTCTCTTGTTTATTCTATATATCTCATTTGCTGTTTGTCTATTTGAAGTCTCTAAAGGTTTATGACTTTGCAGCATCACTATTTCCATATGTATTAAACGGCAAGCTAAGTGTTGACAGATGTCTGAAAATGGTTCAGCTGCAAAGATTTAAGCCGGGTTTGCATTTTTTTTAAATACTGGAATAATGTTTGCACATTAAATTATATTTCAGTTATTAGAATTAGCATTTTAGTTATTGTGTTATCTTCCAAAAGTAAGTGGACGATCTGACGTGTGCTGCCAATCAGTTTTACCTCTGGAGAAAATATATTGGCATTATAAAGCTGATATTGCTATCGAAGTTGTGTTTCGAAACTGTCATTTATCTGACATAACTGTCTTAAATTGGATGAAGTTAATTGTGGGGAGTACTGTCTTAAATTGGATGAAGTTAATTGGGAGGGGTACTTCCTTAAATTGGATGAAGTTAATTGTGGGGAGTACTGCCTTAAATTGGATGAAATTAATTGTGAGAAGTACTGCCTTAAATTGGATAAAGTTAAATGTGAGAAGTACTGCCTTAAAACTGGATTATGTTAATTGTGGGGAGTACTGCCTTAAACTGGATAAATTTAAATATGCGGAGTATTGCCTTACAAATGGATTACGTTAAATTTAGGGAGTACTGCCTTGAAGTGGATTCAGAAAATGACGCAGAAATCAACAGGACTAAATGGTAACTTCATGTACAAGTCTTACGACTACGCATTCCTGATTACTCCATCGACTCCGTTTATCTGGCATTACTCAAAAGTTGCTCGATATCCCTGGCAACTTCACCTGCTGGACATGATGTAAATCGCTAGATTCGAATTTGGCTCTTCGTAGCGAAGTCCTTATCGAACTGTTTGGCAAAGTATCACGAAAGTGTGCGCGAGACAGTTGAGACAAAAAAGCGAGTCTCACTGGGAAGCGTCAAATCAAAACGTAGACTACTGAACCAAATTAATTAAGTCGTTGATGGTATCATCAGATTAAGGAAGTCGGTGATGTTGTGAAACTAGACCAGATTAAGGAAGTCGTTAATGTGAAACTGGACCAGATTAAGGAAATCGTTGATGTGAAACTGGACCAGATTAAGTAAGTCGTTAATGTGAAACTGGACCAGATTAAGGAAATCGTTGATGTGAAACTGGACCAGATTAAGGAAGTCGTTAATGTGAAACTGGACCAGATTAAGGAAGTCGTTGATGTGAAACTGGACCAGATTAAGTAAGTCGTTGATGTGAAACTGGACCAGACTAAGGAAGTCGTTGATGTTGTGAAACTGGACCAGATTAAGGAAGTCGTTAATGTGAAACTGGACCAGATTAAGGAAGTCGTTAATGTGAAACTGGACCAGATTAAGGAAGTCGTTGATGTTGTGAAACAGGACCAGATTAAGGAAGTTGTTAATGTGAAACTGGACCAGATTAAGGAAGTCGTTAATGTGAAACTGGACCAGACTAAGGAAGTCGTTGATGTTGTGAAACTGGACCAGATTAAGTAAGTCGTTGATGTGAAACTGGTCCAGACTAAGGAAGTCGTTGATGTTGTGAAACTGGACCAGACTAAGGAAGTCGTTGATGTTGTGAAACTGGACCAGATTAAGGAAGTCGTTGATGTTGTGAAACATAGACACAACAGGAACTGATATTCCTGAAAGGGGCAGAGAATTCACAACATCCCTCTCTGAATTAATGGTAAAACAGCGCACTATTTGATGCACTACAGAAAGGTGGGAACACGTCAGAGGGTCAATACACACCCCAGCCTTCGCAGTCTTTCGAAGGAAGACAACAAGCAGAAATGACTTGTTTGAGGGTGGGTCTGCCATCCTTGCACAAGCCATTAAAAAGCGCCAATCTACTCACCTGGAGTTTAAGATATTCCCGAGCAGCACGACTTAGCAGGTTTACAAATCCGCAAAGAGTGCAGTACAGAGACTGGCAAGGAAATGTGCACATGGCTACCGGCTTCAACTCTGTAAGACCGTACAGTCGGCAGCGAATACTGGTAATATCAGGGCAATGTGCAAGGGCATAAAGAAACCATTTGGACCAACAAATTCTGCAGCAGCTCTGAAATCTGCCACGGGTGAGGTTATTATGGACAGGGATATGCAAATGATGAGATGGGCCGAACACTATTTAGTCTTGTACACCTGTAATAACATAGTGGCCGACTCTTTTCTCGGGATGGGCCGAACACTATTTAGTCTTGTACACCTGTAATAACGTAGTGGCCGACTCTGGTCTCGAGATGGGCCGAACACTATTTAGTCTTGTACACCTGTAATAACGTAGTGGCGGACTCTAGTCTCGAGATTGGCCGAACACTATTTAGTCTTGTACACCTGTAATAACTTCTTCTTCTTCTTCATCGTACGCAGTCAGACAGTAACCATTATTTTTTCGAAAAAAGCAGCCGTCATCCTGAGGCTGTCGACACTGCCATAGAGCTTGTCTAGTGTTGCCACTGGTGATGGCCACATCTGCTCTCTCTGATCCTCGTATGTCGGGCAGTTTTGCAGCAAATGCTCAGCGGTCATTTTCCCGATACCACACGGGCATTCGTCGGTGCCACCTATCTTCAATTTGTTGAATAGGTGGTACCTGAGTCTATTGTGGCCAGTGCGAAGTCTAAAGACCACGACCTGCTCTTTTCTGTTCAACTGGTAATGGGCATCGTTTTTGGTGTAGCCAGTATGTTCGGTTTCCCATTTGGTCATGTATCTAGCTCTAATAAGCCGTTTTTACTCTTCGTATGTCATACTAGTATCAGATTGTGGTAGTTTTGCACCTTCTTTTGCCAGTCTGTCTGCCTCCTCGTTGCCTTGGATGTTGCAGTGAGATGGAACCCACTGCACCACTACTCTTTTTGGTTGCGACTGCTGGCATAGTTGACAGAGTACTGCTCTTAATTCATTAAGTTCAGTATTTTTCTGGCTTTGCAGTGCTGTGACTACGGCCAGTGCATCTGTAAGCAGGACTATGTGGCTTTCATTCCTTTTACCTGTCACCATTTCTTCCACTGCCGCCCTCAGTGCCTCTGCCTCCGCTCTGAAATTGCTTGTGTATTTTCCAGTAGCGAATGACAGTGTTATTATTCCGCCATTTGGTTGGCTCAGGAATGATCCTGTCCTTCCGTTCTGTATTGTATTTGTTACGGAACCGTCGGTGTATGCATGGGTCCAGTCCATGCTTGGGTAGTTTCCCGTAATGAAACTCAGGGTAGTATCTCTTCTTTCTTTTTTAGACTGGCAGTTTTTGTTTCTAATACCTGGTATATTTTCTACCACCTCTGGAAATATATGCTGCCTCCAGGTAGGTTTTCGAACAGTAGAGATGGGCTTTGGTGTGGTTAGTGCGTTCATAGGGTCTTCGTGCGTCTTTGCTTTGGCTATTTCTGCAAAGTTTCTTCGCTTTAGTTTCCCATTTCCGAAATTGTTTAGTCTCTGGTGCATTGGATGGTCAGTCAGTCTTCTGAGTTTCTCTGATTGCAGCTGGACTCTGCAGTCTCTTCTGTCGGCCATGGATGTATACCTGTAATAACATAGTGGCCGACTCTATTCTCGGGACGGGCAGAACACTATTTAGTCTTGTACACCTGTAATAACGTAGTGGCCGACTCTGTTCTCAACCAAATTGAGGTTCTGCAGGTATTGCCGAGCATTCGAGATTTGGAAAAAGCTATCGAGGTCATGCCAGTGGGAAAGGCAACTGGTAGAGATGGCATTCAGCAAAAATCATCAAATACGGGGAATATACTTCTTGAATACATGTACGAACATATCTGCCAGTTTTGGGATGAATGGGCCGTATTACAGGACATGAGAGACGCCAACATAATCTCCCTTTACAAGAAAAAGGGAGAAAGAAGAGACTGCAACAATTGCAGGGGACTATAGCTCCTCAACACCGCAGGCAAAGTGTGTGCTCGCATCATCCTGAGCAGGCTGCGAAGGTTGGACGACAGGTGTATCCGGAATCTCAGTGTGGTTTTCGCGCAGAAAGGTCCACCGTTGATTTGGGTTTTTCACTGAGACAATTACAAGAGAAACTCAGAGAACACAGATCACTATTTCCTGCCTTCATTGACCTCACCAAGGCATTCGACCTGATAAACAGAGAGGAGCGTTTTGAAGTATTGTCTAAAGTTGGCCGCCAACCTAACCTACTGAGCGTGATTATGTCTTGTTAATGTGAGCGTGAAAGGTACAGTGCTGCATGATGGTCAGGAATCGGAGGCCTTCGACATTAACAGCGGAGTTAAACAAGGTTGTGTCCTGGCTCCGACTCTATTCGGCATTTTCTTTGCCATCGTGCTTAGACACGCCTTTGGATCTTCCACAGATGGGGGTCTCACTACACACTAGGTCAGATGGGAGACTATTCAATGTAACCAGACTGCGAGCAAAACTTTTATGATATAAGCCTTAACGCGTTACCACGATTGACAGTAATACTTTTATGATGTAAGCCTTGACCCGTGATCACGATTGACAGTAATACTTTTATGATGTAAGCCTTGACCCGTGATCACGATTGACAGTAATACTTTTATGATGTAAGCCTTCACGCGTTACCACGATTGACAGTAATACTTTTATGATGTAAGCCTTGACCCGTGATCACGATTGACAGTAATACTTTTATGATGTAAGCCTTCACGCGTTTCCACGGTTGACAGTAATACTTTTATGATGTAAGCCTTCACGCGTTTCCACAGTTGACAGTAATACTTTTATGATGTAAGCCTTCACGCGTTACCACGATTGACAGTAATACGTTTATGATGTAAGCCTTGACCCGTGATCACGATTGACAGTAATACTTTTATGATGTAAGCCTTCACGCGTTACCACGATTAACAGCTAGACGCTATTTTTGTTCACGTTTATTCTCTGTCTTCAAATGTTTTGTTTCCATGTTTCACTATCACGACTATGTTTGATTCAATTTCAAGAACCCATGGTAAGCTTGTATATGGCTGAGAAATATATATATCTCTTATCCTTGCAGTCGCCACGCAGTGTGCATTCTTAATTGATATTTTATCTCAGATATTTTTTAAAAACTTTACCTTTCCAAGGTTTCGATCATGTGCCCCTTTGGTCTGTAGATCCCAACCCATACATTTTGCACCTTTTATTGTATGACTGTGGGCCTGGGCTAGATACTTGATTCCGCTCACCAAAAACAGCTTTATTTATTTGCCAACCTGCCAAGTACCAATTCATATTTGCAGACATGATCAAATGTATACTGAACCTGGCAAACTAACGGTGTGATCTCGTGCTTGAACGTGAAAACAAATACTTCAAATCATGACTGAATCGATTCCTTTGCCAGTTATTTTGTCCATTCTTGCTATTTGTGTCTAATCCAAGAGATTGATATCATCAAAATGTTTTTACTTGTGCACGAAAGACATTTCCAGAACGAGGCTGGCACGCAAAATATTTTCGAGTTATGAAGTTTATTACACAATAAAACCTACCCACCAGCTGAAAGGTCTGCAGCTGTCGGTTCACGGCACCAGCCACGTCATCTTATCGTGCCACGTCATCTTCTCACAAGGGCATCAATGAACTCTACTTCTCAGAACTATATCCGGAACTTTGATTACAAACTCAGATCGTTAAACTGCATGTTCGTCTAGTATGCTTGCGATGTGCTCTTGGATGTTCAGTAGTCAGTAATTGATGGATGGTGCAAACTGGGCTAGGATTCAACATGGCACATGTCATAGATAAGAAGTAAACAAACAAGTAGTTACTAGAGAGCTACTAGAAGTCAAATCGGTAGGAGTTACAGAGAAAATGAAAATATAATGTCAATAATTACATTACCAAGGGGCAACAGTGTAAGATATGTGATTTGTTTACCTCTTGTCACGTCAATTATTTTGTATTTATTGAAAGTAAAGTCAAGGTCAGTCCCATCGCAACACTTGCCGTCGGGGATGAAGATAACTCTTAATGTACTAATCCGCAGCCTATGGGAGGTGGGGTGGTCAGTTCCCTTATTGCAGTTTTCACTTTTCTCAGCTCACACGTCTGGGACCCATTTACATCTGGGTCGACTTGTAAAGCAATCGTACTAGACACGAACCACGTCCTGAATTATTTTCTGTCCGTCCGTAAACTCTAAACCCTGACACTCTGTAATCGCAGTCTGTTGGCAGTAACGTACTTTACTGGGGTTTAATAATTTGTCATAAACTGTGTACCTAGTATAAGCTGATTGATATTTGTTTTCTATTTATTGGTTGGACAATCGATTGATGTCGAGGTTCACAATGGAGGTCTGGCAAGACGAAAACGAGCGCCGATGCAGACCAGTAAAGAAAGGAAACATATTTGATATTTTAACCAAAAAATTAGATCCCATTTGTGGGCCTGTCATGAGATTAGAGATTTTACAGCAGAACGTAATAACATTTACAGTTGTTGAGAGAGTAGATAAGGAAACAAAAGGGATAAGTGATATGGGTAGTTTAACGTTGTGATACAGATATGGGTAGTTTAACGTTGTGATACAGGTATGGGTAGTTTAACGTTGTGATACAGATATGGGTAGTTTAACGTTGTGATACATGTATGGGTAGTTTAACGTTGTGATACAGACATGGACAGTTTAACGTTGTGGTACAGATATGGGTAGTTTAACGTTGTGATACAGGTATGGACAGTTTAACGTTGTGGTACAGATATGGGTAGTTTAACGTTGTGATACAGGTATGGACAGTTTAACGTTGTGGTACAGATATGGGTAGTTTAACATCCTGGTAAATATATGGGCAGTTTAACGTTGTTGTACATATATGGGTAGTTTAACATCCTGGTACATATATGTACAGTTTAACGTTGTGGTAAAGATATGGGTAGTTTAACTTTCTGGTTAATATATGCGTAGTTTAACATCCTGGTACAGATATGAGTAGTTTAACATCCTGGTACATATATGGGTAGTTTAACGTTGTGGTACAGATATGGGTAGTTTAACGTTGTGGTACATATATGGACAGTTTAACATCCTGCTACAAATATGGACAGTTTAACGATGTGGTACAGATACGGACAGTTTAAGATCCTCGTACATATATGGGTAGTTTAACGTTGTGGTACATATATGGGTAGTTTAACGTTTTTGGAGATATGGGTAGTTTAACGCTGTGGTACAGATATGGACAGTTTAACGTTGTGGTACAGATATGGGCAGTTTAACATCCTGGTACAGTTATGGGCAGTTTAACATCCTCGTACAGCTATGGGCAGTTTAATATCCTGGTACAGATATGGGCAGTTTAACATCCTGGTATATATATATATATATATATATATATATATATATATATATATATATATTTATATATATATATATATATATATATGGGCAGTTAACACCGTAAAATGTAGCGTTTCCTGAAAACAGTCAGTTTTTAAGACTATCTGACTAACGATATATGAATCGACGTGATCCCTGTAGTAATGACCGACACACAGAGGAAGCCAAACATAGCACAACAGCTTGCTGAAAGATCCTGGCCCACTTTCTTCAACAAGCTGTAAATGTGAGGGAAAACTTCTGCAACTCGCCAATTAAGGCACTTCTCGGAGCACACTAAAGAATATACATAATCATTGTTGGTATACAATAACAGCAACAACAAGAAGTCATTCTTTCAGCCCACAATTACAAATAAGTACAAGTTATATGTTAACACCAACCAGTATAAACCTTCCAACTGCATGCGGAGCATAGGTGTACAGCAAATACACGCCTGCTTCTCCTGTCTTGTGACGCTTGTTCCTATTAACAGATGATCCATCTCCTTCTTCGATGATTGAGTTGGATATTTCTATCAGTTGACATGTCCATATTTGTTGAAGTGTTCATGATTTCTTCTTCTTCTTCTTCTTCTTCTTCTTTGCGTTTGGTTTCGTATGCTCGTTTTATGCCACAAGATGGGCTGCATCCATGTAGTGACACGTCAGTCGCAGGTCCTCAATGGTTCCCCACAGTTTGTCTTGTATGTTTCTTTCCTCGGGCCAGGTCTTCTCAAGGGAGTCTTGGTGCAGTGGACATGTTTGCAAGATGTGTTCTGGAGTCTGGGGTCCTCTCTGACATGTGCATTGTGCAGTTTGTGCTGCTTTCAATTTATGCATGTGTGCATTTAGTCTGCAACGACCTGTTCTGAGGCGAAAAATTGTGGTATACTGTTTCCTATTCAGTCTATTGATTGGGTCCTGTGGGTATTTACTGTTTGTTCTCTCTATCCACTGTTGTTTATATTTTTTTGGATGTTTGCCTTGACTTCTGACAGTGACACTGGGTGGGTGAATTGTTCTCTCTGTCTTCCCTCCCTGACTAGCCTGTCCGCCCATTCATTCCCAGGTATGCCGCAGTGAGCTGGAATCCACTGGAGGGTGATTTTATTGTGGTCTGAGAGTTTGTTTAGCTGGTATATCAGTTCCCTTTCCATACTATTTCGTGGTTCTCTTTGTGTGGCCTGCAAAATTTCCATGCAGTCGCACAAAAACACTATTCTGTTATCCTTTAACCCCTTTTCATCCAATAGTTTGACTGCCTCAATTATTACCTGTTGCTCTGTTTTTAGATTTGTCGAGGGCTCTTGCCAAAACTTGCTTTTTCTATAACGGTTCCATCCTGTAGAAATATGACGAGACCCGCCCCTCCTTTCCTCAATGCTTCCTCTGATAATCCATCTGTGTAGACGTGCGTCCACATGGGTTGAGAATAGGCGTCTCCAATATGCTTTAGGGTTTTTTCTCTCAATGCATGGTCTGATTCATCCACTTTTCTACTGGTATTTTCGTTTACCCCATGAAGTCGGGCTGTTGGTCTGTATTTTCATATACTTGTATCATTTCCCATGTCGTTGGACATTTCGATATGATGTCACTGTTCCTGGCTGTAAGGGCGTTTGATAGATGATTGAAGCTTGTTCTTTTTATGCGGTCTATTGTTAATTCATTGACTTTTCCCTACATTGGATGTTTATTCATACTCTTGTATTTTTCGGTCAGGTTTAATATTTTTCCTTCTCTGCGCTCACCGAGGCTCTGGAGGCCTGCTACCGCTTCGAGATCTCTAATTGGTGTGCTTCGCAGACCTCTTGTAATAATTCTGAGTCCGGTATTCTGTGCCTTGTCTAGTTTCTGTACGTTGGTCTTTGCCGCTGTTGAATAGGCACCCATGCCATATTCCAGTGTTGGCCGTACGTATCCAGTGTAGACCTGTCTGACTGTGTTTACATCTGCGCCCCAATTTGTCCCTGCCAGTTATTTTCATCAGCCTTAGTCTGAGTGAGGCCTTCATTTGAGTGTTCTCTATGTGTGGGCCCCATGTTAATATTTTGCCATATCTCATTCCTAGGTATGAGGAGGGAGGCATGTGCTCGAGTCTATCACAAGCTGTGTAAACAGATATGGCACAGTGCAGAGTGGCCAGAAGCATGGAAGAAATCAATTTATATTTCCCTCCTCAAAAAAGGCAGCCTGAAGATGTGCACAAACTACCCAACTATCGCGGCGATCAGCCACGCTAGCAAGATACTCATGCGAATCCTGTTAAGAAGGATAGAGAAAAGGTTTGAATCTGAAATTTACGTAGTCCAGGCAGGTTTTAGGAAAGACAGAGGGACCCAGGACCACATATTCAATTTAAGGAATATCTACGAGAAACGTAGAAAGTTTAATGTAGATCTGTACACATGTTTCATTTATTACACTAAGGCCTTCGTCACGGTAAAACATCAAAATCTGTGGAGAGTCATGAAGGAAATGGGGTTTCCTTTGCACATAGTCCATCTCATTGAAACATTATACCAAGATCAACAAGCTACTGTCCGAGTATCTGGGCAAACATCAGATTGGTTTGCAATACAAAAGGGAGTCCGACAGGGATGTATCCTCTCACCTTATCTGTACAACATGTATGCGGAATGTATAATGAGAAATTTTCGAGAAGATGTGAACATTGAAAGTTTCGACCCATTTACGATTAGGGGGGTACGAGATTCCAGAGTTACGATACGCCGATGACACAGTGATACTATGAAGAAGTACAGAAGGGCTAGAACAGCTACTTTCAGTCAGTCGTTAATGGACATAGTAAACATCAAAATCTGTTCATAAACATAAATGAAACAAAGATAATGACCACCGACAAAACACAATGTCAACATAAATTTACAGTGGGTGGTGAGAAAATAGATCAGGTCACACATTTTGAATATCTGGGCTCCAGAATTGACAAAAATGGCGACTGCTCGAAAGAAATCAGAAGAAGACTAGCTATGGCAGTGCAGAGACTGAACAGTCTGAAGAAATTATGGCAGGGCACCAACAAAATGATAAAAGTAAAAGTCTTGAGAGCCTGTGTTTTTCCTGTCGCAGCTTATGGCTGTGAATCATAGACGATTACCAAACCTTCTAAACAAAGAATCGAATCCTTCGAGTCAAAATGTTACAGAAAGATCCTCAGGATACCCTGGACAGAGAATAAAAGAAATGCAGACCTTCGGCAAGAGTTGAGCATAGCGGAGAACTGGTTTATCAATTCCATTTTGGCTAGAAAATGCAAATACTTTGGTCACATCAAGAGACACAACGGTCTTGAGAGGACGGTGATGGAAGGTATGGTGCCAGGCAAAAGAGGAAGGGGTAGACCAAGAAAACGGTTGCACCAAGATATCCAGGAATGCCTGAGTATGACAGTAGCGGAGGCTGGAGTTTTGGCAAGGGAACGAGTTTCTTTCAGACAGACTGTGATGGGAGCGACGTTCTATGAAGGACATGCTACATGATGATGAGAGGTATGTAGGATTGTTTTCTCTAGGAAGTAGGCTATTTTCTAAATATAGGTCGACCTGCTCTGGATTTATAGAGAGCGAGAAGAGTGTTGAGAGAGTCCTGCTTTTGTTTATTGTGATACTCCATGAGTCTGCCCATTTCTTTACAGCATTAATTGCTTCCTGCATTCTTGCTTTTGCGGTTCTAATGTTTTCTGCCTAGGTCCATATGGCCAGGTCATCCGCATGGAGTGCCTTTTGGATGTGTGGTCTGAACTGTTTTGGCAGATCATTAATGAAGAGGATAAACAAGGTAGAAATAGTGATCCTCCCTGGGGAACCCCCTCATGCAGTTTGACCATTTTGCTTCTGTGTTCTTCCAGCCTGACTCTCGCACATCGTGAGTGGAGGTAGTCTTTGATCCAGTCAAGAATTTTTCCCCTTATTCCGCAGCCCGCTAACTTTAGCATTAGTCCTTTCTTCCAGACTTTATCAAAAGCTTTAGTCAGGTCAAAGAAGGTGGCCAATAGTTTGCATTTCCTCTGAAAGGCATCTTCGATTTCCTGGGTCAGATAAGCGGTCTGGTCGTCGGTACTCCCGTATTTTCTATAGCCCAGACTGGCACTCGTCCAGGATTTTGTTTTTCTCAAGGAAAGCTAGCATCCTATTGTTCACTAGCCTTTCCATTGTCTTTCCCAGACAGCTAAGGAGGCTGATTGGACGGTAGCTTGTTTTGTTTTCCTTTGGTTTTCCCTTCTTGAGGATTTGGATTATTTAACTGCCTCCTTCCATTCTTTTTGGAACAATCCCTGAGTCCACGATTGGTTTATCAGGTCCAGGAATCGCTGTTTGCCTATTGGTACCAAGTGTGAAATCATTTCATTTGTTATTGCGTCGGGCCCAGGTGCCTTTTTCATCTTCAGTTTTCCTATTGCCCAATTCAATTCTTGGATGCTGAAAAGCTTGTCTATTTCATCCTCATTGTTTTCTTTCCTTTTCCTTCTCTTTTTTAGTTCATTTTCCACCTCTCTAACTCTTACTTTGGGCATGTTTATGTTGGTGTCTTCTGCAAAACCCGCGGCAATGAGATTGGCTGCTTGTTTTCCTGTATATGTCTCACCACTCTCTTCAAGTACCGTTTTTGCATGGCTGATGGTGTTCTCCTCATTTAGGCTCCTCACCAGACTCCGAAGTTTTGTAGTGTCTTTCTCCATGTTGAGGGATGCGGTTTTGTCCTGCCAACCTTTTCTGACACACGCAAGTTTTTCCTTCTTGTATATAGCTTGCTGTTTGTTGTGTTCTGTGATGTTAAAGTCTGATGGATCTTGCTCCATAGTGATTCTTGCTTTGGTAGCCCTGTCATGCAGTTCTTGTAGCTCCCTGGACCAGAAAGGTTTATAATTCTGTCTTCTGCCTCAGGGTATTGATTTTTCCGCTGCCTCTGTGATGATGTTTGTAAGTGTTGCAGCGTTTCGTCTTACATTGATTGATGTGAAGGGTGTTTTTAATTTGTCTTCAGTTAAGTGCTTGTAGAGGTTCCAGTCTGCTCTTTTATAATTCCAGCTGGCTGTCTTCTTTCTGTTTATGGGTAGTTCTAAATCTGCTATTGTGATCATGGCTGGTTTGTGATCACTACCTCCAAGCTGCCTCATTACCTCTCTTTTTGTGCGCCTCTGGATGTTCTCAGTTGTCATTGCCAGGTCAGACGTGCTCTGTGTTCTCCAGCCTCTTGAGTAAAAGGTTGGCTCTGTGTCTGGTTCGTTTATTAGAATGAGAAGATTTTCAACCATCCAATCCCCCACCTCCTCTCCTCTTGTATCCATGGTGTTGTAGCCCCAACTTGGAGAGTGGCTGTTGAAGTCCCTGAGAACTATATGATTTTTATCGGCTAGTGGAATTCTATCTAGTTCCAGGTTTTTGCTATTGAAACAGTAATAATTTGTAATTTTTAGTGGTTCTGTGAGGAAATGTATTTTGACTGTCAGATGTTCAGGGCCATTGATGCTGCTGGGGGTTTCTGTGGCGGCTATGGAGTTTTTTACTAATGTGATGATACCTCCTTTGTGACCCTCTCTATCCAACCTGTGTGTTTCATATCCCCTAATACCAAATCGTCGACCTGCATTTAGATGTGTTTCCTGTATGCACATGACATCTATCTTGTGCTCATGCAGGAAGTTGTGCAGTTCTAGCTTCTTCCCCATCACCCCTCTGCGTTCCATTGTACAATCTTGAGAGTGTTGTGTAGTTCAGTATCTTTACTCTGCTTAATCCTGGTACACCGATACGCAGAAATGTCATCAGTAGCTTGGGGTGGATCCCTTCGAGGCTTGGGATCCGGCGCTGCCTCCGCCTGGTGGCAGTCCACGGAGGCAGCCCCATATCTTGTGATATATTTGAGCATTAACCGTATATGCATACATGTCCTTTTCCATTTCTTGGTACCCACGCCATTCTGGTTGGCATGTTCCGTCTTCGGTGGGGGAAGTTTAGGAGTCTTCCTATCCATGTCCCGGATCATCCAAACACTGTCTGCCGGGCTTCAGTTGCTTTTCTTTTAACCAAGGTAGATCCCTGGGTGTGACCTTGGTGGGGATCGGGTCATGTCCACGCGCCGTTGAGCCCAGCACCTGCCGCTTCTGACGGAGGGGTCACACTCCCCCAAGAGTTTATGTTTGGGTTACCCCACCCATAGCCTGCTAATTTATCTCTTCAGGCATCGGGAGTCCGATTTGTCAGCGCCGGATACTCGCTGTTCGCCATTGCCGTGTTAGTTTAAACGGGGAGCACCGGACCCAGCTAGAGGACCACTCGAGAAGGTACGGTTGGCTTGATTGGCAGAGGCTGTACGTCAGCAAAGGCATTTCTAATTTTTGTAGTGAGACTTGTACCAATCCTTACTCCGCTTAATGATTTAAAATGTTTAGAGAATGGGGTAGCCGGCTTCGTGTCTAACCTTCCTTAGCAGCATCTTACCAAACTATTGCCATTTTCACAGCAACTATTCTGCGGACACCCTTTCGAGACGCTGCAACACTCTGGCCAGTTAGTCTGTATGTTTATGTGTGTGTTTATATGTGTGTATGTATATATGTGTGTGTGTTTATGTGTGTGTGTGTTTTTTAATGTGTGTATGTTTATATGTGCATGTGTTTATATGTGTGCATGTTTATGTGTGTGTGTTTAAATGTGTGTATGTTTATATGTGTGTGTGTTTATATGTGTGTATGTTTATATGTGGGTGTGTTTATATGTGTGTATGTTTATATGTGTGTGTGTTTAAATGCGTATATGTTCATGTGTTTAAACGTGTGTATGTTTGTGTGTGTGCTTAAATGTGTGTCTGTTTATGTGTGTGTGTGTGTGTGTCTGTGTAAATGAGTGATGTAATGGCGAGAGCTGATAGGAAACCGCATTAGCTTTCTGTGTTCTTAATTCCACCTCTCTATCCAGTCTTCCATCTTGTTTAAAAACGCTGCCCAAGTATTTGAATTCACTGATTTGTTTAAGCTCTGTACTTTGTATCTGTATATTTATTGTTTTCTCTATTCTACTGATTTTCATTGCCTCAGTCTTTGCTGTACTAATCCTAATATTATATCTATCGCAAGCATAGTCAATGGCATTCCGATGTTCTTGGAGGTTATGTTCATCGGAATGAAAGAGACTCTGATCATCTCAAAAAGTAGCTCGTTCATTGTGATGGTTTCTGGTTTTGCTTCAGCTGTTAGTTGATCCATGTACACAATGAACAAAAGTGGTGATAGTACACATCCTTGTCTTACCCCGGTCTTAACTGCAAACCACTTAGTGAGTCCGCTTGATGTTCTCAAAGTACTTTGGCTGTTTTTATACATTGATAATATATTTTTGTAGTAACTGTCCTTGCACTTCGTAGTTTTCCAGGATCTTCCATAGCTTGTTTCTATCCACTCGGTCAAAAGCTTTCTCCTGGTCTACAAAGACGACCTACTGTTTCTGATTAAATTCAATAGTTTGTATTGGATTTCTGTTGATATGGGTGTGTTTACATGTGTACGTTTATACTTTTAATAGTTACATGTGTGTATGTTTACATGCGTCTATGTTTATATGTGTATGCTTATTTGTGTGTATGTTTAAATGTGTGTATGTTTACATGCGTGTATGTTTATGTGTGTGTATGGTTATATTTGTGTTTATATATGTGCATGTTTATATGTATGTACGTTTATAGGTGTGCATGTATTTTCTGTGTGCATGTTTATATAGATATTGAGTGGAAAAGGTTCAGTTGTAGAATAAGGCGACCTTCCAATTAGAAAGAAATGATATCCGGTAATCTGTTGGCACTCAAAGGCTTAGGATGCAGCTCTGAGTAGGTAAACATGAATGTTTCTGTGTAGAACACGTTAGTACACATTGCGCCTCACATAGACAGCTACAGACAAGAGTGTGTTGGACCTTTTGGACTGACGTCATAGCATGCAAGTCCCGTTATAGATACATAATATTTCACTGGCCTGGAGGGCGGATAGAGAATATGTGAAGATCACTTGGTTTGTTTGATGTATTGTCATAGTCATGAATAGTGAAACGATGAGGGAACCCAGTGGTCTCGAGGTAGGGTGTTCGCCTCGGGTGCTGGAGGTGGCGGGTCCCAGTGGTCTCGTGGTAGAGTGTTCGCCTCGAGTACTGCAGATCGCGGGTTCAAATCACAGTGAGACCGGGATTTTTTCACGTGGATCATCCAGTAAAAATATCCACTGATCTCTGAGTATTGAGATCAGACACCTGTCTGCAGTAATGCGCACCATGTCGCAAAAACTGGAACTGTGTTGCTATAACATCAGGTCTTGGTAATGTGGTTAGCGGAGCGACATAAATGGCGCCTGACAGACTACGGGTCTACCTTGGTCTAATTTACAAGAAATATAATATTTCCTATATTGTGTAGTAGCAATATATACATGGTCAGAGATACTGATAGAGAGACCAAGTTCAGAATACAAAAGGCGAGAGGGGCTTTTATTGTTTTATGAAATTTTAATAAATCGAAAGATATTAAATCCATCACAAAAATACAGATCTTCAACTGCAATGTCAAGCCCGTCTTATTGCTGGGCTCTATGGCGTGGTGAACAGAGAAATGTGCAACTGAAAAGGTTCATGTTTTTATGAATAGATGCTTGCTCCGAATAGACGGAGCTTCATTGCACTATAAAGTCGGTAACACAGGACTGTGCGAAAGAAGGCAGATGTCAGTGAGACTATACGTAAAGAGACGGCGCTTGCAATTGAAAAGACACATATTACGGAAGAATAGCAATAGTTGGCCGTCACTGTTTTTGAATATTCAGTACAAGAAAAGTAGGGGCAGATCTGAAAGGCATGAAATACATGGGTAATGCTGGAAATGAAAGCCCATGACAGGAAGGGTTAGCGAGTATTTGTTCAGAATCTATTCTCCGTAGGAAGTTGAAAAGTTTTGGTTGATTGATGTGTGTGTGTATATATATATATATATATATAGAGAGAGAGAGAGATATATAGAAAGAGGCGGAGAGAGAGAGAGTGAGAGACATATAGAAAGGGGGGGGAGAGCGAGGGAGAACAAGAGGGAGAAATTGTCGCAGATAATGAAAAGATTAGATAGGATTTATGACAAAATTAACTGCGATGTGTGTGTATGTGAGGGCATCTGCATGTGTGTGGGTATTAGTGTGTGATGTATCAATACATGGAGCAGCAAATTTCCAAGTGAACAACACAGAGTGGAGGCGGACGGAGTGGTCTGCAGCTGGAGTGGTATGTAGCCGGAGTGGTATGCAGCCGTGCGGAACTAGTGAAAGAATCATCCCTGACCAGTACTGGCCCTTAGATCAGGACAGAGCTGGACAAAGCTTGATTGTGTGGGGGTGACTTCTTTATGAACATCCCAATCGTTCGCTGGCCCCTTTTAGGCCAAAATACACGACTGGAATACAATACTTGTTGTCTACAGACTCTGCATAGTCTTCTGTGGTCGCTGTGGTCAAGAGGTCAGGAACTTGCCTTCCAAATCGATGAACAGAAACGATGGACTTTCGAATCCCTCAAGGAGATCAAGATGCTGAGCAGCGCATGAGCTGCAATGGTCAGTGGCCCATAGCTGACTGCTAGCGTCAGGGCCAGCGAACCAGAGCTGCCAAGACCCTTCTACACCTCCACGCGGTGATCCTGGATAACAGGCTGCAGTAAGGCAGACTGGCTAAGAAGAAGGGATCGAAGAGGGAATGCTAACCCGGTACTCAAAAAATGCTTGCTGAAGTCGGATGTGTTGGACCGAAAGGTGCAAATATCGCAGCCAAGCTGTAAACTACGACACAACGCATTACGTTCTCTGGACTACATTCTGCTACTTACCCTTTCAGGGTTTGGTAGCGGAAGATTGAGAACGAACGAAGAAGAAGAAGAAGAAGAATCCCTCAAGTATCATAGTGACCACTGGTCTGACGGGAGGTGGGACCAGCGTGCCTGCATCGTGAGTTGCCTCCAGTCGTTTTGACTAATGCCTTGCCACTGGTCCAAGGTGGCTCAGGACCAGAGAGTGAGTTCGATGACAAACACAATTACTTCCAAATACAACGAAAGTTACTTCATCAAGACAAATCCATCTGTTGATGTGGCCATCATCGCTTGCGATTGGCAACTGATAATAATTATAATTTTATTTTAAATAATGATCAGTATATGTGCATGCGTAACACGTCTCAGTATTTATATATGTCAGCGTACGTGTATTGTTTGTATGTGTATCAGCATGTGTGTGTGTGTATCAGTGTAGGTACGCACATATCTGTGTGCGAGTGTGTGCGTCTGTGTGTATGTTTGTGTGTGTGTGTGTGTGTGTGTGAGCATGAGTGTTTAACCTCTGTTTAACGGGAGATGTGTAGTACATAAATAAGAAAACTACTTATCGGCACGTGCAAATTTAATGAGGCGATGAATAATCGATTTCTGATACTTGTTCATGATAAATTAACTTTTGATAATAGCCACTCCATTACTGAATTTGAATTGCTTGTCTGATTACTGGATACATGAAAGCGATTACGATGGCTTTGTTCTGTAACGACACAGAGTGGCGTGGTAATTTTACGACAAGATTGCTTTTTTTTTCTTTACGTGCCTCGCAGCTAAATAATTTTACATCGCTCTTCAAAGATGGAGGCAACTTCTAGTGTTATCGCCACATCAGACCCAGACTGAGTGACCCACATTTAAAAGCTTGCACAAACGCCAGGCTAAAATTACTTCCTGTTTACTTGCTTGGCAGCCAATCTTCTTTGTTCGCCTTAATCCTGATTGTGCATGAACGTTCGTGTGCGCTAATAAATATCGCACTTGGAGGTTCGTAGAACAGCGCAAGTCAACATGGCACCTGGAGGTTCGTAGAATTGCTCCAGTCAACATGGAATCATGACCTTGAGACAGTCAAGGTGGCACTCAGCCGTTCATAACCCGAAGACAGTCAATATCAGTTAGCAGGTTATAGCAACGTGCAAGTAAGTATATCATTGATAGATTAATAACACTGCTAAAATAAAGGATGCATTTATAGATTCATAACACTGTTAAAACAAATGATGCATTTATAGATTCACAATACTGCTAAAAATAAATGATGCATTTATATATTTATAGCACTATTGCAGGAAATATTGTTGTATTTATAGATCCACAACGCAGTTGCAGTAAATATGACATTTAAAGATACATAATACTACTATAGTAAATATGGCGTTTATATATACATACATATATATATAAATATATATGTATATATATATATGTATATATATATATATATATATATATATATATATATATATATATATATATATATATATATATATATATATATACAATAATAATAGCTGTCCATCGTTGTCGATGAGGACCGCCGACATCATCCTTGTCACAGATTTCCCTGTTGGGTGTGGGTGCGCATGTGGCTGAACAGGCCAATGCGAGCACGAAAACATCTGCTACATATCGGGCACACGAGGTTTGTAGAAGGGGATGGTGTTCCCGCTGCTCGGGATTTCCGCGTCTCGCGTCTGTTCTGGGCTTTCACAACACGGTCATCTTCACCGGCAGCTACACCCGATTTGACTGCACTTCTCCAGTCAGATCTGTTTTTCGCAAGACATTCCCAGGTGTCGAAGTCTATCTGGCAACTTTTTAGTGAGTCCTTCAGACCGTCTTTAAATCGTTTCTTTGGGCGCCCTCTCTCGCGCCATCCCTCTCTCAGCTCGCCGTAGAGAAGCTTCTTTGGGAGCCGCTCGTCTGACATACGGACGAGGTGTCCGGCCCATCCTAGTCGTGCTTTTTCTAGCAGTGCATGTATGCTGGGCATGTTAGCCCTCGTCAGAACCTCGATGTCAGTGACACGATCTTGCCATCGGATGTGGAATATTCGCCTCAGGCAACCTGTGTGGAAGTGGTTTAACCTCCTTGCATGTCCAGAGTATACAGTCCAGCTTTCGCAAGCGTATAGTAGGGTTGGAATGATGGTTGCACGGTAGACTTTCAATTTGGTCTTGACGCTGATGCCACGACGTGCCCAGACCATCGAGCGCATTCTACCAAAGGCTGATATATATATATATATATATATATATATATATATATATATATATATATATATATATATATATATATACAAAACACAGATACGGTAAATATTGCATTTATAGATTCATGTACGTAGATGAAGTCAAGCATAGTGAAACTGAGACGATAGTTCAGTCAGGCACAACATACTGACCAGGACGTCACGTCAGGGTCAATATATTGACCAAGACTATTATCTCTCTTCCGCACAGAGTTCCCTGGAAACAGGCTGTTTTTAAAACTGCCTGGTTGACGAGATGTGGATCGACGTAATCCCTGTAGTAGTGAGCGACATGCAGATGAAGCAAAGCATAACACAACCGCCTGGAGTACAGCGGTCCACCTTCATCAGCACGCTCGGGATGTGAGGAAAGCTACTACAACCCGCCAATTAATGCCCTTTGGAGGGCACACAAAAGAGTAAACTTACTCATTGTGGGCATTAAACAACAACAACACAATTCAAGCATTACACAACCGCCTGGATGACAACGGTCCACCTTCATCAGCACGCTCGGGATGTGAGGAAAGCTACAACAACCTGCCACTTAAAGAGTAAACTTACTCATTGTGGGCATTCAACAGCAACAACACTGTTATAGTAATTATGACATGTATAGAGCCATAACACCGGTACAGTAATATGACATTTATCGATCTATAAATGCCAGTGAAATATTTATGTCACAGTAAACTAGAATGTGTGATTTATGAAATTATGAGGCCGTTACCTCATTTCAAGGTTCGGCTCTTCCAGAACTGCCATCTGTGATTCTGAGATGGCTGAAATTTTAAGTCGAACATTGATCATGCAGGTTGAGGCGCCTAGACGTTGTATCATGAGTGTTTACATCCTGGGAGCTACGCGAACAATAACAGTAATACACTTCTCAATCTTCTGTAAGAAAATTAGCCCCTTTTAGTCTGTCCGGAGTGCAGTAGTGCTTGAAATAACATCCTCATCATGTGTCCATTTTTTCCAGCATACATAACATGTTACATAACAATATGTCCTCTCCCATATAACATAGCCATATGTCCTCACCCATATTTCCAGAGACTAAGGGAGTCGTCTAATCATGTCACGCCACTGTGCTATATTTGTCCAGAGACTGATGAAGTCTGATCATGTCACACCTCTGTCATCTGTTAGTCAGGAGACTGATCTTGAAGTTTTCTGATCATGTCCCACCTCTGTCATCTGTTAGTTCGTCAGGAGACTGGTGAAGTCTCATCATGTCTCACACCCGTCATCTGTTAGTTAGCCAGGAGACCGATCTTGAAGTTTTCTGATCATGTCACACCTGTGTCATCTGTTATTTAGCCAGAAGACTGATGAAGTCTGATCATGTCACACCTCTGTCGTCTGTTAGTTAGCCAGGAGACGAATGAAGTCTGATCATGTCACACATCTGTCATCTGTTAGTTAGCCAGGAGACGGATGAAGTCTGATCATGTTACACCTCTGTCATCTGTTAGTTAGCCAGGAGAATGATCGTGACGTTTTCTGATCATGTCACACCTCTGTCATCTGTTAGTTAGCCAGGAGATTGATGAAGTCTGATCATGTCACACCTCTGTCATCTGTTAGTTAGCCAGGAGACTTATGAAGTCTGATCATGTCACACCTCTGTCATCTGTTAGTTAGCCAGGAGACTTATGAAGTCTGATCATGTTACACCTCTGTCATCTGTTAGTTAGCCAGGAGACTGATCTTGAAGTTTTCTGATCATGTCACACCTCTGTCATATGTTAGTTAGCCAGGAGATTGATGAAATCTGATCATGTCACACCTCTGTCATCTGTTAGTTAGCCAGGAGACTTATGAAGTCTGATCATGTCACACCTCTGTCATCTGTTAGTTAGCCAGGAGACTTATGAAGTCTGATCATGTCACACCTCTGTCATCTGTTAGTTAGCCAGGAGACTTATGAAGTCTGATCATGTCACACCTCTGTCATATGTTAGTTAGCCAGGAGACTGATCTTGAAGTCTTCTAATGATTTCATGTCACTGTCTTACGTTTGTCAGTCAGTCAACTCGTCGCCATTTCCCTGAATTTTGCCTTTCGGTATTTTCAATAATAGACACCAATTTCTTATTTTGTGATCAACCCAAAACAACCTACCAAATGTTTTCTTTTCATTATCTGTTTATCTGCCCATTCATCGGTAAGTACTTGCATGTTTTATCATTTTTTAGTCCAGAACATTTTATATATCCTGCGATAGCACATCTCCAAAGCATATTGCGTCATTTCATCCATTTTGGTTAAGATCCGTGTTGAAGTGTCGTGCAAGGCTACGTTCAGATATATGTGGTGATTATTATTTTTCATAGAGCAATATTGATGTTACTCGATGTGAAAAGTCTTTGTTTCTCACGGAATTTCATTTTTCCAACTGCGATCGTTTCTCTGATTGCATCTAAACAAAGGGCACATTCTGTAAAAATGTGTCTCAACAATGGAAACATCTGCACATGTTCTATGGTCTGTCCCTCAATGCTGATATTTCTTGTTTGGGCTTGTTTGGCTATTACGATTTGTTTTACTAGCATTCATCCTTATAGCAAATGTTTTGGCTGTATAGTTGATCTTGGTGAGGAGATGTGTCATGGTTTGCTCCTTCTAGTATGGCTCTTGACTGTACAAATTTGAGAGGTCATATATTCCTACTATTTTGATCTTAACACGAGTAGTGCATGGTAACTTCGTCCATCATCACCATAGAATAGACATTATTCTTCTTCTCTTGCGTTCTTTATCAATCTCCAGCTACCAATCTCTGAACAGAGCTTTGCAAATAGCAGGATGTAGTCTGCTAGGTTACAGCTTGACTGCGATATTTGCACCTTTCGGTCTGACACTTCCGTCTTCAACGGAGAATAAACATTAAATGGATCTGGTAATAATAAACATCAGTGCCATTTTTCTTTGCTTACCGAATCTGTACTTACTATACCTTCCTAGAGTGCTAAATTCGCCGTTTAATTTTCCAAATCAACCATAACCCTGTCCAACTTAAGCAGCCCTAAAATTGGGAAAATGTTGTTTAACAGAACTCTTCGAAAGACATTTTCATAGTCATTCAATCAGATAAAGAGTTACCCTTCTCTCTGCAAGAAAACTTAATGTTCCCACTGCATCTCTACTGCCTCTGTACTTTCTGATACCAAACCAATTTTTATTTAGAACAGATTCTATCTTGCAATCGATTCACTCTTAATTATTTTAAGTTGAATTGTTAAAGCGTCTGATATTAAGTTTACCATGCGAAATTCCCCGTAATGAACTGCGCATGATTTATGTTTGTTTCTAGATGACGAATGATTTTGTGTAATCTGTAAGCCATATTCCTTTTAGGTAAATAGTCTTTACCTGTTCAAAATGTATTTATTTGTGTGCTTGTCTGCTGCTGGATGACATCAATGCTTATATCATCTATCCCGGGTGCTTTGTAATGCGAGATTCAGTGTAGTGCAGCATCAAATTCTTTTTTGTGTGTGTGTGGCAAATTCTTCTCTTTCAAATCAGTAGATAAAAACACGCCTAGATAATGGCTCAGTGATAATAGGGGTTCTTAAAACTATTAGCCTGCAGCACCGCCACAGCTGCGGTCTATTTATATTTCCAACCACAAGCACTCCAAATTTTAACAACTTGAATGGTCTAGGGCAAAAGAAGGTGCAAGACTACCACAAACAGATACTAGTATGACGTACGAAGAGTCAAAACGGCTTATCAAAGCCAGATACATGACCAAATGGGAAACCGAACATACTGGTTACACCAAAAACGATGCCTATTACCAGTTGAACCGAAGAGAGCAGGTCGTTGTCTTCAGACTTCGCACTGGCCACAATAGACTGAGGTACCACCTATTCAACAAATTGAAGATAGGGTGTACCGACGAATGCCCGTGCGGTACCGGGAAAATGACCGCTGAACATCTGCTGCAGAACTGCCCGACATACGAGGATCAGAGAGATCAGATGTGGCCATCACCAGTGGAACTGCAAGACAAGCTCTATGGCAGTGGCGACAGCCTCAGGATGACCGCCGCTTTTTTCGAAAAAATAATGGTTACTGTCTGACTGCGTACGAAGAAGAAGAAGAAGGAGAAGAAGAAGAAGAAGAAGGAGAAGAAGAAGAAGAGAATGGTCTAGTATTTACCATCATGCATGTTTTGTTTTGTTCTCTCATGTACAAGATTAGTGCACGGTCTGTCCTCTTCATTAGATCAAGATCAATTCTAGGTCTGTCATCTTATTCCAATCAATATCTGTACCAGGTCTGTCCCCTTCATCCAATCTTCTTCTTCTTCTTCTTCTTCTTCTTCCTCTTCTTCTGCGTACGCAGTCAGACAGTAACCATTATTTTTTCGAAAAAAGCGGCGGTCATCCTGAGGCTGTCGCCACTGCCATAGAGCTTGTCTTGCAGTTCCACTGGTGATGGCCACATCTGATCTCTCTGATCCTCGTATGTCCGGCAGTTCTGCAGCAGATGTTCAGCGGTCATTTTACCAGTACCGCACGGGCATTCGTCGGTACACCCTATCTTCAATTTGTTGAATAGGTGGTACCTCAGTCTAATGTGGCCAGTGTGAAGTCTGAAGACAACGACCTGCTCTCTTCGGTTCAACTGGTAATAGGCATCGTTTTTGGTGTAACCAGTATGTTCGGTTTCCCATTTGGTCATGTATCTGGCTTTGATAAGCCGTTTTGACTCTTCGTACGTCATACTGGTATCTGTTTGTGGTAGTCTTGCACCTTCTTTTGCCAGTCAGTCTGCCTCCTCTTTGCCATGGATGTTGCAGTGTGATGGGACCCATTGTACCACTACCCTTTTTGGTGCGGACTGCTGGCACAGTTTGCAGAGTGCTGCTCTTAAGTCATTAAGCTCAGTGTTTTTCTGGCTTTTTAGCGCTCTTCATCCAATCAATATCTGTACCAGGTCTGTCCCATTCATCCAATCAAGGTCTGTACCAGGTCTGTCCCCTTCATCCAATCAATATCTGTACCAGGTCTGTCCCCTTCATCCAATCAAGGTCTGTACCAGGTCTGTCCCCTTCATCCAATCAATAGCTGTACCAGGTCTGTCCCCTTCATCCAATCAAGGTCTGTACCAGGTCTGTCCCCTTCATCCAATCAAGGTATGTACCAGGTCTGTCCCCTTTATCCAATCAATATCTGTACCAAGTCTGTCCCCTTCATCCAATCAAGGTCTGTACCAGGTCTGTCCCTTTCATCCAATCAAGGTCTGTATCAGGTCTGTCCCCTTCATCCAATCAATATCTGTACCAGGTCTGTCCCCTTCATCCAATCAAGGTCTGTACCAGGTCTGTCCCCTTCATCCAATCAATATCTGTACCAGGTCTGTCCCCTTCATCCAATCAAGGTCTGTACCAGGTCTTTCCTGTTATTCCAATCAAGGTCTATAAGAGGTCTGCCCCTTTCTTACAATCAAGATCTGTACCAGATCTGTACCAGGTCTGTCCTCCAGCTTCAGCATCAGCTCCAGCTCTAGCATCAGCTCCAGCTCCAGCATCAGCTCCAGCCCCAGCATCAGTTCCAGGTCCAGCACCGGCTCCAGCCCCAGCACCAGCTCCAGCTCCAGCATCAATTCCAGCTCCAGCACCGGCTCCAGCTCCAGCATCAGTTCCAGCCCCAGCATCATCTCCAGCTCCAGGATCAGTTCCAGCTCCAGCATCAGTTCCAGCTCCAGCATCAGTTTCAGCCCCAGCATCAGCTTCAGCCCCAGCACCAGCTCCAGCATCGGCACCAGCTCCAGCATCGGCACCAGCTCCAGCATCGGCACCAGCTCCAGCACTGCTCCAGCATCAAATCGAGAATATGCAATAGACTGTTTTCACTTTTTACTATTTATTTCTTTCGTTTTGTTTCTTAATGAAAAATGCACAGTACTGCGTTTTATGCCTTAAGGTTCAGTGCATTTGACTTCAGCATCCATTTCTTAAATGCTTTCACTTATTGGAATGTGACTTTTCTGGTTCATGAAAATGCAATTAACGCAGCCATATTTTCTCTCTCAGTATAACACAGCCATATCAACCTACCCGTATAACACATCTATATTTCCTCTTCTAGAGTAACATAACATCGTCTTCTTTCTTTTTCCTCTTCGTCGTTCATCATGAAAAGGACGGTGTGTCGATGTGTCGCAGTTTACAGCGACGCTGCAATAACTGCGGTTTTTTTTATTAGTACCGGGTTCGCCTTCCCACTGTGATCACTACCCCTAGGCCAGAGTACGTAAGTGACCAGTAGCCGTCACGTGAAGGTAGAACAGGGTCTGGGTCAGCTATGATTCTTTTACCCTGAAGCAAACAACCAGCTATGAGTCGCAGAGCCTAATGCAAGCAGCCACCTATGAGTCGCTGACACTGATGCAAACAACCAGCTATGAGTCGCTGAGCCTAATGCAAGCAACCAGCTATGAGTCGTTGACCCCGACGCAAGCAACCAGCTATGAGTCGCTGACCCTGACGCAAGCAACCACCTATGAGTCGCTGACCCTGACGCAAGCAACCACCTATGAGTCGCTGACACTGATGCAAACAACCAGCTATGAGTCGCTGAGCCTAATGCAAGCAACCAGCTATGAGTCGTTGACCCTGACGCAAGCAACCAGCTATGAGTCGCTGACCCTGACGCAAGCAACCACCTATGAGGCGTTGACCCTGACGCAAGCAACCAGCAATGTGTCGCCGGCTGCTGTCAGCCCATTCACCGCTACATATTGGCCCCAGGTTTTTCTTCAATACAATTCCAACATAATATAACCATTTATCCATCTCAAATATAATATTACAGTCTTTTTTACAATCCCAACATAACATAATATAACAAAACTTGTTCGCTCTCCAAACTGGAATTATGGGAGGAAGTGCGCACTTCTCCGATCAAATGTTGAAATGTTCCTACTCTTGTATATGAGTGCCAGTCACGACACCCAATTAGAGGTTCTGGAATAGCTCAAGCCATCAACCTTTCTACACAACACATTCACAAACATACACTTATTCAATATTATCAAGACGTGTGCCTGACATCCCTAGTTGTGTTGTCATCATACAGTGTGAGGTCTAATGGCACTGGCGATTGTCCTCTCTCTCCAACTGCCTGTATATCTTGTGTATCTTATCTTTATATGCGTAATGTATTCCTTGATTGCTTTCAATAATATTACAATAAATGTATTTCATGCCACATTCCATATCACCGTCTCTTTCACAATCTGTATCTATCTATCTATCTATTTTTCTCTCTCTCTCTCTCTTTCTCTCTCTCCATCTCTCTCTCATCCTCTCTTTCACTATCTCTCATCCATCTAGAATGTCCTACATCTTTCCCACATCTACACAGAATATCCTACATCTTTCCCACATCCATCCAGAATGTCCTACACCTTCCCCACATCCATCCAGAATGTCCGACATCTTCCCCACATCCATCCAGAATGTCCTACATCTTTCCCACATACATACAGAAAGTCCTACATCTTCCCCACATACATCCAGAATGTCCTACATCTTTCCGACATACATACAGAAAGTCCTACATCTTCCCCACATCCATCCAGAATGTCCTACATCTTTCCCACATACATACAGAAAGTCCTACATCTTCCCCACATCCATCCATAATGTCCTACATCTTCCCCACATCCATCCAGAATGTCCTACATCTTTCCTACATACATACAGAAAGTCCTACATCTTCCCCACATACATCCAGAATGCCCTACATCTTTCCCACATACATCCAGAATGTCCCCAGATTCTGCTGCCTATATATGTAGCAGAGTTATTATGTTTATTTCACTACATAGATTCTACATATTTCTTTTTCTTCTTCGTTATGTGTTCTCAAACGCCCGCCACCATGGTAAAGGGCTTTCCAAGTAGCAGGATGTCGTCCGGACAACAGAATGCGTTGTGGCGTAGTTTACAGCTTGACTGTGATATCTGCCCCTTTCAGTCCGGCACATCAGAAATCAGCATGGCATTTTTGGGTACCGGGTTAGCCAGTCACAGTTCTGTAAGCAGTGTAAAAGAAGTGAGAAGTCCACAGCCAAGAACCATCGTATCAAACACCAACTCCCTCCAACACCAACACATTCCAACACAACCCCCTCAATCCCAAACCTCCTCTATCACCAAGCCCTCCACCACCAACCACATCTACAACCCCCTCCACTACAACCCCTCCACCATTAAACCCATTCATCATCAACACCCTCCCTATAACCAAACACCTCCACCACCAACCCCTTCCCAACCCCCAACCCACCCCCACCCTCTTCCACAATTATCCATCGCATCACTAACCCCATTCAAAATCAACGATATGCACCTTAATCCCTCCACCAATACCCCCTCCACCACACACCATCCATCACAACTCCCTCCAACATCAACATCACCAACCCCCTCCACCACAACTCCCTCCATCTCAGCACCCCCACCCCTCACCACAACTCTCTCCACAAACAACCCTCTCCGTAACAAACCCACTTCATCACACACCCCCTTTATCACCAACCCTCTTCCATCACCATTCCCTCCCATCACAACCCTCCGTCTCCATTCCCTCCCATCACAACCCTCTTCCGTCACCATTCCCTCCCATCACAACCCTCTTCCGTCACAATTCCCTCCCATCACAACCTCTTCCGTCACCATTCCATCCCATACCTCCTCCCCAACCAAAACCGCTCATGATCAACTCCCTCCATTACCAACCCATTTCCGTCACAATCCCCAACCCCCTCCATAATCCAACCCCTCCATCACCAACCCCCTCCACAACAAATCCCCCTCCACAATCCAACCCCTCCACAATCCAACCCCTCCCTTCACCAAGCCCCGCCACAAACCAACCCCTCCACGATCCAACCCCTCCACAATCCAACCCTTCCACAATCCAACCCTTCTACAATCCAACCCCTCCACAATCCAACCCCTCCACAATCCAACCCCTCCACAATCCAACCCCTCCACAATTCAACCCCTCCCATCACCAACCCCCTTCATCCTTAAACCTCTACATCACTAACCACCTCAATCGCCAGCTCCAGCACGCACGCACACATACACGCACACACACACACACACATAGTTGGAATGCTGGTATTCAAACAGGCATGTTAATGTCTGCTGTCAGGTAGCCGAATGCTCCAGCTATGTGTAGTAGGTGTTTGACAACTTCCTGCAGCTTACTAGGCCTGGGGGGAAAGTACAAATAGTTAGGGTAGATTTTTAACTAAAATTGTTGGCAAGGTCAGCGGCCGTTAAGTCAACTCTTTTCGATTTCTCTAACTGCCAAGGTAGTGTTAATGTGCTCGACACTGAACACTGGAGTCCGATCTCACTAACTAGAGGTCAGGGGTCCGATCTCACTACCCAGAGATCAGGGGTCCGATCTCACTAGTTTGTTTTTTTTTTGCTTAGATGTTTGCCTCACTAGTTTCTACTGGCGGAGGCGCGCCATTTTCCACCCCAGACCGTAGTCCATTGGGCGATATCAGGACGCATAAAGCAGTACTTTGATGCATATGTATGTACCTATGCTAGGTTTGTGCGCCCTCAGAAGCTAGCCCAACCAAAGTGCAATGGAAGGGCTTTACCACGAGGGCGCGTGTGAAAGTTGTGCAAGAGTGTGACTAGGACAGAGTCAAATGAAACAGAGTGAGGTAAGAGGAGAGAGTGAAGGGGAAGAGTTGCCCCCCCCCCCCCCCAGATCTCACTAGCTAGAGATCAGCGGGATTTTAAACAGAAAATCCACGTGAAAAAATCAAGGTCTCCACCATGATTCAAACCCGCGACGTCCGGCACTCGAGACGGACACCTTACTTCGAAACCACTGAGCCCCTACATTCACACACACACACACGATACACACCTACACACGACATATTTATAAAATATGTGGAAATAGAGTCTTCCACTTAAACAGCACAATTCAATCAAAAGAGACGAATGTGCTGCATGCGTGTAATCTGTGTCTTTTTTATAGAACATTATTGATGACGTCATAGCAGATCAAAATCTTGTTAATCTCGAAGACAAAGCGAGGATTCAGACAACAGATGTGGTAATTATGCTAGTGTGAAGTCATCTGTAAACGCAGACGTTTTCTTCTATAGATTAATTACCTACGCTAGCGGCTGGGTGTTGTATGTGTGCGTTATTCGAGTATATCAGTCTCGTTCAGCCGTCATTTTATTTGTGTGTTGGTTTGTTAACGCGATTATTGGGATTGTCAAATAAAATGGTTGGGACAATCTGAATAATAGCAGCGGGTGAGTATTACTTCAGTTGAGCCTGAAATCTTCATGAATGTTTGAACACACAATGAAGCATGAATCATGCTGCTCAATGTCGCTTACAACACAAGCAGCAATGGCGATTGGTTCAATCAAAGTAGTCAGTTGGAGAATGGTCATGTCAACGCAGAAATTAATCAAATGATGAACGTACATTATACCAAGATCAACAAGCCGCTGTCCGAGTATCTGGGCAAACATCAAATTAATCAAATGATGAACGTACGACATTTTACCAAGATCAACAAGCCGCTGTCCCAGTATCCGGGCAGACATCAAATTAATCAAATGATGAACGTACGACATTATACCAAGATCAACAAGCCGCTGTCCGAGTATCTAGGCAAACATCAAATTAATCAAATGATGAACGTACGACATTATACCAAGATCAACAAACCGCTGTCCGAGTATCTGGGCAAACATCAAATTAATCAAATGATGAACGTACGACATTATACCAAGATCAACAAGCTGCTGTCCGAGTATCTGGGCAAACATCAAAATTTATGCAGTACAAAATGGAGTCCGACAGGGATGTATCCTCTCACCTTATCTATACAACATATTTGCGGAATGTATAAGGAGAGATGTTTGAGAAGACAAGAACATTGAAAGTTTCGACCCATTTACGATTGGGGGGTCCTTCTTCTTCTTCTTCTTCGTACGCAGTCAGACAGTAACCATTATTTTTTCGAAAAAAGCGGCGGTCATCCTGAGGCTGTCGACACTGCCATAGAGCTTGTCTTGCAGTTCCACTGGTGATGGCCACATCTGCTCTCTCTGATCCTCGTATGTCGGGCAGTTCTGCAGCAGATGTTCAGCGGTCATTTTACCGGTACCGCACGGGCATTCGTCGGTACCACCTATCTTTAATTTGTTGAATAGGTGGTACCTTAGTCTATTGTGGCCAGTGCGAAGTCTGAAGACAACGACCTGCTCTCTTCTGTTCAACTGGTAATAGGCATCGTTTTTGGTGTAACCAGTATGTTTGGTTTCCCATTTGGTCATGTATCTGGCTTTGGATTGGGGGGTACGAGATTCCAGAGTTACGATACGCAGATGACACAGTGAAACTATCAAGAAGTGCAGAAGAGCAAGAGCAGCTAATTTCAGCCGTAAATGGAAACAGTAAAGATCAAAACCTGTTTATAAATATAAATAAAACAAAGATAATGACCACCGACAAAACACAAAGTCAGCATAAATTAACAGTGTGTGGTGAGGTCACTCATTTTGAATATCTGGGCTCCAGAATCGACAAAAATGGTCACTGCTCGAAAGAAATCAGAAGAAGACTAGCCATGGCAATGCAGAGACTGAACAACCTGAAGAAATTATGGCCGAGCACAAACAAAATGATAAAAGTAAAAGTCTTTAGAACCTGTGTTTTTCCTGTGGCAGCTTATGGCTGCGAGTCATGGACAATTACCAAATCCTCTAGACAAAGAATCTAATTATTCTAGTCATAATATTGCAGAAAGATCACTAGAATACCTTGAACAGAGAAAAAGACAAATGTAGACATTCAACAAAAGCTGAGCATAGAGGAAAACTGGTTTATCAATTCCATTTTGGCTAGAAAATGCAAATACTTTGGTCACATCAAGAGACACAACGGTCTCGAGAGAACAGTGATGGAAGGTATGGTGCCAGGCAAAAGGTGAAGGGGTAGACCAAGAAGACGATGGCACCAAGATATCCAGGAATGCCTGGGTATGGTGCCAGGCAAAAGAGGAAGGGGTAGACCAAGAAGACGATGGCACCAAGATATCCAGGAATGCCTGGGTATGACTGGCGGAAGCTGAAGTTTTGGCAAGGGGAACTAGTTTCGTTCAGACAGACTGTGATGAGAGCGACGTTCTACAAAGGACATACTGCATGATGAAACGTACGACAAAACACTAACAAAAAGAACAAAAATAACAATCATCGGGCATGCATCTTTCTTTGAGGAACTTGCGGAAGCGAAGCATGGACAATTGCACAGATGCTAAATAAGAAATTTGAATCCTTGTAATGGTGAAGGAACATTCTCAGAATACCATGGATTTTCAACAGAAAAAAACAACACAGACCTAAGGGACCTGAATGCAGAACACAATTGACTTGTGAATAACATTACGATCAGAACTGAAAAAATACTTTAAGAACATCAAACGCCACCATAGTTTAGAAAAAAAAACACACAGTAGCGTATGACACCTGCGAAACAAAGCAGATGCGCGCACTCGAGACGATGGACATTAGACATCAAAGATGTTATTAAGATGACAGTGACGGAAGTGGGATGACTGGATACAGGTCGGCTGGGGTGTCACCGGTGGGAAAGCCGGCCACAAATTAGCTGTGATTGATGTGAGCGGTAAAAATGCCTAAAGGTTGGCTGTCATTGATATGAGCGTGAGAACTGGCTAAAGGTTTGCTGTGATTGATATGAGCGGGAGAAATGGCTAAAGGTTGGCTGTCATTGATATAAGCGGGAGAAATGGCTAAAGGTTGGCTGTGATTGATATGAGCGGGAGAAATGGTTAAAGGTTGGCTGTCATTGATATAAGCGGGAGAAATGGCTAAAGGTATGCTGTGATTGATATGAGCGGAGAACTGGCTAAATGTTGGATGTGATTGATATGAGCGGGAAACCGGCTAAAGGTTGGCTGTGATATGAGCGGAGAACTGGCTAAAGTTTGTCTGTGATATGAGCGGACAACTGGCTAAAGGTTGGATGTGATTGATATGAGCGGGTAACTGGCTAAAGGTTGGCTGCGATATTAGCGGAAGAACTGGCTAAAGGTTGGCTGCGATATTAGCGGAAGAACCGGCTAAATGTTTGCTGTGATATTAGCGGAAGTACTGGCTAAAGGTTGACTGTGATTGATGTAAGTGAGAGAATTGATTAAAGATCGGCTGTGATCTGAGCGGAGAACTGACTAAAGGTTGGCTGTGATATGAGCGGATAACTGGTTAAAGGTTAGCTGTGATTGATGTGAGTGAGAGAGCTGGTTAAAGGTTCGCTATGATTGATGTAAGTGAGAGAGCTGGCTAAAGGTTAGCTGTGATTGATGTAAGTGAGAGAGCTGGCTAAAGGTTAGCTGTGATTGATGTAAGTGAGAGAGCTGACTAAAGGTTGACTGTGATTGATGTAAATGAGAGAGCTGGCTAAAGGTTAGCTGTGATTGATGTAAGTGAGAGAGCTGACTAACGGTTGACTGTGATTGATGTAAATGAGAGAGCTGGCTAAAGGTTAGCTGTGATTGATGTAAGTGAGAGAGCTGACTAAAGGTTGACTGTGATTGATGTAAATGAGAGAGCTGGCTAAAGGTTAGCTGTGATTGATGTAAGTGAGAGAGCTGGCTAAAGGTTGACTGTGATTGGTGTAAGTGAGAGAGCTGGCTAAAGGTTAGCTGTGATTGGTGTAAGTGAGAGAGCTGGCTAAAGGTTGACTGTGATTGGTGTAAGTGAGAGAGCTGGCTAAAGGTTAGCTGTGATTGGTGTAAGTGAGAGAGCTGGCTAAAGGTTAGCTGTGATTGATGTGATTGAGAGAGCTGGCTAAAGGTTAGCTGTGATTGATGTGAGTGAGAGAGCTGGTTAAAGTTTGACTGTGATTGGTGTAAGTGAGAGAGCTTGCTAAAGGTTAGCTGTGATCTGAGCGATATTCTAGAAAGGCAACGATAGATAATGATGATGTTTGAAAAAATAGAAAATTTGCCAGATGAGAAAATGGTAGGCTTCAAATGGTGGAACAATTCGTTTTCTGTTCTCTTGTTGTTTAGAGGAGCGGTTTAGCCATACAGACACGAATTCGTAGTCCGGTAAAGGATGAGGTCCGTTATATTTTTTTTAATGTAGCTTGCATACTGTGTGGCGATTGGCAGATCTAGCGGCATGTATTCCTCTAGCAAATTGATCACTCTACCTGAACCACGCTTTCAGACTGACGGGCAACTGACCTCTTTTAGTCGAAATGACGTCACTCATTCAGTACTAAACTCAAAATTTGGCGGAGCGAAAGAGGATAACTCCAAACAATGGCGTCTGGTGATGTGGTCATCAAAGCAATCACGAGAAGAACAAAATGAGGAAGCAGATGAAGATAAAAAGAAGGCGAAGAAGATGAAGTAAAAAAGAAGATGATGAAGAAAGACAACGAATAAGCAAAGATATCACGAGAAGAAGAAGAAGATGATGATGAAGAAAATAAAGGAGAAGAAGAAGAAAAAGGAGAAGGAAAAGATGAAGCAAAGAGATCACGAGAGGAAAAAGATGATGAAGAAGAAGAAGAAGAAGAAGAAGAAGAAGAAGGAAAAGATGAAGCAATTAGATCAAGAGAGGAAAAAGATTATGAAAAAGAAGAAGAAGATGAGGAAGAGGAAGAAGAAGAAGAAGAAGAAGTAGAAGAAGAAGAAGAAGAAGAAAAAGAAGAAGAAGAAGCAAATCGATCACGAGAAGAAGAAGAAGAAAATGAAGATGAAGAAGAAGAAGAAGAATGGGAAGAAGAAGAGAAGAATGGGAAGAAGAAGAAGAAGAAGAAGAAGAAGAAGTTGAAGAGGAAAAAGAAGAAGAAGAAGAAGATTTTGTCGTTCAATGTTAGTTTAGACATGTTACTACAGACATATATTTGGTGTCAATAATTTTTTTCAGAAATCAACTTGACTTCAGTGCATTTAGAAATAAACTAGGCTTCTATGAAGTCAAGTTAACTGCTTGGTCTCATTCCAAAAATGTCATGGCACCTGGCCCATGTGGTGAAACTAGACACCGAGCTACTCTTGACTGAGTACACTCTTAAGCTTGCACTATTTTTATTCCTACAATTTTAGACTTACACCTGGCATACCCCGGATGTTCATCTTGTGATTCTACAATACTGTACAAGTACATTTCGTGGCCGCGATTTTTTTCTTTGAGTCGACATATGAAAATAAATAATACACAATGCCTTCTCTGTTGGTTAGAAGAATTCACCGACCTTTAGATCCGGCTCATTGATCGCAAGTATGACTAACTTCGGCACAACTTGCTAGACCGGCTGTGCCATCCCCAGGACCAGTCAGCCGGCAACAGAATGGGGTCACACAGGGTAACCTACATTTCAAACGGTGCCATTTCGTGGGAACAGTGCGCACCGACCTTGCCTGACCTGACCTCGCAAACCGTCTTCTGTTTACAGGTCCCGTGTTGTTTTTGGGTTGTACTTTTCAATTCCTGGCTTTCTTTCGTTCCTCGAGGAGCATGGCTTACCACCAGCACAGCACAGATCAATGGCTGCTGACGTATTCTTCCAGGCATAGTCTCTGTACCGATATATTTTATGTGGTGAAATTGCAATCGCATACACAACACTCTTTAGCAAATATTGACTATTTGCCATTGTTGAATACCAAATTCAAGAAACGTAGCTCTTTTGGATGGGGTTAATTAACGTCAGAAAATATGCTGATCGTGTTGGCTTTTTCAGGTTTGCTGCCTTTACAGTGCCTGTGTGTGTGTGTGTGAGTGTGTTTGTGTGTGTGTGTGAGTGTGTGAGTGTGAGTGTGTGTGTGTGTGCGCGCGTCCGTACGTGAGTGCGTGGGTGTGTGTGTTTGTGTGTATGTGGATTGGGCTTGACTGCTCATAGAATGGTAGAGGGTTAGAGCACTCGAGCAAAGGTACTGGGTTATATCACCGTTATCTGCATGTCCCAGTCTTTTCAGCTGTAAATGGGTACGTGGCTGATTGTTGGAGAAGGAAGGGCAATGCATAAGAGAGATGGCCAGCCCACCTCATAAAAAACTGAGGACTAGCACAACTGAGGAGTCAACAGTTCATCCCCGGCAGCAACGTCTGCTATGCGACTGCCTTTGTGTGTGTGTGTCTGTATAGTGTGTATTTATGTGTGTGTTAAATATTGGTATATATGTGTGTGTATGTATGCGTGTATATGTTTGTATGTGTGTGAATGCACGTATGTATTGGTATATGTATGCGTGAGTCTGTATATCTTTTTCTTTTTTTTTTTTTTGCGCTCGCCTTATTTCTTTATTCGCTAAGGCGGAGTGCGTTCCATTGCAGTTTTTATTTTGCGCCTGTCGGCCCAGTGCATCCGACTTTAGCATGAATTTTATTTAATGGTCTGCTTCCTCCTGCATTTTCTAAGGGTTTGCTTCCCCGGGATAATGGCCGGTGCTGTGATGGGGATCGAACCCAGCACCTTCGGTTCGTGAGCCGTGTTATTTAACCACTAGGCCACACCGTCTCCCTGTCTGTACATCACCGTTAGATGTTGGGAGCAAACATACAGAATCTGGGCCACCTGCATGGTACCATGGTTTCTGGTACATCACGTGGTCTGTCCCATGGTGGCTGGTGAGCTGTCCCATGGTGGCTGGTGAGCTGGTACTATTATTTCAAGTGCGCCACCTGTCCTGGTACTATTATTACAAGTGCACCACCGGGTCTGGTACTATTATTACTAGTGTGCCATCTTGCCTGGTACTATTATTACTAGTGTGCCATCTTGCCTGGTAATACTATTACTAGTGTGACATCTTGCCTGGTACTATTATTACTAGTGTGGCATCTTGCCTGGTACTTTTATTACTAGTGTGCCATCTTGCCTGGTACTATTATTACTAGTGTGCCATCTAGCCTGGTACTATTATTACTAATGTGCCATCTTGCCTGGTACTATTATTACAAGTGTGCCATCTTGCCTGGTACTATTATTACTAGTGTGCCATCTTGCCTGGTACTATTATTACTAGTGTGCCATCTTGCCTGGTACTATTATTACTAATGTGCGATCTTGCCTGGTACTATTATTAGTAGTGTGCCATCTTGCCTGGTACCATTATTACTAATTTGCCGTCTTGCCTTGTACTATTATTACTAGTGTGCAATCTGATCTTGTACTACTATTACTAATGCGCCACTTAGTCTGGCACTATTATTTTAAGTGCGCCATCTGCTCTGGTACTATTATTCCTTATGCACCATCTCGCCTGGTAATATTATTACTAGTGCACCATCTCGCCTGGTGATATTAATACTTGTGCACCATCTCGATCTGTACTATTATTGCTAGTGCACCTGTGGCAGAATCTGGGTTTCGCTTATTAATTACTTTTATACAGTGTTACAACATGTATCCATACCACACAGTAAATAACACAGTAAACATTCACCAACAAAATGTGACTTATTTACTAACAAAAATCAACAGAAACAACATTAGCAACAACAAAAAATACACCTGAACTAAATAATCCTAATATCTTAATTCTTACTACAACGGAGGTTTTAAAGATTAGCTTTTGAAATATTTCCTCCAACTAATAAAACTCAGTTAATACCGCTACACCCCTCTCCCCTTATCTGCACATTCAACACATTCTCACAAACTCGCCTTCATGATCGTATTATATAATCTGTCGCTCTGTGCATTCACCTACACTCAGACCCCTTCAGTCAGGTGATCTGTACACCCACATTCGATCTATTCAAGTATACCCAGGTGATCTGTGCGTTCATATGAAATTAGATCACGTGACTCGAAGTCGGAATCGCGTACTCACTTGTGTTCACACACTCAGTCGATCTGCGAATACACATACTTCAGAACACACATCGTTCATTCGGTGTCCTGCACGTACGACACACATTGAGATCTTTTTCTAGTCACAGGATGTCCAACACACACATTTATAGAGCGACTGGCCAAAACTGGAAGGTGTTTCCTGGTTCAGACGAATTACTCTAAATGTCGCAGCAGGCGTTTGCGGCTTTTGATTGGCACCAACGCCCAACTACACTAAAACGGAATGTCAGAATGGTCAGCTCCGAACCCCCACCTGTACTAGAAACATTCTTCTCCCTAACCCCTGGTTTCCTTTATCGATATGGGGCACACATTCAGGTAATCTTTGTTTCCAGAGTCGCCGGCCCCATCAACCTTGCCCTTAACGCGAATTCTCTAGCTGAAACTGTTAAACACCATCTCGCTTAGTACTATTGTTGCTAGTGCACCCTCTCGCCTGGTACTATTATTACCAGTGCACCACTTGGTCTGGTACTATTATTACTAGTGCACCATCTCGCCTGATACAATTATTACTAGTGCACCATCTCGCCTGGTACAGTTATCACTAGTGCACCATCTCGCTTAGTACCATTGTTGCTTGGCACGACCTGGCATGGTCCCTCTGCCCTCAGCACTTGTTCTCTGGTGGGTGTTGCTTTACCTTTGGTCATACAGACCTTCCCTCAAAACCATCCCAACAAAAAATTGGTCCAGATATAGACTCCTCCCTCAAAACCATCCCAACAAAAAATTGGTCCAGATATAGACTCCTCCCTCAAAAAATCCCAACAAAAATTGGTCCAGATACAGACTCCTCCCTCAAAACCATCCCAACAAAAATTGGTCCAGATATAGACTCCTCCCTCAAAACCATCCCAACAAAAATTGGTCCACATTCAGGTTTTTCCCTCAAAACCATCCCAACAAAAATTGGTCCACATTCAGGTTTTTCCCTCAAAACCTTCCCAACAAAAATTGGTCCACATTCAAGTTTTTCCCTCAAAACCATCACAACAAAAATTGGTCCAGATACAGACTCCTCCCTCAAAACCATCCCAGTAAAAATTGTTCAAGATACAGACTCCTCCCTCAAAACCATTCCAACAAAGATTGGTCCAGATACAGACTCCTTCCTCAAAACCATCCCAACAAAAGTTGGTCCAGATACAGACTCCTCCCTAAAAAACCTTCTCAACAAAAATTGGTCCACATTCAGGTTTTTACCTCCAAACCATCCCAACAAAAATTGGTCCACATTCAGGTTTTTCCCTCAAAACCATCCCAACACAAATTGGTCCACATACAGACTCCTCCCTCAAAACCATCCCAACACAAATTGGTCCACATACAGACTCCTCCCTCAAAACCATCCCAACACAAATTGGTCCACATACAGTATCCTCCCTCAAAACTATCCCAACAAAAGCTGGTGGACAAATGGATTTTAAAAAATACTAAAACAAAAGTCTAGAACGGTTATATGAAAAGAGCTGAGTACCGAGCACCATCCGCCAAAACAGAATGTAGCTAGAACCAAAACATCCAACTGCCCAGTAAGTTCAACATTTACACATACCCAAAAAAACACTACACACACAAACTACTCAATGAACATGTTACGAGATCCCACATATTCAAACTATACACACAAAGAATTATATACTCCTACCCCAGTATCAATACATACACAAAGTCCTCATTCTTGGAGGCTACCATTGATAAATATATATATTTCTCCTATTTAATGCTTCATCACAAAACAACGGTCCAGTTATCCGCAGCTTGTGTATCGTTCTGCTCAACCTTTGAATATTAACAACTGTCTACTATCATTTGACACTACAAGACAGAACATGACAATACAGCTACTAGTCATCTTCACAGATATCCTATCCACTCAATGGACAACTACCACAGCCAACCGGATCCATTCCATTTCCAGCTCTCTCCATCACCAACCCACTGTTTGGAGACACAAAACAGCTACCGCCGTCAATCCCTTCCATTACCAATCCCCTCCATCACCAATCCCTTCCATCACCAATCCCCTCCATCACCAATCCCCTCCATCACCAATCCCCTCCATCACCAATCCCCTCCATCACAAATCCCCTCCATCACCAACCCACTGTATGGAGACACAAAACAGCTACCGCAGTCAATCCCTTCCATCCCCAATCCCCTCCATCACCAATCCCCTCCATCACCAATCCCCTCCATCACCAATCCTCTCCATCACCAATCCCCTCCATCACCAATCCCCTCCATCACCAACCCACTGAATGGAGACACAAAACAGCTACCGCCGTCAATCCCTTCCATCCCCAATCCCCTCCATCACCAATCCCCTCCATCACCAATCCCCTCCATCACCAATCTTCTCCATCACCAATCCCCTCCATCACCAATCCCCTCCATCACCAACCCACTGTTTGGAGACACAAAACAGCTACCACCGTCAATCCCTTCCATTACCAATCCCCTCCATCACCAATCCCCTCCATCACCAATCCCCTCCATCACCAATCCCCTCCATCACCAATCCCTTCCATTACCAATCCCCTCCATCACCAATCCCCTCCATCACCAATCCCCTCCATCACCAATCCCCTCCATCACCAATCCCCTCCATCACCAATCCCCTCCATCACCAATCCCCTCCATCACCAACCCACTGTATGGAGACACAAAACAGCTACCGCCGTCAATCCCTTCCATCCCCAATCCCCTCCATCACCAATCCCCTCCATCACCAATCCCCTCCATCACCAATCCTCTCCATCACCAATCCCCTCCATCACCAATACCCTCCATCACCAACCCACTGTATGGAGACATAAAACAGCTACCGCCGTCAATCCCTTCCATTCCCAATCCCTTCCATCATCAATCCCCTCCATCACCAACCCAATCCATCACCATCATCCTGCATGAGGAATTAAAAAATTGCTACCACAAAACTATTTCATCACCAAATACCCCCCACCCGCGGGGGTACCTGAGAGATCCCTGTAACAGTGAGCGATTTGCAAATGATAACAGAACCGACTGTATGACTCCGGTCCGCCGTTATCAGCACGCTCGGCATGTGTGGAAGGCTACTGCAGTCCACCACCTAGCGCCATTCTCTGGCGCACAGGAAAGTCCAGTTACCCATCGTTGGGTTTCAATAACAAAAAAAACCTCTCCGTCTCTTTATCTCTCTACATTCATCCCTTTCTTTCTTCTATCTCACCTATACTTTCTCATCTCCCTCCCTCTTTCTATGTATTCTCCCTCTCTATGTATCGCTCTCTTCCCGTCTCTCCCACCCACTATTCCACCATTTCCTTCCTCACCCCCCCCCCACTCCCGCATCCCCCTGTCTCTTTCTACTTTTATTTCCCTATCTCTCACCCACTACCTCTTTCTTACTCCCTCTTTATTTCTTTTACAGATTCCCTGTCCTTCCGTCACTTTTGACTTTCCGTCGCTTTCTACATCTCCCTCCTCTCACCCCTTCTCTTCTCTCTACACCTTCACTCTCCCCCCCCCCCCCCCCCGCACTTACTCTGAGCCTCACTCTGTTTCACCTTCTGTCTTCTCTCTACGCCTCTTTCTGTTCCTGTCACAAACCAAACACCATAATCAGCTCATGAACCCAACATCATGTGTCTCTTATTGATAGTGATTTGCCCTCCTCCTTTGTTCTCGAGATAGCTCCAGAAATATCAATACGTTAGTGAGCGTCTTCTCTCATGTCTGTTGTGACCTGATGAAGGTACTTCAAAAACAACTCAATTTATTGATGCCGCGGTAGTGTGACGGACAAGACGGCAATGTTGGATGTGTGACGGACAAGACGGCCATGTTGGCTTTCCGACGGACAAGACGGCCATGTTGGATGTGTGACGGACAAGACGACCATGTTGGATGTGTGACGGACAAGACGGCCATGTTGGATGTGTTAGCTAATTCAGTCAAGGCAGCAGGAAGTGTCAAATCAAAGGAAGCCTACAATTACACTAGCAGACCTGAGTATGAAGAAATATGACCACAGAAACATTCCTAGGGCTTGTAAAAAGCACCTGAAGAAAGTTGAGAATGAGACTAGCAATCTCAAAATAATTCCTCCTCCATCCGATCCCTGTTAAACTAGTTATCAGCTCGTCTATTCCTGTATCATTTTTCGGGTCTTTCTAGAGCTTGGTGGATGGCACCTCCCTTCGGGTGTTCTTTCTAGAGCTTGGTGGACGGCACCTACCTTCAGGTGTTCTTTCTAGAGCTTGTTGGACGACACCTACCTTCAGGTGTTCTTTCTAGAGCTTGGTGGACAGCACCTACCTTCAGGTGTTCGTTCTAGAGCTTGGTGGACGGCACCTACCTTCAGGTGTTCTTTCAAGAGCTTGGTGGACGACACCTACCTTCGGGTGTTCTTTCTAGAGCTTGGTGGACGGCACCTACCTTCAGGTGTTCTTTCTAGAGCTTGTTGGACAACACCTACCTTCAGGTGTTCTTTCTAGAGCTTGGTGGACAGCACCTACCTTCAGGTGTTCGTTCTAGAGCTTGGTGGACGACACCTACCTTCAGGTGTTCTTTCTAGAGCTTGGTGGACGACACCTACCTTTGGGTGTTCTTTCTAGAGCTTGGTGGACGGCACCTCCCTTCGGGTGTTCTTTCTAGAGCTTGGTGGACGGCACCTACCTTCGGATGTTCATGGAAACCAGTGATTGAAAGAAACGAAACCCAATAGGCGTCGTCCACCTGGACTGTCCGAGAAACAACTGGCTGGGACACATCACTTCCACTCCATCCGGCCTGCATCCATCCGGCCTGCATCCATCCGGCCTGAATCCACCCGGCCTGCAACCATCCGGCCTGCATCCACCCAGCCTGCATCCACCCGGCCTGCATCCATCCGGTCTGCATCCATCCGGCTTGCATCCATGTGGCCTGCTTCCACCCGGCCTGCATCCATCCGGCCTTTATCCATCCGGCCCTGGGACTCAGCCCCAAACCGTTTCCACAGACAACCAGCGCGACAGGCTCTGGCTACCTGGGCGGATAACTTACGTATTTGCTTCTAGAGATGTCTTTCAAACCTGCATAACTATTCTACAAACGGCAAGAATTTGGCCTTTGTGAATAGCAGGATATACACGAGACGTTGCAGTCTTCTACCTTAGAGGGGTGACAGCTTATCATTATCACAACATGAAACAGCTGTTAAATGTGACCACAAACAGACAACCAGTATTTGGGCCACCTGTAGAGGTGTTCGTTTGCTCAACAAGAAGAGAGAAGGTGACAAAAGAAATCGACAAGGATGTGTACTTTCTGCCGGTATAGCACTGTGACCAATAATACCGGATTTATATGGTCATGTAACTTACTAGCTTTATCCTTCTAGCAACCCTTGGGGCATGCGGTTACAACCGAAGGTCTCCATCTTCTCTTATTTGGAACCGTCTTATTGAGGTCCGCCCACGAGAACATCACTGCTGCTGTTTTTCTTTTTTTCGTCAAATCTACTTTGGCATCTAGTCCTTCTCTTTCCCTGGGCACAGTCGCTTTGAACAAATGAAGGCCATTTAACACTCCTATCATTATAAGATCATGGGACTGTGATCGAAACGTATTTCTGATCAATGTCTGAAGGGCGGGGGTTCGAATACAGTAGAGCTTAGGCGCGTGTGCTATTGGATGTGAAATAAAAACCTAGCCTTCACACAATGGACAAGTCAAATCAATTCAATTCAAGTCATCCGGTAACAGTTGAGCTTGTTGGGGCACGCATGAAGACACCACTACCTCTTCATACCTGTATGTCAGCTGTAATTGTCTTTGTCTCACAAGCATCGAAAAATATACACAATGATCGCGTGTTTATTATTCTTCATTTCTAATAAAGACCCCACATGGTTCAATAAGATAACGACGCCCAATTTAATCATCATGTAGCATGTCCTTTATAGAACGTCGCTCCCACTGCAGTCTGTCTAAAAGAAACTTTCCCTTGCCAAAACTCCAACCTCCGCCATAGACATACCTAGGCATTCCTGGATATCATGGTACCATCGTCTTCTTGGTCTACCCCTGCCTTTTTTGCTTGGAGTTGAGCATAGAGGAGAGCTGTTCTCTCAAAACAATTGTGTCTCTTGATGTGACAAAAGTATTTACATTTTCGGGCCAAAATGGAATTGATAAACTAGTTCTCCTTTATTCTCATCTCTTGCCGAATCTCTATATTTGTCTTTTTCTCCCTGCAGGGTCTTCTAAGGATCTTTCTGAAATATTTTGACTAGAATAATTAGATTCTTTGTCTAGAGGTTTTGGTAATTGTCCATGACTCGCAGCCATAAGCTGCCACAGGAATAACAGAGGCTCTCAAGACTTTTACTTTTGATGTTTTGTTGGTGCGCTGACATAATTTCTTCAGGCTGTTCAGTCTCTTCATTGTCATGGCTATTCTTCTTCTTATTTTTTTCGAGCAGTCGCCATTCTTGTCAATTCTGGAGCCCATATATTCAAAATGCGTGACCTGATCTTTTCCCTCACTATCTACTGTAAATTTATGCTGATATTGTATTTTGTTGGTGATCATTATCTTTGTTTTGTTTATGTTTATAAACAGATTTTTATCTTTATCCATTTACAGCTGAAATTAGCTGCTCTAGTCCGTCTGCGCTTCTTGATAGAATCACTATGTCGTCTACTTATAGTAACTCTGGAATCTCGTACCCCCCAATCGTAAATGTATCAAAGCTGTCAATGTTCTCGTCTTCTCTAACATTTCTCATAATACATTCTACATAAATGTTATATAGATGAAGGCAGAGGATACATCCCTGTCGGACTCCCTTTTGTACTGCGAACCAATCTGATGTTTGCCCAGATACCCGGACAGCCGTTCGTTGATCTTGGTATAATGTTTCAATGAGATGTATAATGTGCTCAGGAAACCCCATTTCCTTCATGATTCTCCACAGATTTTGATGTTTTACCATATCGAAGGCCTTGGTGTAATCAATGAATCATGTGTACAGGTCTACATTAAAATATCTACATTTTTCGTAGATATTATCAAATTGAATATGTAGTCCTTGGTCCCTCTGTCTTTTCTAAAACCTGCTTGGACCACGTGAATTTCAGATTCAAACCTTTTCTCTATTCTCCTTAATAGGATCCGCAAGAGTATCTTTGCTAGTCAATTTCATATTTGGAAATACAGAAAACTCAAACAATTTTGTATATAAATAATTCTCTTACAATTGCCTTTGTATTTTTTTTATGCGAACTAAATTAATCAACATGATGTTTTCTGTGGCCATTTTATAAGCACAATATTTCAAAATGTGCTCAGAATTATAATTGAGGAGTTACTGAGTGGTTTCGAGGTAAGATTTCCACCTCGGGAGGGGGGCGGGGCTGAGTGGTCTCGAGGTAAGGTGTCCGCCTCGGGAGGGGGGCGGGGCTGAATGGTCTCGAGGTTAGGTGTCCGCCTCGGGAGGGGGGGGGGGGCGGGGCTGAGTGGTCTCGAGGTAAGGTGTCCGCTTCGGGAGGGGGGCGGGGCTGAGTGGTCTCGAGGTAAAGTTACCGCCTCGGGAGGGAGGCTGAGTGGTCTCGAAGTAAAGTGTCCGCTTCGGGAGGGGGGCGGGGCTGAGTGGTCTCGAGGTAAAGTTACCGCCTCGGGAGGGAGGCTGAGTGATCTCGAGGTAAGGTATCCGCCTCGGGTGGAGGGGGGGGGGAGCTGAGTGGTCTCGAGGTAAGGTGTCCGCCTCGGGTGGGAGGCTGAGTGGTCTCGAGGTAAGGTGTCGCCTCGGGTGTGGGGCTGACTGTTCTCGAAGTAAGGTGTCCATCTCATGTGGGGGACTGAGTGGTCTCGAGGTACGGTGTCCGTCTCGAGTGCCGGAGGTTGCTGGTTCGAATCACGTTGGGGACCGTTATTTATTCACGTGAATTTTCCGGTAAAAAATTCCTTTGATCTCTGGTTAGTGAGTTCGGACTCCCATGTTCAATTAAAAATCTTTTGGCAGCTAGAAATCTAAAAGAGTAGGCCGAACGGCCGCTACCCGGACATAAATTATAGTTTAAAAACTAACCAAATGATTTGTACCTTCCCCCAGGCCTAGTAAACCGCAAGAAGTTGTAAAATACCTACTACATATAGCTAAAGCTTTCGGCTACCTGGCAGCAGACATTAACATGCCTGTTTGAATACCAGGATTCCAAGTATTCCAAGTATTCCAAGTATAATTTCTTGCTTCATATATCTAATGTATAAGTGCCCATGGCTTTTAAAGTTTCTGTTGTAGGGTTGTTGATGTCATAGGAGCAAGGAAGTGATCGTCAAACTGTATAAAGCTTTAGTTAGACCTAAATTGGAGTACTGTGAACAGGTGTGGAGTCCTTATCATAGAGGGGACATAAACATGCTAGAAAGAATACAAAAAAGAGCGACAAAGATGATAGTGGGATTCCAGAATTACATTTATGAGGAACGACTCAGAAAAACCGGCCTACAGTGTCTCGAAGAGAGAAGAATTCGTGGTGACTTAATACAGGTTTATAAGATGATCAGAGGAATCGATAAATTAGACTTACAAGTTTTTTTAAAATACAGCCACCTACAATAACACGAGGGCATAGTTACAAGCTGACTAAAGAGAGGTCCAGGTTGGATATTAGGAAGTATTTTTTTAGTCAGAGAGTGGTGTCTGCTTGGAATGCATTGCCAGGGGAGGTAGTGGAGGCATGGACAGTTTAGGCATTTAAGAATGAACTGGATGCGCATAGCTTTTGGAGCAGGGTGATGTAAATGTAACTGGTTGTATACAGACTCTGCAGGGTCTTCTAAACCAGTATAAAGACGTTAAGTTAAGTTAAGTTAAGATTTGTTTTCATTTAATCTGGAACAGCCTATTTCCTGCGACGTTGAGGTCAATCTGTTGGTCAATATTCTAAGTGATGAAAATAAGTGGCGCTTTCAGTAACTAAGGTTTCCAGTTTTATTATTTGTATTGTTAATGTCGGTGCAGGAGTCTGGAAGAAATAGTTGACATGCTTGTTATGACCTTCTTACGGTCGTCAATTGCTGCTTCCTGTCATAGACTTTCGCCTATTCGGTTCATTCAATCATGATGGCTTATGTAAATAGGACATTTAAATACGACGCATGTTTTTCTTTGGAATTCTTTAAATATTACACACAGATCCAGATCTATATTTGTTTTCCTCTACTTGGCCGTGTTTCCTAAGGCAATGTTTTGTGCTGTTTTTCATAGCTTTCCGTCCAGTGCATCCAACTTCAGCACGAATTTCTACAATGGATTGATTTGTATGAGGGGTTCGATCTTTTTGGTTCATGAGTAAGAACACAGGCACGTGTTGGTGGTGATTGTACTGCTACTCGACCCTACCCAAGGGAATCAAATAGATTACTATGTTTAACGAGCCGTTGGAAACGTTGATTTAGAAACTGCAAAGTATTGTTTGGGACCTGATCAAATTAATTCGGAAAAGTGGGAAGGGGAGAGGGGCGGGGCGGGAGAGTAAACAAATGACGGATGTGTCAAAGTGATTGATGGCACGGCTCACGAGCAAGAACTGGCTGTGTTGGGATACACGACACAGCGAGCTCCTGATGGTGATAGCTGGAAGTGGTAATGATGCCGATGGTGATGATGGTGGCAGTGATGTTGATGATGGTGAGGATAGTGATGATGGTAAATTTTGGTGATGATGGTAATGGTGACAGTGACGAGCGTGATGGTGATGGTTTTAAAAGTGAAGGTTGTGATGGTGATGATTGTGGTGTGGATGGTGATGATGATGATGATGATTGTGGTGGGGAGGGTGATGATGATGATGATGATTGTGGTGTGGATAGTGATGATGATGATGATGATTGTGGTGGGGATGGTGATGATGATGATGATGATTGTGGTGGGGAGGGTGATGATGATGATGATGATTGTGGTGTGGATAGTGATGATGATGGTGATGATTGTGGTACTTATGATGAGGATGAGGTCGATGTTGGTACAATCCCTTTAGCTTGCCGGACAAATGCACACGTCTTCCTCAGCCGTTGAGTATCTTGTATATGGTGGCCTGCAGTGGGTGCAGCTCTTCAGTCCGCCCTAGACACAGGAGAGCTCTACTGAGTTTTCGTGGTAGTGGGTGCAGCTCTTCAGTCCGCCCTAGACACAGGAGAGCTCTATTGAGTTTTCGTGGTAGTGGGTGCAGCTCTTCAGTCCGCCCTAGACACAGGAGAGCTCTACTGAGTTTTCGTGGTAGTGGGTGCAGCTCTTCAGTCCGCCCTAGACACAAGAGAGCTCCACTGAGTTTTCGTGGTAGTGGGTGCAGCTCTTCAGTCTGCCCTAGACACAGGAGAGCTCCACTGAGTTTTCGTGGTAGTGGGTGCAGCTCTTCAGTCTGCCCTAGATACAGGAGAGCTCCACTGAGTTTTCGTGGTAGTGGGTGCAGCTCTTCAGTCTGCCCTAGACACAGGAGAGCTCCACTGAGTTTTCGTGGTAGTGGGTGCAGCTCTTCAGTCAGCCCTAGACACAGGAGAGCTCCCCTGAGTTTTCGTGGTAGTGGGTGCAGCTCTTCAATCCGCCCTAGACACAGGAGAGCTTCACTGAGTTTTCGTGGTAGTGGGTGCAGCTCTTCAGTCCGCCCTAGACACAGGAGAGCTCTACTGAGTTGTCGTGGTAATGGGTGCAGCTCTTCATTCCGCCCTAGACACAGGAGAGCTCCACTGAGTTTTCGTGGTAATGGGTGCAGCTCTTCAGTCCGCCCTAGACACAGGAGAGCTCCACTGAGTTTTCGTGGTAGTTGGTGCAGCTCTTCAGTCCGCCTAAGACACAATAGAGCTCACTGAGTTTTCGTGGTGTGAACAGAATCTACGATTTGAGTTGAGGTAAGTACCGTTCGTCTATGACAAAGGGTTAATGATAGGTGTTTTTTGTCACTTAAAATCTTCGTGCGCTCAAGCGATGTACTGGTTCAATTGTTTACAGTAGGCAGACATTTGATGATCTGCATACCAACAAGCCAAATGTATGTCTGTGGGGTTTGCTGCACATCAAACCTGATACCACTGGGTATAGAGCGACTTCCATGTTTGAAGAGGACGTGTGCAGAGGAAAATATTATTAGAAAAGCCTGCATTTGCTTTGTAAACATTCGCAAACAACAATCAGCACTTTCGGACATTGCCCTTTAGTAAAACATATCTCACTTATCCAGGTAACCTACATACTTGACCTGAATTAACCGCTCAACGGATTTCTTTTCACTTCATTGGAATATCTCAGACAATTCAGGAATTGTAGTTTACCGTGCCATCTTTATATCAGTGTTACTGTCAGGGATTCATTCGATTCTACCATCTTTATGTCAGTGTTACTGTCAGAAATCCATTCGACTGCGCCATCCTTATTTTCATTTCCCTATATTCTGGGGTGTTTCTTGCTCATTTTGTTTCTTTCATTTTGTTAAAGATATCATCTGTCTCACACTTGATTTTTCTTAATCTCTTTAATAGGTAGAGTTTTATTTGTTGCTTCTTTGTTTGCTGTCCCATGCCCACTGACAGTAGACTATCACATTTGTTTCTTGACTTCCACAATAATGCTGATCTATTGGACTATTAGAGGGACTTTTTTATATCATATTTCTTTGAATTTGTTGGAAGCACGTGTTGCATATTCAACCCTGACCTTCTTAGTCACTAGAGTTGCCTCTTTCCTATTAATATGCACTTGATACTGTTCCTCAATAGGCCAGGAAGAATTTCCATAATTGTATTATTTGTTTATCCTTCCATTGTCCCCGATGAGTTGTGCATGGAGAGATCTCAGTTTCTTCAACCGTGGCTAGTTATACGACTCGATACGACTCGAGTGCCACACATTTTGCTGTTCCGCTTCGGGAGTCGTTGATCTTGAAGATTCATCAACATCCATCTCGTCCCAGTATTCCTGTACTATGAATGACCTTTAGTAAGATCTCTACTGATGTCACAACATACACACGCGGTTTCCTGCAGCTATATTTGTTCCAAGACTGCTTCATTAGCCGTTGTCTGTCCCTAGCAGGTGCTTGCAATCAGGGTTGTCTCTCCTTAGAAAGCTGTCTCATGGGGTTATCGAGTCTTTTCTACCTGTCTCAAGAGAAGAATAACGTTTGGCCAGGCGAAACATTCTCATCGGATATGTTAGTCAGGGTCAAGCAAAACATTGATCTGACATGTTAGTCAGGGTCAAGCAAAACATTGATCTGACATGGTAGTCAGGGTCAGGCTAAACATTGATCTGACATGTTAGTCAGGGTCAGGCTAAACATTGATCTGACATGGTAGTCAGGGTCAGGCTAAACATTGATCTGACATGTTAGTCAGGGTCAAGCAAAACATTGATCTGACATGGTAGTCAGGGTCAGGCTAAACATTGATCTGACGTGTTAGTCAGGGTCAGGTTAAACATTGAACTGACATGTTAGTCAGGGTCAGGCTAAACATTCTGATTAGACATGCTAGTTGGGGTCAGGCTAAACATTGAACTGACATGTTAGTCAGGGTCAGGCAAAACATTGATCTGACATGTTAGTCAGGGTCAGGCTAAACATTCTGATCGGATATGTTAATCAGTGTCAGGCAAAACATTGATCTGACATGTTAGTCAGGGTCAGGCTAAACATTCTGATCGGATATGTTAGTTAGGGTCAAGCTAAACATTCTGATCTGACATGCAAGTCAGAGTCAGGCAAACATTGATCTGACATGCTAGTCAGAGTCAGGCAAACATTGATCTGACATTAGTCAGTGTCAGGTAAAACATGCTGGTCAAGACCCACACCTCGACTTTAACGCAGGTCTCTCTCGAAACGAGTTGTTTTCATGACAGCCTGGCTAACGAGGCGCGGGATCGACGTGATCCTCTTAGTAGTGAGCGACGCCCAGATGAAGCCAAACGCAGCACATCATCCTGGAGGACACCTGTCCCCATCGTTACGCTCGAATTGTGAGGATTGTGCAACCTACCACTTCACGGCCTTTTCAGAGCGAGTGAGAAAGTAAACATACTCGTCGTAGGAATTCAACATCATCATCATCCTAGCCCTCAGCGAGAAGTGTACATCAGACTCATCAGAACAGTACCCTCAGCGAGAAGTGTATACGAGACACATCAGACCAATACTCTCAGCGAGAAGAGTACACGAGACACGTCAGACCAATACACTCAGTGATAAGTTCACATCAAACACATCAGACCAATACTCTCAGCGAGAAGAGTACACGAGACACATCAGACCAATACACTCAGTGATAAGTTCACATCAAACACATCAGACCAATACTCTCAGCGATAAGTTCACATCAAACACATCAGACCAATAATCTCAGCGATAAGTTCACATCAAACACATCAGACCAATACTCTCAGCGATAAGTTCACATCAAACACATCAGACCAATAATCTCATCGGGAAGTTCACATCAAACACATCAGACCAATACTCTCAGTGAGAAGTTCACATCAAACCAATACTCTCAGCGATAAGTTCACATCAAACACATCAGACCAATAATCTCATCGGGAAGTTCACATCAAACACATCAGACCAATACTCTAAGCGATAAGTTCACATCAAACACATCAGACCAATACACTCGGCGAGGCGTCCACATCAGGCGTTTCAGACCAATGCATCTGAGCGATTACTAGCAATGGGCCCATCTGACACATAGTGGAGCGTCTGTAACTGATGACTCTAAATACAAGCAGATCGTCATAGCCCGCTCATATCTATACATCCAGTACAAATTCTATATTTTGCTTGTATCAAATAGTTCTTTGTTCTATTGACTGGATTACAGATTACAGCGTAAACGATGTTCTGTGGCAAGATTTCATTTTCGGCTTTAGTCTCCGTTTAATTACAAAGTCGATTACTGGAAAGACTTCTTCAAAATAGTAGACAGCTGTCATATTGTGAAATATGCTGATCTCGCTAGTGCTAATTATATCGTGCCTGTCAATAGAATTATCAATACAATTCAGCCGGAAACATGACAAGAAACATTCCAGAATATAGGACAATGTGCGATGTGATATGTACCAACATGCAACATAACAGTGGCTAGAAACAAATTGCAATAGGAGACATAGGAAAGAAGCACAACTAGACAACCATGCTTGCAGAAATATAGTAACTTTCAAACACGACAGGGCTGCTTCAAAGAGCAAATGCGTTAAGAACACGAGTGGAGACATTTGGATGATGGCCAAGACATATCAAACAGATGGGTAGGAATATGCATTTGAACTGTTCGACAATAAACCATCAACATTGAACAATGACGACCGTTTGCAATCTCAACCAGAAGTAGGGAACGCAATAAAAGATATGAACAAGGGGACAGCAATAGGCTAGGATACAATAAACATAGAGGTGGTAGAGGCATTATCAAATCTCATTGTAGATATTATCACTGATTCGTGGAGCGAGGTCTAGGATACCGTCGCCACATATTGACACCAGTTAATATAACTCTTCCTGAGAAACCTCGTGCCACTGAATGTTGGTGTTTTAGAATGATCAGTTTCATGAGACACGCCATTACGATACTGCCCAATATTATGCAGGTGAGAATTAGGAATGAGAGTGGATAAGGAAGTTCAAGGAAAACAATTCCATTTGAAATAGAACAGTAAAACAGGAGAAGTAATATTATATTTGAGGACGCTCGTCATCATTTTGTAGATTGTCCTTGGTAGAACGTCGCTTTCATCCCCGTCATTCGATAGTAATCTCAATCAGTAGTCAGTCTACCCGCCTGCTCCATGTTCATATTTAGGGTGTCTTTGATGTTTTGTGTTCATCTACATTTTGGTCAGCCTCTGCTTTGTCTTTCTGGGACAATGCCCTCCTGAACCGCTTTTTTCCAGCCCGTCATGGCCTTTAATATGATCGAAAAACCTCAGCTTTCGAGACATAACCTGGTTTATAAGCCAATTCTCTCCAACACTCAGATCTTGAACGGTGGCTTTATTTGTTATTTTCTTTACCAAGGTATTGTTATGATTCTTCTGTAGCATTCGGTCTGGAAGGCTCCGATACTCGTTTGTAATACTTGTGTGATGGTCCATGTCTCGCATCCGTTCACTGCCACCGGAAATACGCAAGTTCTTAAGATCTTCAATTGTAATTCTATGTTAGTATTGTGCCACTTCTATGTTAGTATTGTGCCACTTCTATGTTAGTATTGTGCCACATATTTTGCATGCAGTTCAGTTTCTGCATCGCAATGGACAATCGTCTCCGTATTCCTCATGCGCAGTCCCCATCGTTTGTTATCCTAGAGCCAATATATTCAAAGTAATCCACGTGTTCAATTTCTTCATTACAAATAGGGATCCTAATGTTGGGGTCTGTGTGTGCCAATAGACATTATCTTTGTTTTTTCAGGACACTAGCAGAAAAATATATAGAAGTACAAATAATACAATAATATTTTCTTTATATACCACAGTTATTTTCACAGTTCACCATGAAAAACTAATTACATGTATGAAAAAATAGGTATGGATGGAAAAGACACAAGGATACTCAGTAATCTGTACTGGGAGCAAACTGCCATTATAAGATCGATCATGATTTACTCGTCAAATCAATTTGGTGTATAAATATGAGCACAACAATGATGTACAATATCCCATTATACGATGAAAATTTACAGAGAACACGCTTTTAAACACATAGAAGAAGTGCCAGGACTCATTATGGGGGAGTGTCAATAAATAATCTGAGACCCAGTTCTGCTAGGAATTGATGATTCGGGTAAAGATCAAACGTCATATATATGGATCTGACATTAACAATGAGAAAGTGGAAACTATGATAGTTTGCAATGTAGAAGAGACAACTGTTCTACAGATCAAAAAAAGACGATCAAACACTAGAATTGGCCAAGATTCTCATATCTTGAAAAAATAATAACAGAGGATGGAAGGTGCAAAATGGAAATTAGTAAGTGAATAGGAATGGCACAACCTATTTGAACCAGCCTGAGTTATGTAAGGTGTGATCTAAAGGTGTCCGGATTGGTACCATAATTCCGGAACAGCGGTATGAACTGTTCCCTGCTGGGCACAGGCTGACTTATGTACCGAATGCGTGTGTAGGCTCGGTCTGTACTGGTGGTCTGGTTTGTTTGCAGTAGTGCTCTGACCTTACGCGCGTGAACCGCATCCGTCGCATTATCATGGCAGAAAAATTAGATCAACTAATTTCATAAGTTTTTGTCAAAAACTAGACGAAACATGTGAATTTGTAATCTGTGGGGAGGATTGTACGAGTGGTACAGAAGTATATGAGTAGTATAAACGTTGCAAAAATTGTCGAGAAAATGATGTGCGGTCTGTGATGTCCACAACACACACAGGTGAAAACAATATCGAACTTGTGCACGCAGCTGTGTTGAGAAATCAGCGAATCACAATTCGGGAGTTACCTACACATTAAATTAGTCAACTCTTTTGCAGCATTTGAGAAACGCATTTGGTAGCACAAGACTGGCATTGCACAAGAGTGACAACTCCATCACCATGCTTGCTCATGCATCACAAATTGTGCAGCAGTTTCTTGCTAAACACCACATTTAACAGGTCCACCAAACACCATTTTCACTAAATCCTGTTCTTAGCTACCTTTTTTGCCTTACCATGAATCAAATAGCACTTGAAATCAAACATATTTCATGGCATTAAGGAGATGCAATAGATCGCGACGAGACAGCTGTTCGCTATTTCAGATGATGACTTCCATACATCCTTAGAAAAGTGGAAACAGAGATGGGCTAAATGTGTGTGACTTTGGTATAGGACTACGTTTATGTCGAAAAACTGACATTTCTGTATGGTTTGTATTATTTATATTTTTTCATATAACCAATCGAAATTATTGTTATCACATTTCGTATATGGACATTTAGATGCATACATTCAAACGAGTGCCATCAAGTGGCATGTATACTAGTGCTAACTGTGTGGCGTAGATCAAGTGAACAAGGAACAAACAGATGGAGAAGAGACTTGGTTCCATTTGAAATGCAGATATACAGAAGAATGGGTCGTATCTTGGAATACTTGGAATCCTGAGATTCAAGCAGGCATGTTGTTAATGCCTGTTGCCAGGTAGCCGAAGACTATCCGTAGAAGGTATTTTAAACTTCCTGCAGCTTACTAGACCTGGGGAAATGTACAAATCATTTGGGTCAATTTATAACTATAATTTTTGTGCGGGTAGCGGCCGTTAAGTCTACTCGTGTAGATTTCTAACTGTCAAGGGATTTTTATCATGTTCGACACTGAGCACATGAGACCGATCTCACTACCACCATTAGTGATGCAACGAGAATTCATGAACGAAAAGAGAGTGAGATAGATACGCTGATCACATCAAAAGACATAACACATTGCTAAAAGCAATACTGGGTGGAAAGGTGACAGGCAAATGTGGCAGCGATAAACGCCAGTGCAAATGGAAAACTAACACCATAAGATGGCATGGCAGATCGCACCGCTAAGGCAAGAGACATAGAATGTTGGAAGTTCATGACAACAAAACTTCGATGTGGAGATGGCGCTTGAATTGGAATCAGGCAAATATGAAGAAACAATGTTTAAATGTCTGTTAGCTTGTTAGCTATGGTACTGCTTCCTTTAGCGTCTCGCCTCGCGATTAACCTGGCTACTATCGAACTGCTGCAGTCTTTGTGGTAAGTTATTATAGGTGTCAACATGACGGCTAGTTTTGGCATGATGGGGAACGAGTTCTGATGCAGGAATTTCAAAAGGTGCTAGGTCCAATGCCTGGTTTGATCTCTAACATAATGTGCTTATGTTGCTGGTTAGGGCAGCTATCTGTGGTTAGCGCAGCTATCTGTGGTTAGGGCAGTTATATTTTCGTTAGGGCAGCTATATGTGGTTAGGGCAGCTATATGTGATTAGGGCACCTATATGTGGTTAGGGCAGATATATGTGGTTAGGGCAGCTATATGTGGTTAGGGCAGCTAGCTGTGGTTAGGGCAGCTATCTGTGGTTAGGGCAGCTATCTGTGGTTAGCGCAGCTATCTGTGGTTAGGGCAGTTATATTTTCGTTAGGGCAGCTATATGTGGTTAGGGCAGCTATATGTGGTTAGGGCAGCTAGCTGTGGTTAGGGCAGCTATCTGTGGTTAGGGCAGATATATGTGGTTAGGGCAGCTATATGTGGTTAAGACAGATGTCTGTAGTTAGGACACCTATATGGGGTTAGGGCAGCTGCCTGTGATTAGGGCAGCTATATGTGGTTATGGGAGCTATCTGTGTTTAGGGCAGCTATCTGTGGTTAGGGCAGCTATCTGTGGTTAGGGCAGCTATCTGTGGTTAGGGCAGCTGTCTGTGTTTATGGCAGCTATCTATGTTTAGGGCATCTATCTATGTTTAGGGCAGCTATCTCTGGTTAGGGCAGCTAACTGTGGTTAAGGCGGTTATCTGGCTTCGGTGGTAAAAGGTGGAAAACAATTGCGGCCTGGTGTCATTCGTTGTTACACATGTTGACATCACATGACACTTCAATAATGTCTCCCTTCACTTCAGACTAGATATTGCTGTCTCTCTGAGACTATCTCCACATCTCACATCTCTCAGTACTTTCATGTAGCTCACAGCTGTCTTTTTGAGACTACCTCCACATGTCAAACCTCTAAGTACTTTCATGTAGTTCACAGTTGTCTCTATGAGACTATCTCCACATGTCACATCTCACAGTACTTTCATGTAGTTCACAGCTGTCTCTTTGAGACTATCCCCACATGTCACATCTCTCAGTACTTTCATGCACTTCCCGTTACGATTATATTTAGCATCAATCTATCTGAACCATCAACTGATAATGATATCATGTAAACAGCTCGAGGCTGTGAGTTCTATATCAGCCTATGTCTCTGACATTTCATGTCATCAAGTGAAATGAATAAGTCGATACATTCTGTATTTAAGTGAAATGAACCTCATATTTTGTTGCGATGTGGACAGCTAAGCCAATATTATCCTATATGAAATACTGCATACGTCGATAGCAGATTAGAGTTTAAGCATACACGAAAGCAGTACTCATAATTGAATATAGCTAACAGTGCAATGGCGGGAAATGGCAGTCTTGTTTGGAACTGATATGGTTATTTGCCCTCGCGTAGTGTCTAGTGTTGTATTCTAGTCTTGCTAACGTCATTTCTGTGTCAACGTGCTGAGCAGCATTTAGAACGATTACTTATCATGGCGAAACGTGCAGTGTCCAGAAGCTAGTCGCGCCACGCTCTAGTTTACCTAGATGTCAATACTTTCCTGTTATAGTTAGAAATGCAAGACAGAGTTTCTGCACCTCACAAAACCTAGGACCTCGGAAAATAGTCGGTTACTAGTTTTTATGACCTACCACATGGCTTTCCACGCGACCTACCACATGGCCTACCACGGGACCTACCACATGACCTCCACGCGACCTACCACATGACCTCCACGCAACCTACCACATGGCCTACCACTAAACCTAGTATATGACCTACTACGGGACCTACAACTAAACCTAGTACATGACCTACCACAGGACCTACTACTTAACCTAGTACAATGACCTACCACATGACCAATACTAAACCTAGTACATTACCTGCTACGGGACCTACAACTAAACCTAGTACATTACCTGCCACGGGACCTACTACTAAATCTAGTACATGACCTACCCCATGACCAATACTAAACCTAGTACATTACCTGCCACGGGACCTACAACTAAACCTACTACATGACCTACCAAAAACTGAACTTGACAATGTGCATCTCTGAAAACTGAACTTGACAATATGCATCTCTGGGAACAACGTGACAATGTGCATCTTTGGGAACAGCTTGACAAAGTGCATCTCTGAAAACCTAACTTGACAATATGCATTTTTGAAAACTGAACTTGACAATGTGCGTCATTGGAAACTATACTTTACAATATGCATTTCTGGAAGCTGAAGTTTACAATGTGCATCTCTGGAAACCTAACTTGAGAATGTGCATCTCTGGACATTGAACTTTACAATGTTCATCTCTGGAAGCTGAACTACTGAACTTGACAATGTGCATTTCGGGAAACTGAACTTCTCAATATGCATCTCTTGAACACTGAAAGTTAAATTATGCAACTTTGAAAACTAAACTTGACAATGTCCATCTCTGAGAACTGAACTTTATAACGAACATCACTGAAAACTGAACTTGACAATGTGCATCACTGGAAACATAACTTGACAATGTGCATCTCTGGAAACATAACTTAAGAATGTGCATCTCTGAAAACTGAACTTGACAATGTGCTTCTCTGAAAACTGAATTTGACAATATGTATCTCTTAAACACTGAACTTGACAATGTACATCAGTTGAACACTGAAGTTTACAATATGCATCCTTGAATACCGAATTTTACCATGTGCATCTCTGTAAACTGAACTTGACAAACTTAAACATTAGCTACCATAATTAGTGCCCAGCACCAGAAAAGTTGATACAGCAGTGTTCTAGAAGAGTACATTAAATGATCTGTAATGAAGACTCGTGCATTTGTTCTAGTAGATTACATTCAATTATGTGTAATGAGGAATCATCCATTTATTAACAATTACAGAAAATATAGAAAAATCGGAACACTCACTTCAATGTAGAAAACAATTAATAAAAATGAGTTAAATAAGAGCTTGATTTTTATTAAATGGTCAATTTGTTGAGCAGATCATTAGCTTACTGGCGCTCAATGGAGAATCATACATATAACATGTGCCATTTGACCAGGACAAGAAAGCCATTGTTTCTTTTAGCATTCACATTAAGTTATGCCTTGTCTGGTATTTATTTATTATTTAATTGTTATTTAAATAATAGTAACAACATTCAGGGAAGTACAATTAAACATTGCATAACAAAGCAAGTAGCATATCCCATACAGAACTGCCAACCTACCTGGCCGTGATACGTTTCTTGACAGGTAAAGTACCGCAGATTGCCATTATTTTCTGTGCATGGAGAAGTAATTGTACTAAATAAAATACCGTGTCTGCCTAATTAAACACGGGAAATTTGTACCCGCTGCGCTTGGATTATGAAATCAAGTTTCAGCCCCAGACCCCGCTGCCTCCAAACATGTTTGTTTTAATTTTGCACCCGACATCAGATGTGGTCTATTAGGGTGGTAAAATGGCGTGAGCCTTGCTCGTTACATGAAATATGGTATCTTATGGTGGTACAGTGAAGTGAACCTTGCCCTTGACATGAAATATGGTATCTTATGGTGGTACAATGAAATGAACCTTGCGCGTGACATGAAATACGGTATCTTATGGTGGTACAATGAAGTGAACCTTGCCAATGACATGAAATATGGTATCTTATGGTGGTACAATGAAGTGAACCTTGCCCATGACATGAAATATGGTATCTTATGGTGGTACAATGAAATGAACCTTGCGCGTGACATGAAATACGGTATCGTATGGTGGTACAATGAAGTGAACCTTGCCCATGACATGAAATATGGTCTCTTATGGTGGCACAATGAAGTGAACTTTGTCGGTGACATGAAATATAGTCTCTTAGCGGTGTACAATATTAGGAAGCCATTAATGATACTACTTGATACAATTTTTATGAATTCTTCTACTCTGGAAAGTTCACTGTTAATGTGTGTGATCAATTCTTGCTGTTAAGCCGGCAAATAGAATAGCCAAGTCTGATTGTTATACAGACTCTACGAAGCCTTCTAAAGCAGTATTGAGAAGTAAAAGTTAACGGCTAGCACAACGTATCGCAAAATGTGCTCAACAGATTGGGTGATTTGAAAAATCAGCAAAGCAACTAATCTGAAGGACTTCCGTGCCTTCATTCATGCACACCCTACTCTATGGGTGGTGTTGTTATCTCATACCTGCCGAGCAAGCAGGCTCTTGACAGCCTAATGCCATTCTTATACAGACACAGGTCTTCTTCAGTTGTTTCACTGCTCCGTACAGTGTGTTGGCAATTGTCAGCATTGCTTGTAAGAATCTTGTCTTTATGTCCCCAAGCGCCTTGCGCTCAGTGAGTAGGTGTCAAACTGTTTCATCAGAATGAGAGCAATGTTTGCACAAGGGCAGGTACTGGGATTGATGCGGTTCAAGTGACTATTGACTAATATGTCCCGTTTGGAACTGAAAGATGATATTTTGATCTTTTCTCTGTATGTTATTTATGTCGTCCTTACTTTTTGGCTGTGACATTTCGCTAAATACACTGCGACATGTTGTTCCCGTCGCCCAGCTGTTCATCCAGATTTCCAGAGTATCATTCTCAATAGTTCGTTTTACTGTGTGGTAAGATGGCGACCTAGCAACAGCTGCCCTCATGGTCTGCGATATTCGTGTGGTTTGTTCGTTCCACTTCATGTGTGGGGCGCGGTGTTGTGTGACGATCATTTTCTAACACATCCTACGCTATTCTCAGGAAGCCTATGTGTGTAAATTTCATCGGAATTCGGAGATATGCGATCTGTTCTTCATGTGTAATAGAATGCGCGTTGTTGGATAGGACGTCACTTCGGATTGCGCACCGTTCTTGGTTGGTGTGCACGACCTGCTTGGAAATTGCGTGCCATGACCGAAAGGTGTAAGGTGTGCTCATGCTTGGCGCCGCATTCCAGTGGCGCTGAGGTCGGCTAGCTCTTCCCTGGAAGAGTGAAAAGTGAAATTAGTAGCCTGCCGATTAAAGTGAGCTCACAAGCCAACCTCACCTCCTCGGGGTACACACTGGGCAACTAGAACCGTGAGGCTCTAGGCTAACGAGGCAATGGCTCGTCTGGGTGGACGGGCTCCTTCAGGTTACTTGCAGATGTTGGCCCACCGCAGCTTGGAGAGGAGATGGGCGCCGCGAGGCGATTTCAAGCCTAAGAATCACACATGAGGACAATATCGAAATCTATTATACCGGTTGGTCGCAGCCCGGGTCAGAGAGGGTTGGCGTGGGATTGTCATGTCTTCATGTGTGCCCCAACGACCTGATGGGTTACGGGATGAACTGAACTGAACTGAACTGTGTGGTTACTGCAGGGTCTATAAAATTGTTGTTTCGCGGTTCCTGTTTTTTGCCATCCCGTTCCCTAGTAGCGCAGTATGTCCAGGGATACATTGCAAGGTGACATTTATCCCGTGGGCAGTGATGATGTTGTTGATCACCCTTCCCACCAAGGATATCTCCTTTCCTTTGTTTTGGGTGTTCTTCGGCGCCTCCAGAACCGAATTGGAGTCACTAAAGATCTATCGGCAACAATTCGCCAAAGTCAAGCTGTTGGTGCAAAATCTCAACTGCTGTTATAATAGCCTCGACCTCCGCTTCATCTTCTCTATGAGTGTAAGAGCTGGCCTGTTCACCCTGTAGACGCCCGACCCGAAGATGTAATCACTTCAATGCGACTATATTTGGTAGAGAAAGCAACACAAGAATCGAACAAAGAGAAAGCACCTGAAATGGACACAATATATATACAAACTATAAACGTTTTAAAGGAATTCGGTTGAGATAAAATCACTGTTCTCTGTAAAGACATCTACAGTACAGGATCTATACCGAGCGACCTTATTGCATTTCTTTAAAACACTACCCAGGAAACCGAATGTTCGGATTTTAGAATAATCAGCCTGATGAGACACGTCATTAATGTACTGCTTACGATCATACAAAAGAGAATTAGGTTCAGAGTAGGCAATGAAGTTCATAATGAGTTATTTGGATTTCAACAGAACAGAGGAACACGAGAAGCAACAATCTGTATAAGGACCAGTAGGGGAGCGTTAGAATAGACCGTGTCAGCTGAGCTAACCCAAACGATGTGAAATAAATTAGAAATTGAAATTGTAATGGTCATTTTTGTTTAAGCGTAGTGACATGTTAGCAAACGCGCGAAGCGACTACGTGGATATATCAGTTACTGTTGGAAAGGTAGGCTGAATATATCCAGCCTAACACAGCGTAGGAATCAGGTCATTTGGTAGCTAGGAGACGATCATTGCCACACCCCCAGCCCCAACAGCCCCAACTAGTCCCAAATTAGGCCGGCCTTCCCTGACTGAGAGTCGTACACTCCAAGCTCTCAATGTGCGTTTCAAATGTTATTTCAGTGCAGTTTTGAATAGTTTTGTGATTGAGATTTGATCACGTGTTAAAGGAGAGGGTGATATATATATTTTTTTTTAAGAAATGAAACAAAGACGCTTAGAACTAATTTACAAGAAAACGTAGACAACTGTGCAGAAGTACGTCGACAGGAAGGGTCTGAACTACCTCATTCTGCTCAAACAGAAAGTACTTTTCAACAATTTTTTCGACATCGTTAAGCGTGTCCCTTTATGTTCGTGATTCAGATTACCCTAAAAGTATCATCACGCGTCACTACTGATAAGAGTGACTAGACGAAAAATATATACAAGTAACAAAAAATCATCTATATATGATTTATAGACTATAAAAAAGGCATTTGGCAGAATCCAACATGGAAAACTAGTTACATGTCTGAAAAACTAGTTACATGTCTGAAAAACAGGAACGGGTAGGGATAAACACAAGAGTATCCAGTAACCTGTGCTAAGAACACACTAGCACTATAAGATCTCACCATACCAAAAAGGTGTGCGGCAAGGTTGCGTGCTGTTCAAAGATGTGCGGCAAGGTTGCGTGCTGTTTAAAGATGTGCGGCAAGGTTGCGTGCTGTTCAAAGATGTGCGACAAGGTTGCGTGCTGTTCAAGGATGTGTGGCAAGGTTGCGTGCTGTTCAAGGATGTGCGGTAAGGTTGTGTGCTGTTCAAAGGTGTGCGGCAGGGTTGCTCTGTTCAAATATGTGCGGCAAGGTTGTGTGCTGTTCAAAAGTGTGCGGCAAGGTTGCGTGCTGTTCAAAGGTGTGCGGCAAGGTTGCGTGCTGCTCAAAGGTTTTCGGCAAGGTTGCGTGCTGTTCAAAGATGTGCGGCAAGGTTGCGTGCTGTTCAAAGGTGTGCGGCAAGGTTGCGTGCTGTTCAAAGGTGTGCGGGAAGGTTGCGTGCTGTTCGATTATCCGCTTAACATATACACAGAACACATTTTCCAGCAGATAGGGCAGAATGCCAGAACCCATAATCGGTGGAGTATCAATAAATAATGTTAGATATTCGGATAACACAGTTCTGCTGACTGAAAGCAAATATCATCTACATCAAATGGTGATTCAAGTAAAGAACACAAGTCACAGGTTTGCATTGCACAGATAAAACGAAAACTGTGATCACCAGCCTAGCAGACTCGACATCTTCTCTGCAGATAAAAATAGACGGTCAAATACTGAAGCAGGTCAAGAGCTTCTCCCGTCTTGGAAATATAATAACGGGAAATGGGAGATAGGAAAAGGGAGATGGGAAATGGAAATCAAAAAGAGATTACCGGTGGCGAAATCTATTTTCACCAACATGAGTCACGTGTTGACACCTAAACAAGTTATTCACAGATTAACAATAAGAATATTCAGGTGTTATGTACACTCGCCTTCACTGTATGGCGTAGAAACGGAGACAACAAACAAACGATTGAAGAAATTTTGTTGTTGCTTAATTGACCAGTTTTTAAAGATGGACATTGTCAAGCTTTTTCCAGAGATGTACATTGGATAGTTATGTTTTCAGATGCACATTGTAAAGTTAATATTTTTAGAGATGCACATTGTCAAGTTATGTTTCCAGACATGCGCATTGTAACGTTCAGTTTTCAGAGAGGGACATTGTTAAGTTAGGTTTCCTTCGATGCACATTGTCAAATACAATTTTCAAAAATTCAGATTGACAAGTTAGGTTTCCAGTGATGCACATTTTCAAGTTCAGTTTTCAGAGATGCACATTGTCAAGTTAGATTTTCAGAGATGCACTTTGTCAAGCTGTTCCCAGAGATGCACTTTGTCAATTTAAGTTTTCAGAGATGCACTTTGTCAAGCTGTTCCCAGAGATGCACATTGTCAAGTTAAGTTTTCAGAGATGCACATTGTCAAGCTGTTCCCAGAGATGCACTTTGTCAAGTTGGGAATATATACAATGATAGCACGGATCTCCTGGAGAAAAAAAACAAAGCAAGTAATTAAGTTTTCTGGAAAAAAAATTACCACGTCAAAACACAACATAAAAAGACAAGACCTTTCTTAAATCAATACTGCATGGACATGTCGAAGGTAACCGTGCCATAGAAAATCAACGCTATTAAGTGGAGGAATAACATCAACAGATCGACAGGGACAAATATGGCAGACTGTACTATCAGGGCAAGAGGCAGGGAACGTTGCAGATGTACAGATGGTACCTGATCCAAACTGAACTGAATAAAGATATCCTGCTTTATTGAGTAGGCCATAAAGAAAAGATTACTTTTACTAAATATTTAGAAATAATATGGAATGTAGTATTTTGGACTTGACTGTTGTTACATTTGTGCATTCTAATAATATCATTGATAAGATTCAGGATTGAACTGTCAGAGACGAAGATAATAAAACATAAGTAGGCACAGCACAACCCAAGATTGCACCAAGAAACAACAAAGCAAAAGCTTCGGCCATGTGACACGAGAAACATCAGATAGAATCCCTTGAGAAGTAATGCTCTACAGATACAGGGTTGTACAGGGTTGTACAGGGTACAATGGGTTGCCCTCGTAACAGATGGATAGCAGAAATAACGAGCGGTGAAGCTCCCCATGTACACAAGCACATACTAGGGGTCGGTCAAGAAACCTCTCCATAACTTGACGCTGAAAGGCACAAACACAAAGAAGAATTAGCAGCCAACCAATATATACGAGGGGTGGACGTGCATGCAAATATGATGAACTGGTTTCCACGGTAGTGCAAGCTAAAGATCTGGTCTCCACGGTAGTACAAGCTAAAGATCTGGTCTCCACGGTAGTGCAAGCTAAGATCTGGTCTCCACGGTAGTGCAAGGTAAAGATCTGGTCTCCACGGTAGTGCAAGCTAAAGATCTGGTCTCCACGTTAGTGCAAGCTAAAGATCTGGTCTCCACGGTAGTGCAAGGTAAAGATCTGGTCACCGCGGTAGTGCAAGCTAAAGATCTGGTCATCGCGGTAGTGCAAGCTAAAGATCTGGTCTCCACGGTAGTGCAAGCTAAAGATCTGGTCTCCACGGTAGTGCAAGCTAAAGATCTGGTCTCCACGGTAGTGCAAGCTAAAGATCTGGTCTCCACGGTAGTGCAAGCTAAAGATCTGGTCTCCACGGTAGTGCAAGCTAAAGATCTGGTCTCCACGGTAGTGCAAGCTAAAGATATGGTCTCTACTCCCCAGCGAAGACATAGTGAAACTCATAGAGACCACGCCCTGAACAACAGTCACTGAAAACAATTTCAACAATTTGTGATATGATGGTGGGACTGTATTACTAGAAGCATCTGGTCAAGAGCTGATTGGTAGGAAGTCACTTAAAGTACTGGTTGGTTGGTTTCTCATTTAAGGAACTAGTTGGTTGGTTGGGTGGGTGGGTGGGTGGTTTGTTGATTGGTTGGGTCGCTGGCGGACTGGATGGATGGCATGCTCACTGGCTGGCTGGCTGGTAGGCTGGTTGGTTGGTTAGCTGGCTGGCTGGCTGGTTGGTTGGTTGGTTTGTTCGTTGGTTGGTTGGTTGGTTTGTTCGTTGGTTGGTTGGTGTGTTGGTTATTCGGTTGTGATTTAAAGAACTGGTTAGTTAGTTGGGTGACTAGCTCGCTCGCTCGCTGGTTAGTTGGTTGGTTGGCTGACTTGCTTGCTGACTGGCTGGTTGGCTGGCTGGCTGACTGGTTGGATGGCTTACTTGCTGGCTGAATGACTGGCTAGTTGGTTGACTGGTTTGCTGGCTGGCTGGTTGGTTGGTTGATTGGTTGGTTGATTTGCTGACTGACTGGGTGAATGGCTTGCTCGCTGGCTGGTTGGCTGGTTGGTTTATTGGTTGGCTTGGTGGCTGACTGGATGGTTGGCTGGCTGACTGGTTGGTTGGTTGATTGACTGGTTGGTTGGTTGGTTGTGATTTAAAAAACTGGTTGAATGGTTGACTGGTTGATTGATTGGTTTGTTGGTTTGAGGGTTGGTTGGTTGTGATTTAAGGAACTGGTTGGATGGTTGGCTGATTAGTTGTCTGGTTGATTGGTTGTGATATTAGGAACTCTTTGCAGGTTTGTTGAATGGTAAGTTGAATGGTTGGTTATGATTTAATTTACTGAAATGCCTAAATCTAATTATCAAAATTGTGGAGCATTCGGTTATCTCAAACAAGCAGAATTCTCAACAAGCAATTTTTTTTAAAAACGTAACAGAAATACACGAAGCCTTAATATCTTAGTACATGTGGCGATATTCAGATTATTTGGTCACGGTTATTAACAGAATCTATTGATTACGATTCTGAGCGAACTTTCAATACCGGGGCTTAGAGAAATCGTTCCGTCAGAAGGAACGGAATACACGACACCTCATGACTCCTCACATGTATGGGACAGAGTCTGCAGTGCCAGGATTGGACTTTACCGTCATATGAGATCATATCTCGGATCACATTGCTGCTATCTTTGCTTGCCATGTGAAACTATTTTTACAATTAAAATGCGTGGTTAGTTTGAGCAGATAAAACAGTGCGAAAAACCGTAATACGGTACAAAGTAGGGGGTATAAAACTCGAGGGTGGAATAATGTTGTAAGAGAGGATAATATCAAGAGGTGAACAGATAAAAACCTGTCAGATTGCACGATGAATGCAATAAAAAGAAAGTACGCTGGAGATCTAGTACAGCCAACAATCGATGTAGAAATTGCCATTTAACTGAACTGTACATATGACGACATCACATACGGTGTCAAGATGCTGAGCAGCGTATGAGCTAAAGCGGTTAGCGACGAATAGTTGACAGCTAGCGTAAGGGCCAGCGAACCAGAGCTGCCAAGACCCTTCTACACTCCCACGCGGTGATCTTGGATAACAGGCTGCAACAAAGCAGACTGTCTAATTTGAAGGGATCGAAGAGAGAAGATTAACCCGGTACATAAAAATGCCTGCTGAAGTAGGATGTGTTGAACCGAAAGGTGATCTGGGGTAGTTGTCTCGCCGCAGCGACTCAATTTCAACCAGTGTTCGTAAAGCGATCTCAGTCCCGCCAGGCGGAGCGATAGCGCGGGCTTGCGGAAAACGCTCGCCTGCCTTTCCCCGTAGAGCGAATTGGGTGCGGTTTGTTGTAGTGGCTCCTCCACCGAGGTGCGCTAGTCTGGTCCGTATCAGGAAACGTGGTCCGTCCGTGGTGATTTATCTAAGGCTTATAGCAGAGCTCGACAGTACGTCTCGCTGGTGGTCCGACTCTCGCAAAGAGCTTGTGACCGGCAAATGGAAAGCAGGAATCGTTGCCTCGAGGCCCTGCGTTCTCCTACGGAGAAGGGCAGGCCGGCAGGCCAAATTGTCTCTAGTCCCAGTGAAATGCATCGCCGAGGTCGTTGGGATCCGTTCTGCACAGAGCGCTGCCATCCCTCCTCGAGCGAGCCCGGTCGATCGGTCGTCTGGTGCGTGTGGGAGGCCCCTGTCAGGCGGTCCTAGGTCGACGGAGTGAGGGACGGGTGGAACAACCGTCCGTCCGTCCCGTCAGTCGGTCCCTGCGGCCGTCGTCCCAGTGAGGCTTTTTACACACCCTTCCTCCGCCGACCGGTATGTGCTGTACGTACGTCTCCGACAGATATCTGGTTGATCCTGCCAGTAGTCATATGCTTGTCTCAAAGATTAAGCCATGCATGTCTAAGTTAACACTGTCTCACGGTAAAACCGCGAATGGCTCATTAAATCAGTCGAGGTTCCTTAGATGACACGATCCTACTTGGATAACTGTGGCAATTCTAGAGCTAATACATGCTTACCAAGCTTCGACCCTGGCGGAAAGAGCGCTTTAATTAGTTCAAAACCAATCGTCGTTTCCCCTCGCGGGGTTGCGGCGTCCCCACTGGTGACTCTGGATAACTTTGTGCTGATCGCATGGCCTCATGTGCCGGCGACGCATCTTTCAAATGTCTGCCCTATCAAATGTCGATGGTACGTGACATGCCTACCATGTTTGTAACGGGTAACGGGGAATCAGGGTTCGATTCCGGAGAGGGAGCATGAGAAACGGCTACCACATCCAAGGAAGGCAGCAGGCGCGCAACTTACCCACTCCCGGCACGGGGAGGTAGTGACGAAAAATAACAATACGGGACTCTTTCGAGGCCCCGTAATTGGAATGAGTACACTTTAAACCCTTTAACGAGGATCTATTGGAGGGCAAGTCTGGTGCCAGCAGCCGCGGTAATTCCAGCTCCAATAGCGTATATTAAAGTTGTTGCAGTTAAAAAGCTCGTAGTTGGATCTCAGGCGCAGGCGGGCGGTCCGGCTCACGCCGGTTCACTGCCCGTTGTCTCCTGCCCTACCGTCTGCCGGCTCTCTCCCACGGGTGCTCTTCGCTGAGCGTCCTGTGTGGCCGGCGCGTTTACTTTGAAAAAATTAGAGTGTTCAAAGCAGGCCTCGGCTGCCTGAATAATGGTGCATGGAATAATGGAATAGGACCTCGGTTCTATTTTGTTGGTTTTCGGAACTGGAGGTAATGGTTAACAGGGACAAACGGGGGCATTCGTATTGCGGCGTTAGAGGTTAAATTCTTGGATCGCCGCAAGACGAGCTACTGCGAAAGCATTTGTCAAGAATGTTTTCATTAATCAAGAACGAAAGTCAGATGCGCGAAGACGATCAGATACCGTCGTAGTTCTGACCATAAACGATGCCGACTAGCGATCCGCAGGAGTTGCTTCGATGACTCTGCGGGCAGCTTCCGGGAAACCAAAGTGTTTGGGTTCCGGGGGAAGTATGGTTGCAAAGCTGAAACTTAAAGGAATTGACGGAAGGGCACCACCAGGAGTGGAGCCTGCGGCTTAATTTGACTCAACACGGCCAACACTGAAATGATTGACATGCCGAGACCATTTTTCTGGGGTCTAATATGGAACTGGTGCTGGATTTAGACCCCCAGAAATCTGGGGTTATGCCCCCTGTGGCTCGGTTGGTTTGCATCAAGTGTTCTGACAAAGGAATTGACGGAAGAGCACTATCAGGAGTGGAGCCTGAGGTTTAAATTAACTTAACACGCCAATACTGTAGAATGACGGTCAAAAAGAGAGCACCTTCGTGGGGTCTAATAGTGAACATGTGCTGGAATTAGACCCTCGAAAATCTGGGGCCACCCTCTAAATAACATGATTGTCTCGCTAAAGGAATTGACGGAAGGGCACCACCAGGAGTGGAACCTGCGGCTTTATTTGACTGAACACGCCAATACTGTAGAACGACTGACAAATCGAGAGCACTACTGTTTGGGTCTAAAAATGAACGTACGCTGGTATTAGACTCACGGAAGATAAGGCAGCTCTCAAACAATCTAATGAAAGAACGCTACGGAAATCGTGTCTAATCGTGTCGGCAGAAACCGCAGATTTCAAATACCTGGTCATTGACAAACAAAAGCCCTCAATAAATTCGTCTGACCAAATAGTGAACGGGTGCTGGAAATAGACCATCTGAAGACAGGTCAGTTTTACCCTACTAATGACAGGGCGTTGCTACGGAAAACTAGCTCATATCGAGAGGAGCCGCAGACACTTTGGTTCACGTTCCAGGCTGATAAGCCAATGGCGCGAGGCTACCATGTGGGGGATTACGGCCGAACCCTTGTAAGCCGCAATCCCGCCCAAAATCTCAGCACCACTGCAATGGGAGGCTCCTACATGCTCGGGACCTGGGGCTTGTGCCCCAGCCATAGCCGGTAGAGCCGCAGCAAGAGGTCCTTGCCGTCCGCCGATCAAAGCGGGCGGACAACTGCTTGATACTCACCTTATACGGCGATGGGGTGCGAAACCACCAACTAAAGACTTAGTACCTGGTCAGGGTGTCGAAAACAGTAGAGCTGCCACCTCACTGTGAACTGTCGAGACTCAACCAATGACCATGAGAGCTGTCCGCACACCAGACGAACAACATCTCTATGACATTACCAGGCTTGTCCTCTGGTTAAATGCACGTCGGCTACGATATCTACCTCTGTACGTTATCAGCCATATAACTATCATGCTGGACGCAGAAGAGATGCAGACCAGCGGACATTGCACACCTGCCCCACTGTGTCAACAGCCCAGGTGGCGGGGAATGCTAGGCGTACCATCCCTGCATAGAAGCCAAGAAAATAAAGGGAAAAGAGATACCCCACTCACATGCAAATGCTACGTTTCTGGCAGGACGTGACGATCCTGGGATACAGACACACTGGACTGCCTCTCTTTCGGGTAAACCAGTCCATCTCATATATCATATCACATATCATCATTGCACCCTATAGACACGAGTAGTGAAGACTCGATAGTCTGGTAAGACAACTTCCATAAGAGAGACAACTCTGATCATAAACAACTGCTGCCTTGCAGATAGGCTGGGGACAGCCAAAGGCTAAGGAGGGCATCCCTACAGAAACGCCTGTTGAAATCGGATGCACGGGACCGCAAGCCTAACGAAACAGTGCAACGTAAATCGCAGTATGATGGCAGAACAACCTATTAGAAAAACGCATGGCGCTCATCCTGCGGAGTCCCGCCAGGCAGCGATAGTGCCGGGCCTCACGCCTCGAAGGGGCCCACCCTTGACTACTGGTGGTCACCGACCCATGTGTCGTGGAGTCAAGGCACATGGCTATGGGGCAACTTCTATTGGCCAAAACCTCAAGACCCTCAAAATACTACAGTGGAATGCGGAGGGAGTCATCAACAAAAAACTTTCCCTAACACACCACCTGCATGAAGGTAAGATTGACGTGGCATGTATCCAGGAAACGCACCTCAACAATAACCATAAATTCTCAATCAGAGGATATCAGACCTTCCGTTTAGATAGAGAAGGCCACAAAGGAGGGGTCCTGATACTGACCAGAAACTGCATACCGAGTAGCGCGGTATCTGTCAATCACACCGGACAAGCAGAAATTGTAGGAGTTGACATAATGGCTCAAGAGACGAAGCTCCGCATTTTCAATCTGTACGGACCACCAAATAGAGACCTATCGCTCTCGAGTATGGAGATCAGAGACTCCAACTGCATAGTAGTTGGAGATTTCAACAGCCACTCGGAGAGATGGGAATACTCTGACACAGACAGCAGAGGTGACGAAGTGGAAGATTGGGAGATAGATGCAAATCTCTCCCTAATCAATAGGCCGGAGGATAGCCCTAGCTTCTATTCAAGAACATGGCATACCACCTCGACTCCAGATTTGGCCTTCTCCACACAGGACATACACCATAAAATAGACCGCCAGGTGCTAAACCAACTGGCAGGTAGCGACCACAGGCCGATCAGGCTAACCATTGACATGGAAGTAGGCCCACAGGAAACAAAACCGCTCCCACGTTGGAATTACAAACGAGCCGACTGGGACAGATTTGCAATCCTGACAGATGGGCTGTGTGAAACCATCAACACACGAAACACCAAAATGAAGCCCATGGTAGAGAGCCTAAGCAAGGCAATAATGCAAGCCGCCGCTAAAACCATCCCAAGAGGAGCTAGGAAAAACTATAAGCGCTACTGGAATGATGAGTTGCAGAAAGTGGAAGATGCAGTAACAAATGCTAGGAACATGGCAGAGCGAGAAAAATCCATGGAGGCAAACATCGCCCTCAAAGCCGCCGCGGCGAAGTACAAACACCCTCTCAAGCAAACAGCAAGAGAAAGCTGGAAAAATAAAACGGAAAGTCTAAGCCTGGACAAAGACGGGAACAAGCTATGGAAGCTAGTCAGAGCCATGAACGACGAAACCCCGTCAAATAAACAAATTACTATCAAGCAGGGCGAGAACTTGATCACAGGTAAGAAAGCCGCAAACGCCTTTGTCGATCACTATGCCAGAGCAAACCACATCGAGGTCCCTGCAGATAAGCATACAGACATTAGCAAAGAGCTAAAGGGACACGAAAACATGAATACGGCTCCTGAAGAGCACATGATGGCCAAACTAACAATGCGCGAAATGGAAGAGGCTATGAGAACACTAAAGAAAAGGAAATCTCCCGGAAAAGACAGGATAACAAACGAAATGCTGATGGGGCTGGGCCAAACAGCGAAGAAGAAACTGCTATCGGTCCTGAACCAAAGCTGGAAAATTGGAATTGTACCACAGGCATGGAAAGATGCAATACTGGTACCAGTACCAAAAACAGGAAAGGACAAAACAGATCCAAATGGATACAGGCCCATAAGCCTACTGAGCTGTGTCGGCAAACTGATGGAACGGATGATAAACACCAGACTGATGTGGCATCTGGAAGAAAAACGAATACTAATTCCACAGCAAGCCGGCCTTAGACAGCACAGATCCACTGAGGACCAGGTCATCCTCATAGCCCAGGAGATAGAAGATGCCTACCAGGCACAGAAACACACAGTAGCTGTTTGGGTGGATCTGGAAAAGGCATTTGACAAAGTCTGGAAAAATGGACTTAGAGTCAAGCTAAGAAGAAGTGATGTCTGTGGGAAGATGTACAAGTGGATCAACCACTACCTCAAACAAAGAACGGCCAGAGTCCAAGTACAAGGGCAGATGAGCAAAAAGGTGACACTCGAGCAGGGAGTACCCCAAGGGGGAGTACTGTCACCCACACTCTTCCTGGTATATATAAACGATATTACAGAGAATATACCAAGAAGAGTCCATAGCTCAATGTTTGGAGATGATCTGGCTATGTGGACCTCTGAAAAGAATCTCACCATAGCAAGAAATCGGATGCAGACGGCCCTAACATCGCTGGAAGTGTGGGCGAACTCATGGCTGGTCAAAATAAACGAGGAGAAAACCACATGCACAATATTCTCGCTTTCATTAAAACCCCAAAGTACCAAATTAAGTCTAAATGGCAAAATTCTGCAGCCAAACGACAACCCAACCTATCTGGGAGTGACATTTGATCGGCGTCTGACATGGAAAAGTCAGATTGAGAGAAACCGAATGAAAGCCAGAGAAAGAATGGCAATCATGAGGAAACTTGCTGGCACAAGCTGGGGAGCAGACGAAGGCATACTAATGAAACTGTACACTGGAAGAGTGAGACCAGTTCTCGAGTATGGCATTGCGGCATGGACAACAGCAGCGAAGGCGAACTTCGATAAAGTTAACAAACTTCAAAACCAAGCCATGAGAATTATAACAGGTGGCATGAAGTCAACGCCAATTGTAGAACTTGAAAAGATTACAAAACTGCAATCCATGACCGATAGAAGAGACTGCAGAGCCCAGCTGCAGTCAGAGAAACTCCGAAGACTGACTGACCATCCAATGCACCAGAGACTAAACAATTTGGGAAATGGGAAACTAAAGCGGAGAAACTTTGCAGAAATAGCCAAAGCAAAGATGCACGAAGATCCCATAAACGCACTAACAACACCAAAACCCATCACTACTGTACGAAAACCTACCTGGAGGCAGGATATATTTCCAGAGGTGGTAGAAAATATACCAGGTATTGCAAACAAAAACTGCCAGACTGAAAAAGAAAGGAGAGATACTACCCTAAGCTTCATAAAGAAAAGCTACCCAAGCATGGACTGGACCCATGCATACACCGACGGTTCTGTAACAAACACTACACAGAACGGAGGGGCAGGAGCATTCCTGAACCTACCAAATGGCAGAAAAATAACACTGTCATTCGCTACTGGTAAGTACACAAGCAATTTCAGAGCGGAGGCAGAGGCACTGAGGGCGGCAGTGGAAGAAATGGTGACACACAGTGAAAATGAGATCCATATAGTCCTGCTGACAGATGCTCTCGCCGTAGTCACAGCGCTAAAAAGCCAGAAAAACACTGAGCTCAATGACTTAAGAGCAGCACTCTGCAAACTGTGCCAGCAGTCCGCACCAAAAAGGGTAGTGGTACAGTGGGTTCCGTCACACTGAAACATCCAAGGCAACGAGGAGGCAGACAGACTGGCAAAAGAAGGTGCAAGACTACCACAAACAGATACCAATATGACGTACGAAGAGTCAAAACGGCTTATCAAAGCCAGATACATGACCAAATGGGAAACCGAACATACTGGTTACACCAAAAACGATGCCTATTACCAGTTGAACCGAAGAGAGCAGGTCGTTGTCTTCAGACTTCGCACTGGCCACAACAGACTGAGGTACCACCTATTCAACAAATTGAAGATAGGGTGTACCGACGAATGCCCGTGCGGTACTGGTAAAATGACCGCTGAACATCTGCTGCAGAACTGCCCGACATACGAGGATCAGAGAGAGCAGATGTGGCCATTACCAGTGGAACTGCAAGACAAGCTCTATGGCAGTGGCGAGAGCCTCAGGATGACCGCCGATTTTTTCGAAAAAATAATGGTTACTGTCTGACTGCGTACGAAGAAGAAGAAGAAGAAGAACCGAAAGGTGCAAATATCGCATTCAAGCTGTAAACTACGACCCAACGCATTCCGTTCTCCGGACAACATCCTGCTACTTGCAATGCCCTTTTATGGCTTTGTACCTGGAGATTGAGAGCAAAGAAGAAGAGGAAGAAGAAGAAGAAGAAGAAGAAGACATCGTATACAAGGGACGGAGAGTGATTGGTCGTGAGAGATATGCAGACTGATATACATTGTGCACATGCAAGACACACAAGCACCAATTATCCATCGCTAGTACATTTCCGTGGTTTTGCTTGAAGTCCCTCCTCGTTTTGAATCTGTGACGTGTGACAAAATCACCCGAACATCCGGTGACATGTGACAAAATCACCCGAATATCCTGTAAAATGTGACAAAATCAGTCGAACATCCTGTAACATGTGACAAAATCACCCGAACATCCGGTGACATGTGACAAAATCACCCGAATATCCTGTAAAATGTGACAAAATCAGTCGAACACCCTGTAACATGTGACAAAATCAGTAGAACATGATCTCGCATTATGCATCCCACAAAAGTGCATCATGGATGTGGTGATCTATGAAAATCTTCTTTCAATTACGCAGAGAAGAGCCCGTGCCATAACACAAAAGTGTTTCGCCTGGAGGCGACCATTTTCTAGTTTTGTCGACTGTTTGCTTGCGCAATAATACACCGCCAGTTTACTGCTGCAGCCTTGCGCAACCTGAGATGTAGCAACATTTATCATGTATATCAAAGTGTGTGTAAGAATGGCACTTGATGTGATCGCTTCAACCTGTCTATGTCAGAATGTAATTCCCGTAGTAGTGAGTGACCCGCAGATGAAGCCAAGCATAGCACAACCGCCTGGAGGATATAGGCCCACCTTCATCAGCGTGCTCTGGAGGCGAGGAAAGCTACTGCAACCGGCAACTTAACGTCCTTTTCAGGGCGCACAAAAGAGTTAACCTACTCATTGTGGGCATTCGCAAACAACAACATATCCTAATGTTAGCGCTTCAACGTGTCTATGTGCAAATGTTAGCGCTTCAACGTGTCTATGTCCTAATGTTAGTGCTTTAACGTGTCTATGTGCGAATGTTAGCGCTTCAACGTGTCTATGTCCTAATATTAGCGCTTCAACGTGTCTATGTGCGAATGTTAGCGCTTCAACCTGTCTATGTGCGAATGTGAGCGCTTCAACCTGTCTATGTCTTAATGTGAGCGCTTCAACGTGTCTATGTCCTCAGGTGAGTGCTTCAACCTGTGTATGTCCTAATGTGAGCGCTTCAACGTGTCCATGTCCTAATACGAGCGCTTCAACGTGTCTATGTCCTAATGGAAGCGCTTCAATTTCTTCTTGTCCGAACTCATCACTTCAGTCACTCTCCGATTTCATTCTTTCAGAGACTTCCATTCAAACTAACCTTGACATTGACCCTGGTCGTCATTGATGTCCGTTAGCAACGGTATATTGACCTACTCCATAATAAGCAGCCAGGAAACATGGACGCTCAGTGCTAACAATGTCACTTCAACTTTGCTTCATTTCCGCGTGCTAGGAAACAAAGAAAAGTTTGGGTGGCGTGGCCTTGTACACGCTGTGGTTCGCCCGATGTTCCACTTGTCCGTTTACCGCTCACCCCCAGAATTCGGTTTGCAAGTTTTATTTCGTGGTGTTAACTTATTCAAAAACGAGAGACATTTTTTTCAAAAGTTCAAGGTCTACATTTGAATATCAAAAGTTGAATTCAGTTTAAACGGATCAATTCTGATATGTTGTAAGTTAAATGATGATTGGGAGTGAAATAGATTAAAACAAAGATTGTAGGATAATTTGGAGATTGAGGGTTGGGGGGTGCATTGTACTCTAGCTGGAAGATTGAGGGTTGCGTGGGGCGGGGGGGGGGGCACATTACACTCTAACTGGCAGAATGAGGGACGGGTGGGTCATTACACTCTAACTGACAGAATGAGGGACGGGTGGGTCATTACACTATAACTGGCAGAATGAGGGACGGGTGGGTCATTACAGTCTAACTGGCAGAATGAGGGACGGGTGGGTCATTACACTCTAACTGGCAGAATGAGGGACGGGTGGGACATTACACACTAACTTGGAGATTGAGGGTTGAGCCAGTCATTACACACTCGCTGGGGGATTAAGTGTTCGATGGGTTATTACACTCTAACTGCGAGATTGGAGGTGGGTTTGTGATTACACATTAATTGGGAGATTGAGTGTTAATGGTTGACTCAGGCATTACACACTAACTAGGAGGTTGAGGGTTGCGGGTTGAGGGTTGACTCGGTCATTACACACTAACTAGGAGATTGAGGGTTGCGGGTTGAGGGTTGACTCGGTCATTGCACACTAACTAGGAGGTTGAGGGTTGAGGGTTGACTCAGTCATTACACACTAACTAGGAGGTTGAGGGTTGAGGGTTGACTCAGTCATTACACACTAACCTGGAGGTTGAGGGTTGACTCAGTCATTACACACTAACTAGGAGGTTGAGGGTTGACTCAGTCATTACACACTAACCTGGAGGTTGAGGGTTGACTCGATCATTACACACTAACTAGGAGGTTGAGGGTTGACTCAGTCATTACACACTAACCTGGAGGTTGAGGGTTGACTCAGTCATTACACACTAACTAGGAGGTTGAGGGTTGAGGGTTGACTCAGTCATTACACACTAACTAGGAGGTTGAGGGTTGAGTCCGTTACTTCAAGCTAACTAGCACATTGAGGGTTGAGTCCGTTACTTCAAGCTGACTAGCACATTGAGGGTTGAGTCCGTTACTTCAAGCTAACTAGGACATTGAGGGTTGATTTCGTTACTTCAATCTAACTAGGACATTGAGGGTTGAGTCCGTTACTTCAAGCTAACTAGGACATTGAGGGTTGAGTCCGTTACTTCAAGCTAACTAGGACATTGATAGTTGAGTCCGTTACTTCAAGCTAACTAGGACATTGAGGGTTGAGTGCGTTACTTTAAGCTAACTAGGACATTGAGGGTTGAGTCCGTTACTTCAAATTAACTAGGACATTGAGGGTTGAGTCCGTTACTTCAAGCTAACTAGCACATTGAGGGTTGAGTCCGTTACTTCAAGCTAACTAGGACATTGAGGGTTGAGTTCGTTACTTCAAGCTAAATAGGACATTGAAGGTTGAGTCCGTTACTTCAAGCTAACTAGGACATTGAGGGTTGAGTCCGTTACTTCAAGCTAACTAGGACATTGAGGGTTGAGTCCGTTACTTCAAGCTAACTAGGACATTGAGTGTTGAGTCCGTTACTTCAAGCTAGCTAGGACATTGCGTTCCAATGGGGTTACTGTGATATTACTGGGATTTTTAACGAGATCAATAAATGACAATCTGGAACGTAGCAACAATACTATTACGCGTACTCGTTGCTTGTTTCGTCGGCATTCTTCAAATTTAAATTTGGACACAATAATAATAATAAAATATCAACAAAACAGTTCGTTTTATGATAAATGGTCGCAAACGAGTCTTGATAAAATGTTGAGAATGCTTGATTTTTAAAAATGTTAACTTCTAATTCTAACTCGGGATGTAAAAAGCATGCTCGTGGTGTGTTAAATGTGGTGTTCATTGTGGCATGATGTCATCATGTTATACTCTTGTTATGTTGTAAGTTGGTTGTTATTATTGGTGTTGTTGTTTAATTTCCCCAATGAGTAAGTTAACTCTTTTATGCGCCCTGAAAAGGACTTTCAGTGGTGAGTTGTAGTAGCTTTCCTTACATCCCGATGAAGGTGGAACGCAGTTGAACTGTGCTTGTCTTCATCTGCGTGGCGTTGACTATTAGGGGGATAACGTCGATCCACATCTCGTCAGGGCAGGCTGCCTTGAAAACAGCCTGTTTTCAGGGAACGCTACATGGAAAAGAGATTGTAGTCTTGGTTAGAGTTTTGACCCTAACGGGGATTCCTGGGTTCAAATATGCTGTAGCACATGTGGCGGTCAGTTTATTATAATTTCCCACACAACAGCACAATTTATAATGCTGCATAGTTAGTCCAATTCTATCTGGCAACCTGTAACCTGACAAGCATAGAGGTCACACAAAAGGTCAACAATTATCGGTTCTTATTTCAAACAAATCCCTTGCTTTTGTTCAGGTGAAGATAACCCACATTTCAGTCATTATGTGTCCCTTATACCTACTAGATGCGTCTGTTAGAAACAACGACCACAAAGACAAAACTATGTGTGTACTCGGAACTCTTAGCTTGGACAAATGGGACACTTAGTGCTGCGTCCCATGGCTAAATTCTTTAAGTCTCTTCTCTCATATGGTAAGGCACTTAATTCGTTCCCTGGAATCCCGTGGTTCGAATCTGAACTGCCCATTATTCTACTGACATTTCTGTTCCTCGTGGCAAATGTTTTCCGAGTTCCTGAAAATACTTATCTTCTTGATCGATGTTACAAACATACTTATCTTCTTGATCGATGTTACAAACATACTTATCTTCGTGATCGATGTTACTGACATACTTATCTTCGTGATCGATGTTACTGACATACTTATCTTCGTGATCGATCGATGTTACTGACATACTTATCTTGGTGATCGATGTTACTGACATACTTATCTTCATGATCGATGTTACTAACATACTTATCTTCGTGATCGATGTTACTAACATACTTATCTTGGTGATCGATGTTACTGACATACTTATCTTCGTGACCGATGTTACTAACATACTTATCTTCGTGATCGATCGATGTTACTAACATACTTATCTTCGTGATCGATGTTACTGACAAACATACTTATCTTGGTGATCGATGTTACTGACATACTTATCTTCGTGACCGATGTTACTAACATACTTATCTTCGTGATCGATCGATGTTACTAACATACTTATCTTGGTGATCGATGTTACTAACATACTTATCTTGGTGATCGATGTTACTGACATACTTATCTTGGTGATCGATGTTACTGACATACTTATCTTCGTGATCGATGTTACTAACAAACATACTTATCTTCGTGATCGATGTTACTAACAAACATACTTATCTTCGTGATCGATGTTACTAACAAACATACTTATCTTCGTGACCAATGTTACTAACATACTTATCTTCGTGATCGATGTTACTAACAAACATACTTATCTTCGTGATCGATGTTACTAACAAACATACTTATCTTCGTGATCGATGTTACTAACAAACATACTTATCTTCGTGACCAATGTTACTAACATACTTATCTTCGTGATCGATGTTACTAACAAACATACTTATCTTCGTGATCGATGTTACTAACAAACATACTTATCTTCGTGATCGATGTTACTAACATACTTATCTTCGTGATCGATGTTACTAACATACTTATCTTCGTGATCGACCAATGTTACTAACATACTTATCTTCGTGATCGATGTTACTAACATACTTATCTTCGTGATCGATCGATGTTACTAACATACTTATCTTCGTGATCGATCGATGTTACAAACATACTTATCTTCGTGATCGATGTTACTAACATACTTATCTTCGTGATCGATGTTACTAACAAACATACTTATCTTCGTGATCGATGTTACTAACAAACATACTTATCTTCGTGATCGATGTTACTAACATACTTATCTTCGTGATCGATGTTACAAACATACTTATCTTCGTGATCGATGTTACAAACATACTTATCTTCGTGATCGATGTTACAAACATACTTATCTTCGTGATCGATGTTACTAACATACTTATCTTGGTGATCGATGTTACTAACATACTTATCTTCGTGATCGATGTTACTAACAAAGATACTTTGTTTACAATTGCCTGTCTCGAAGTGTCCCCATTTCTCCCGAAGCGAGCACTCATTTCTGCTGATGTCAGATATTTCAGGAGTCTGACTCATGCAGTTTTTTTTGGTGTTGTTTACCTTGTTATCGATCTGATGGCATCTGCACGTCATGGCCTTGTAGGGATTGCGGGGTTTCCTGCGCGCACGTGGTTGACGATAGATAAGACGGCTTTATCGCGTGGACGGGCGGAGGTTAGTCAGCACCGTGCCAAGATGTGGTACAGGTTTGACCTCCTTTATTCCTGCCACCAAGTTAACAAGAGTACCGGTATCCCACACTGTTCTCTCTAATGAGGTGATGGAGAGTCCACTACACAAGGCTCCAGATTTGTTTCAATCATTACAACCGTGCGTCAATAGATCTATTTCTGTACACTTATTTATATATTTATATACATATATATATATATATATATATATATATATATATATATATATTTCTTTATATACATATTTATATATTATATATATATATATATATATATATATATATATATATATATATATATTTCTTTATATACATAAAAAACTTGTTTATAAATATATATATATTTATATATCCTTATGTGTCTCGATATATATGTATATGTAGCATGTGTTAGTGTGTATAATTAATATATTGGCTCGTGCGTTTTCATTCCTTGCTTGACCTACCCTATAAGTCGCATATCATCGTTCCCACATTCTCGAATACTCCATGGTTAACGCCAATGTATTCTCAATTATTGTATACGCCCCTTCGTTTATTTTGTGTCTGAGCTGTTGTTATTTGTTCTTTGTACCTGGCGAAGGTCTTGTGGCCGTACTGTAAGCAAGTGTGGTGCCTTCGTGGTGCGGTAACTGATCCATTCCAGAATATGTTTCTGTCGACTAATTCCATCTTGGTCGCCTTGCCTTCCCTAACGGTAAGTCGGGTCGTACCTCTCTTGGCGCGTGACAACAAGTACCAGTGCAAAACGTACTTTTCTATTTATTGCAGGCATTCAACAACAACAACAACATCCCGCAGGGAGTAGAGCATGCTGGTCTTCCTTATTCGATGCCCAAAAATATCAAACTGGCTAATTAATAAGTTACAGAGATTGTGCGCACGAGTGCAACGTGTTAATAAGAGAGGTTTGCTTACGTAGATCCTGAAACAGATACTGGTCACAGGAACCAATTTACCAACATGTGGCAGACCTGTTGCTTCTACCAATCTTATAGCTTGGCATACCGAGTCGTGTAGTGACTCAACTTTCTTTAAATGAATTTGCCCTTTTGACACGAAGACTTAGAAAACACAAAAAACGACGTCTTCTTTCAATATAAAGCAAATGGCTTTACCTTATTGCATAATCTAGTATGTACAACAATGATCTACCAAGCTAATGATGACTAATATTCATAAACAAAGGCTGTCAGCATAAGCTAGATAGAACCTCTGGATCTAACGCCCAGTTTTCTATCACTATCCTTCTATAACGACCAGTTCTATTGCTTATCTCTATCTTTCTCTAACGACCAGTTCTATTGTCTACCATCTATCTTTCTCTAACGACCAGTTCTATTGTCTACCATCTATCTTTCTCTAACGCCCAGTTGTCTATCACTATCTTTCTCTAACGCCCAGTTGTCTATCACTATCTTTCTCTAACGCCCAGTTGTCTATAACTATCTTTCTCTAACGCCCAGTTGCCTACCACTATCTTTCTCTAACGCCCAGTTGCCTACCATTATCTTTCTCTAACGCCCAGTTGCCTACCACTATCTTTCTCTAACGCCAGGTTGCCTACCACTATCTTTCTCTAGCAACCAGTTCAATTGTCTATCACTATCCTTCTCTAACGACCAGTTCTATTGTCTATCACTATCCTTCTCTGACGCCCAGTTCTATTGTCTATCACTATCCTTCTATAACGACCAGTTGTCTATCACTATCTTTCTCTAACGACCAGTTGTCTATCACTATCTTTCTCTAACGACCAGTTCTATTGTCTATCACTATCTTTCTCTAACGACCAGTTGTCTATCACTATCTTTCTCTAACGACCAGTTCTATTGCCTATCACTATCTTTCTCTTACGCCCAGTTGCCTATCACTATCCTTCTATAACGACCAGTTCTATTGTCTATCACTATCTTTCTCTAACGCCCAGTTGCCTATCACTATCCTTCTATAACGACCAGTTCTATTGTCTATCACTATCTTTCTCTAACGCCCAGTTGCCTATCACTATCCTTCTATAACGACCAGTTCTATTGTCTATCACTATCTTTCTATAACGCCCAGTTGCCTATCACTATCCTTCTATAACGACCAGTTCTATTGCCTATCACTATCTTTCTCTAACGACCAGTTGTCTATCACTATCTTTCTCTAACGCCCAGTTGCCTACCACTATCTTTCTTTAACGCCCAGTTCTATTGTCTATCACTATCCTTCTCTAACAACCAGTTCTATTGTCTATCACTATCCGTCTCTAACAACCAGTTCTATTGTCTATCACTATCCTTCTCTAACAACCAGTTCTATTGTCTATCACTATCCTTCTCTAACGAACAGTTCTATTGTCTATCAATATCCGTCTCTAACAACCAGTTCTATTGTCTATCACTATCTTTCTCTAACAACCAGTTCTATTGTCTATCCCTATCCGTCTCTAGCACCAATGTTCTATTGTCTAACACTATCTATCTCTAACAACCAGTTCTATTGTCTATCACTATCCTTCTCTAACAACCAGTTCTATTGTCTATCACTATCTTTCTCTAACGCCCAGTTGCCTATCACTATCCTTCTATAACGACCAGTTCTATTGTCTATCACTATCTTTCTCTAACGACCAGTTCTATTGTCTATCACTATCTTTCTCTAACGACCAGTTCTATTGTCTATCACTATCTTTCTCTAACGCCCTGTTGCCTATCACTATCTTTCTCTAACGACCAGTTCTATTGTCTATCACTATCTTTCTCTAACGACCAGTTGTCTATCACTATCTTTCTCTAACGACCAGTTCTATTGCCTATCACTATCTTTCTCTAACGCCCAGTTGCCTATCACTATCTTTCTCTAACGACCAGTTCTATTGCCTATCACTATCTTTCTCTAACGCCCAGTTGCCTATCACTATCCTTCTATAACGACCAGTTCTATTGTCTATCACTATCTTTCTCTAACGCCCAGTTCTATTGTCTATCACTATCCTTCTCTAACGAACAGTTCTATTGTCTATCACTATCTTTCTCTAACAACCAGTTCTATTGTCTATCACTATCCTTCTCTAACAACCAGTTCTATTGTCTATCACTATCCTTCTCTAACGACCAGTTCTATTGCCTATCACTATCTTTCTCTTACGACCGGTTCTATTGTCTACCACTATGTTTCTCTAACGACCAGTTCTATTGCCTACCCTATCCTTCCTAACAATCTGTAACTAGTTTTTCATTGATTATCTGAGTATTTTGTGGTCGTCTCTCTATTGACGTTTTTGGTTGCTGTCAGTCTACAACTTCCGTCCATCTGGTCTTAGCTGTGTGTCCAAAGGATGTTCAACCAATGGAGGTGAGCCCTCTGGTGTTTGTAGTACACCTGTTTCTGAGAGGATATGCTCCCTGGTGTGTCAGGCTACACCTTATAGACTCTGACTCCGTTCTGTATTTATTTGTGTAAAAATTGTAATGTGATATAACAACCATAATTGACAGTCATGCCGCCGGGGAGAAAGTGGTAATTGTGTCATTGTGTAAAGAAATATTAATTGGTATAGTCAGATAGCGTGCTACAGGAACGAACGAAACTAACGTTGATACCTGAGATCGTTATTTCAAAGTCGTGGCACTGATGTCGTTTTCCTGTTTTCATCATTGCGCGGTATCTGACCGTACCTAAACTGGTTTTTTAAAATTTTATTTTAATCAACAGCACCGCCACAGTCTTGCCATATTTCTAAAAGTGGTTTCATTGTACTACGGCAGATGCTGATCTGCTAAGGTCCGATGACCATTCTCTGTCATCGAGTCTCTGTAGTCCTGACCTATTTACAGCTACGAATAGTGAACCTTTTTGTGATCAAATGAAAGAGAACTCATACTGATGTCATATAGGGTAATTTGCAATCATAGTAATCCCATAGCAGGCACTGCCTTCCAGGATTAAGTATTAAAGATTTCGTTGTTCGAAGTTTCGGTTTTTGTTAGATGAGGTAACTACTCCGTCCTCCTAATTGTGCCACTTCAAACGATCTGCCAGGTGCCAGTTTAGCGTTAGACTGACAAGTGCTGCGATCTGGTTGCACACTTTGCTGTTAGAGACATTTTGTATATGGTATATGTCACACGGACGTGCATTATATGTGTAGCGTCGACAATGGTCTCGTCACGTATGTCTGACTCTACGCTTGAGAAACCTGCCATAGCTAGCAGTAAAATATCGTGACAGATCAGGCTGTTGCGTCAGACTCAAATATAGTTACCGGAGCAAGCCATATGCTTATCTACTAGTATGAAATATCAACTGATAAAAAAGTGATACAGGAGGACGCGATGCGAGCTATCAGAATGCATCTGAACAAACACGAAACTGAACCCTGTTTACCAATATATATTTCAGCAATAAAAACACAATACAAATCATTAAAGCATTAATTATTATTATTCTCTTTTGTAATTGTGTTTTGAAACGCGTTTTATGAACTGCAGAGGTGTGGTGTCACCACACCACGCCACACAAAAGCTCACCAGATCACACCACACTATGACTCACCACACCACGCCACACCATGACTCACATCACCACGCAACACCATGGCTCACCAAACTACACCTCACCACGACACACCAAAGCTCACCACACCACGCCACACTATGTCACACAATGACCCACCTCATAAACGCCACGTCATGACTCACCACGCCACACTTTGTCTCACAACAACCACCCCACACCATGACTCACCTCACCACGCCACACCAAAGCTCCCCACATCACACCATGACTCAGCTCACCACGCTACACCATGACTCACCTCACCACGCTACACCATGACACACCTAACCACGCCACGCCATGACTCACCTCACCACGCCACACCAAAGCTCACCACATAACTCCACACCATGACTCACCTCACCACGCTACACTATGTCTGACCTCACCAAGCCACACTATGTCAAACAATGACTCATCTTAAAATACCATGTCATGACTCACCACGCCACACTATGTCTCTCCACACCACCCCACACTGTGACTCACCTCACTAAGCAACACCATGACTCACCACACCATGCCACACTTCACCACGCCCAACCAAAGCTCACCACACTACGCCACACCATGACACGCTTAACCACGCCACGCCATGACTCACCACACCACACCACCCCATGCTTCACCACACCACGCCACATATGCCTTACCACACCACGCCACACCATGCATCACCACACCATGCCTCACCTCAGCATTCCATGCCTCACCACACCACGGCACACCATGACTCAGCCAATCACGCCACTCCATGCCTGACCTAACTACGCCACAACATGACTCATGTCCCACACCACATCAAAACTAACCACACATGAATCACGTCACCACGCTACACCATGACACCTCACCACGCCACACCATGACTTACGACACCCCACTAAATCATGACTCACCTCACAACGACACACCATGACTCACGACACCCCACAAAATCATAACTCATCTCACCACGACACACCATGACTCACCACACCACACATCACCACACAACGCCACACCACACCACGCCACACCCGGCATCATCACAGCACGCGACACCTCACCACACCACACCACGCCACATTATGTCTCACCTCACCACACACCGAGGCATACCTTATCACACCATGCCTCACCTCACAACGCCACACTATATTTCACCTCACCACGCCACACATGCCTCACCTCACCACGCCACACATGCCTCACCTCACCACACACTGAGCCTCACCTTACCACACCACGCCTCACTCCACCACGCCACATTATGTTTCACCTCTACACGCCACACATGCCTCACCTCACCACGCCACACATGCCTCACCTCACCACACACTGAGCCTCACCTTACCACACCACGCCTCACTCCACCACGCCACATTATGTTTCACCTCTACACGCCACACATGCCTCACCTCACCACGCCACACATTGTCTCACCTCACCACACACCGAGCCTCACCTTACCATACTATGTTTCACCTCACTACGCCACACATGCATCACCTCACCACGCCACACATGCCTCACCTCATCACGCCACATTATGTTTCACCTCACTACACCACACATCTCGCACCACGTCACACCATGCCTCACCTCAGCACGCTCCACCCTGTCGTACTACATCACGCCTCACCACGCTAGTCTGCCCTTTTCACTGTTGTGTCCAAGATAATCTTCTTGTTATTATATCATCATCATCATGAGTATGGCAGTTGATACGGATACTAAAATTACAATTCGTGAAAAATTGTTCCGGCATCGGTTTCTATCCAGTTTATCCCGCAGTAAATGAATACCTGACGAGATTTTGAAAGACTATACAAGAAACTGGCCATATCAACTCATCGTAAAAATCTAAGACAGTCGTTAACACGTTATCCCTGACCGCAGCCTCTGATGTGTATACTCTGCTGTCCATGCCCATTTATCCCCAATACATTATCATTGGACAATTCTCATTTCAATGCCAGCTGCTGTTTATGTGTTAGCTAATCGGAGGCTGCTCTAGATGAGGATCAGGCATTGTTGTCATCAGTTTTCTCTTGGAGTGCTTCATTCTGAATAACATGTATGTGCCTCCTTCTTCTCTTCGTCCTGAAAATGACATTTTGTTACGTTGTGTGGTGGTTTACGGCGAGGCTGTGATACCTATATATTTTTTGTTTGACATATCCAGTTTCAGCACGGCATTTACGAAGCTGTTGTTGGTCTCCCTCGTCGTTGCCTACTCTCTCATCTTGTTTCCAAAGCCGACATTTGAATGTTGAATAGGGTCTTGGACATACTTATGTAACATGAGAAGACCTCTGCCGCATGTATTCCTAATGCAACTAAATTTGTATTCCCTACATATTTTAGGTAACATTCTATGAGAACAACTTAATTTAATAAGATGTTCAGGTCTGAGATTTTCCAGTTAAACAATTTTCCATGCATATGGCAACTTCGAAGCCTATTCCATTTGATTTTAACTTCTTAAACAATATTTGATGAGGTACTCTAACAAAGTCCATTGCAAAATCTAGATAAATAACATCCACTGGTTCATTTATCTAGCATTTTAGTAACCTCATCCATGAACTCTGATATATTTGTAAAGCACGATCTCCCTTTAGAAAACCCAAGATGACTATTTCTGATAACATTAAACTTGTCTAAATGTATTTCAATGTTTTTTTTATTATTGACAATTTACAGACTGTGCTCGTTAAATTCACCGGTCTATAATTTGCTGGATCTGTTTTTCTGCTCTTTTTTTAACAAGTGGGTCAATCTTGCATTTTTCCATTCTCTTGGAACAATCCCTTCTGCGAGTGATTGGGAATATAATATAGCCAATGGTTTTGCTAGCGAGTCTCTAATTCCAAACAACAATTTTGGATGAATACCATCTTGACCCGTACATTTATCTACTTTCAACTATTTTTTTTTAAAAATGATTTCCTTAATACAGATTTATCTTTATTCCACTATATCTATGTCCCTTTCAAAAATTGCTACGGGCTCTGAGATCTTGGAAAAGTCTTTCTCTGTGTAGACTGTAACAAACTACTGATTGGGTAGATCAGCAGCATTTCTCTTCTCACTTATTATTTTTCCTGTGCTATCTTTGAGAGGGTCTTCGTTTTTCAAAGACTTCAATGACTCTAACGAATGCAGCAATCGACGTGTGCCTCCGTGCACTTCCGTGCAGCTTCTGGGGGAACGACACTGGCTGTTGCCAAATGCTACTTCTTTTATCGGTTACCGATGGACAGGTCTGCAAAATGTGTTCTGTTCTCATTGGGGCTGTGCAGCATGTACACAGGTCGGTAGTGCCAATCTGGAACTCACTAGTCAACTGAGCTTTATGCGTACTTGCATGGTGTGAGTAAAATGTGCACGCTACAAACGTTGCTTTCACTTTCCAAACATTCAATGCCACTCTTCTACTCTCATAGTAACAGTCAATTGAGATAGGTTTCTCTTTTTGAAGGCATCAACTTTCTTTAGGTGCACAATTACAGCTGCTGTTATAAGGCTCTCTTTCATCCATTTTCATCAGAAAATTGTTTCGAGCGTTTTTAAATGTTTATTTAGTATTGGTGCTGCTAGTATCCTCAAATACTTTCTTAAAAAACTGATTGTAGCGATTTCATCCTATTTGGTTTGTAAGAAGGTTCACTTTGTTTATACGTAGCTAAATCCGGAGATACGAACTTGTGTCATAGCGTCTTTTCTATTTGTATTCCTTGACAACATATATTGATTTCTGATATATTCAACAAACAAGCGCTCCATCAGTTTCCCACAGAAGTATATGTTATTCCATGTCTTGAATATTGCTGACAATTTCTCGGCAAATTCTTTTTTTTTTCTTTTTTTTTAATATTCCCTACCAATTCTAAGTGACTCAGTCTCAAATTTTGCTTAACTTTTTTCACAGCAATCGAAAAACACAATTACAACTTTTAGACATTTTGTATATTAATCGTTAATAATCAAGAAATAGTTATAATTGACCAACTCAATGATATGTTTCAGAAAATATATTGACTGTGCCAGTATCTAGACAAGTCCAGAGACTCATAAGTGCGTTTTGTTAAGCAGAAAGTAAGCGAAAACATAGCAGGAGCAGGAGTACTTGCTCGTCGAGAAGTTGAGATTTTCTGTTTAACGGGTAGGTGGGGCAGGAGTTGATGCACTCTACTTTGATTCTAGATATATAAAAGACACTGCTACACTAGATCATCATTGGTAGGTGGGGCAGGAGTTGATGCACCCTACTTTGATTCTAGATATATAAAAGACACTCCTACACTAGATCATCATTGGTAGGTGGGGCAGGAGTTGATGCACCCTACTTTGTTTCTAGATATATAAAAGACACTCCTACACTTGATCATCATTGGTAGGTGGGGCAGGAGTTGATGCACCCTACTTTGATTCTAGAGATATAAAGGCCACTCCTACACTAGATCACCATGGGAAAGTGGTCCATTCTCAACATCTGTATTAGTAGTATCATCTATACACTACATCATGAGACGGAGAACAGATCTTTATGTCGGTAATACCATCCTTTCACAATCTATTAGTGATGTCCCTCTGTGGAGAAGTATATTTCATTACGTTATTAACGTAGTTCAGATTCTACTGATTTCATCTTGTCTTAGAAGAGAGTTAATGTTTCCGCGCATGCTGAAACATGCCTCTAAGTGTTTATCTGGAGGTAAGATCGAACTGAACGTTTTTCACACAACGTTAAATATTCTTCACAACTTCTGCTCACCTTTCACAGACTTCCTGCATGGCACTGAATGCTCCTGTTACAGATATACAAAGCATATCTCATAATTATAACCATCATTCTCTTTGATCGTTCGACATTTCTTTTTGCACACATTCTTAAACTGGTTGCTGGAGTTGGCTGTTTGATTTCTTCGAATTCCTTAGACAATCCTGGCTCTGATCACGCTATGTCCTAGATCAATGGGTGCATGTTTTTGATGCCAGAGTTCCCACAGGCTTTGTCCGAGTCGCAGGTAAATTGTTTATTATTGACACCTGAATGTAATCAAGTGCGAAAACGCAAATATATTCGCTGATGTAACTGAGAATATGCAAGATATCATTTGTTAGGATAACAGTTATTGTTCTTCGGAATAAAAACAATATCGATATCGACAGCATTCGATATAACCCGCGGATATTATATCATTTGTCAGGATAACAGTTATTGTTCTTCGGAATAAAAACAATATCGATATCGACAGCATTCGATATAACCCGCGGATATTATATCATTTGTCAGGATAACAGTTATTGTTCTCGGGAATAAATGCAGCATCAACAGCGATAGTATTCGAGAAAATCAAATAATTCTTGTTGAATGTTTGGCCGAATATAATAACAATTGTTGTATTTGATAACTAATAAAACATCAATTGTATTGGATGATTTTTTGCTAATGCAACATCAGTTGTATTTGTGGATATAATAGCGATCTTATTGGATGATTTTTCCGGATATAATAGCAATTGTGGTTTCGATTGTTATGACAATTTTATTTATTTACGCGAATATAATACCGATCTTATTATATTCGTAGAAATAATAACAATATTACTGCGTAATATCGGACATAACAACGTTTCGATTGCATGATATTCACGGATATGATAATGTTCTCATCAGACAATTTACGAATATAATAATGTTCTCATTTAGTGGTATTGGAGTGTATAAACGTGTTCCAATTGCATGATATTCGTGGATAAAATAACGTCCTCATATCGGATGATAATTGTGGATATAATAGTGTTCTCATAACAGATGATAATTGCGAATATAATAGTGTTCTCATAACAGATGATAATTGCGAATATAATAGTGTTCTCATAACAGATGATAATTGAGGATATAATAGTGCTCTCATAACAGATGATAATTGAGGATATAATAGTGCTCTCATAACAGATGATAATTGAGGATATAATAGTGCTCTCATAACAGATGAAAATTGAGAATATAATAGTGCTCTCATAACAGATGATAATTGAGGATATAATAGTGCTCTCATAACAGATGATAATTGAGGATATAATAGTGCTCTCATAACAGATGATAATTGAGGATATAGTAACGACCTTGTTGAATCATTCTCGCAGATTTGACGGAAAATTTATTGGATGATACCCAGGAATATGATATGAGATCTTTGAATTAGTTCAGAAAAAAAACATTCATTGGTATTCATTGATGTAATTGCGTGCCTATTTTCGAATATAATAGAGATACTTTTGGATAATTTTTGCGGATATAATACAATGTATGCATTTTATTTTAAAATGTTCATGGATACAAAAGAGATCATATTCTATGATCTTCATGGACATAATAGTAAAACCTTTTGGCTGGTGTTCGTGGATAATTTGGATCTTATTGAACAATATTCGCGGATATAATAACGACCTGATTCGCCGATATGATAGACATACTATTGTATGATATTAGAGAATAACAATTATTTCGATGACTTTCACAGAATTAATGGAGATCGTACTTGATAATATATATATATATGAGATGTTATTTTATTATATTTGCTGCTTCAATTGTGATATTATTGTGATATTCGGGGATATAATAGTGACTTACTAATGCGAGTATAAGAACGGTCTTAATCACGGATACATCAGAAATCTTATGCTTTGATATCGTTTGTTTTTCTCCTTTTTCGGTGTTCACCCTGAAAATGAGGTTTGTGACGCTGTGTTGTATTTTATAGCACTGTAGCAATATTTGCGTCATTCGGCCAGACACATCCGATTTCAGAACGGTATTTTGTGACCGGGTTCGCCTTCCTTCTTTGATCCCTAATCTCCTAGCCAGGCTGCATGGTTGCAGTCTGTTCCCAGGGTCGCCACTTGAAAGCTGAATAAAGTTTTGGTCAGTTATGAGCCACTAGCTCAAAACCAAACAGCCAGCTGCTGTCAATTCATTCTTTACTGCATCTTCTGTTGTATTCTATTTCGTGTGAGAGTCTATATTGCTTGGGGCTTGAGATCGCTTGGAGTACTCTCTTGCTGGAGTCTGTTAGAATGGCCGTTTTTCTTGTAGTTGTGTTTTTGGCTGATAAGAATCTGAGTTGCTGTTTGAACAGCTATTGCTTCAGCTCTGAAATTGGTACAGATCTCTCCTGATGTAGTGCAGTGATTTTCTATGTCACTGTTGAAGTGGGCGATGTAGATTCCACAGCCTCCCATTTGTTCGCTCACAGAGGCCGATCCATCTGTATATACAAGTGTCTAGGAGTTGCTAGGGTACTGTCTCTTGAACTCCTGCAGAACATGGATTTTTTAAATTATGTTTATTAGTATAAGTACTGATACAATCATTTTTTTTCTTATTATTGATATAATAACAATGAAAATGGGCGTCAACAGAAAAGCCAGAGCTATGTGCACCATACTGACCAAGACTCAACCTTAAGTCCAAGCAGTGCTGCTGGAAACATCATGTGTTACAGCAGCCTAGCCAGCGAGGTGTGCATCGGCACTTAACCAATTTAGGACTGAGTTTGCTAGAAATTCTGACATGGCACTACAGTCAGAAATACTCTGGTTCTCCTTCAGTAGGCCCTGGGATATAAACAGAGTCCCTGTAACCGACCACCAAACGAATTTAGTCAAGAGTAAGGAACTCAGCACGAAATGCTTCGAATAACGGACTTGTCGGATACAGGGTCGATTTTAATCGTGGAAACAAAATCAGTCATAACCAAGCATTAAAAATCTATTATAATCACGGATTCAAAATATATCTTAATCACGGATTAAATGCGATTGTAATTAATCACTGATATAAAAACCGACAGTAACCACAAATGTAAAATCGATCATAATGATGGATATAAAAGCGATCGTGTAATTGATTCTTGTAGTGATCGATAATTCAGACATAATTATGTGTTGAACAGCCACTGTGATTATAGATATTCCCTGTATGTGTTATTGTCTGCTATTTTTGCAGCTTTGTAAATTGTATCTGCTTGGCTTTTACGTCAGATGGCAGTCCACATAACACAACGCAGTACACCCCAGCGTGTCATCAATAATTCCATTTGGAAAGCGTTTCGTGTATAAGTGGAAATATCATAACATGACCATAATAACTCATTTGTTTACAAACTGCGATTGTATGTTTGCAAGGCAGCAGGATGTTTGAGAAAAGAGACTTCCTTCTCCTAGATGAATTAATAGTTCCATATACAACGTTGTCTACCGTTGTCTCCTACTGTTTCAACCATTTGGTGTTGGGGTGTAAGAGAGTCACCTGTCACCCATTCTCATGTCTGTAGAAACAGGCCTACCACGAGAAGGCCAAAAGTTGGACTGTCAAAGCCTATATGAGACGTAGCATTTAAACAGAAAACGTGTTCTCATTTCAACATCTGACTATGACAGCATTTAAAACCCAACAGAACTCGTAAGCCATAAAAAATATAGTCTGTGTTGGACCTGAACGCGTATACGGCGTTAAATTATGGGGATTGTTCTTGTATACTCCCGCTAGATCATATATCACCTACTGATAATTACTTTCTTCGAGAAGACTATTTGTGTGTCCCTGAGACAGTGGTTTATGCAGAAATTTGTTTTACATAATGCCAGTCCCATTTACAACACTATTTAATCGTCGTTTACGACATGCATGTAGATAGAATGGTTCTTTCTTCTCTCCACACTAACGTGTCATGTGATTCTTTCGGGGAGCTACATTACGTTACATCTCTAAAATGGCTTGCACTTTGCACAAAGTACACAGCTGTCGAACGTACGACTATACTCCGGACATGACGTAGTTCACTGAAATCGTTGACAGTACAAGCATCTCGAGCATCACTGAGGAGTGTTCATCAAGTGCTTGTGTAGATCCCACGTAGACGTGTTTGCACGCGCGTATGCACGCCAAAGTCAGCAAGTGCAATACGCCCCCCGTTAAGGCTGTTGTGTTCTCACGATACCAAGGTCATTCTCTGCCAGCGTTAGTCAGTACAGTTCTCATTTACAAAGAGTCAAGTCTAATCTGGTAGCCCACTCATAATGCAATTTGAATTTGGACGCTTATAACGCATATATTTTTTTACCGTAAGATATGTGAAACAACGTAACATGAAAACAGTTTATCTCCTTGTGAATATACGGGAAATTTGTTGGCATGTATCATGCGCTGCCTCGATGTCTGTTCCCAATATACGATTTAGTCGACCTCTTTGTCTATTACCATGTTAATTCCAAAACGGAAACTATCTTATAATGTTATGCCATCTGTGCAATCTTCCTCTGTTTGAACATTTTACAAACATGCCAGTTTTGCTGATTTTCTTAGACTAAAACAGGTAAGTCTGCAACTCAAACTCATTGAGTCATTGATGAGGAAGAGTCATTAGCTTTGTTAGCAGATCACGCCTTTCGGCCACGTTTCATGTTGATTAAATGCTCGTTTTTTGTGTTTTTTTTGGTCTTCTAGTTGACGTTTTTTTCTGTCTCTTACAGTGTGCTTGGCAGGTTACAGTGTCACTATTCCTTGCAGAGAAATATGGTATCATGTGTTTATGGAATTATTTGTTTACAGAGAGAAATATGTAGTGAGGTGTTTATAGTGACACGTATGTGGTAAGGTATTTACAGTGAGCAATATGTGATGAAATGTATACCGTACAACTGTCTACAGTGAGAAATAGTGGTCAACTGTCTACAGTGAGAATAATGGGAGGGGGGGAGCCGGGGGAGAGAATAAGTGTATATAGTGAGAGATATTTAGTGAGGTGTTTACAGTAAAAATTATATATAGTAAACTTTTATTTGATTACTGGTCGACCCGTTCCTAAGTAGCGGTTACGCCACTGCGGGTTTCAACTTCGCTTCCATCGTCTTCTGTCTTGGTCCACGGTGGACCAGTGGGGGATGCGTTTCCAGTCTGTAGCATCGTGGATGTTGTTTCTGATGTGTTTCAGGGAGTCGGACCACCACGCGAGGGATTTGGAACAGCGCGTGAGGGAGCCGGAACAGCGCGTGAGGGAGTCGGACCACCGCGTGAGGGAGTCGGAACAGCGCGTGAGGGAGTCGGAATACCGCGTGAGGGAGTCGGACCACCGCGTTAGGGAATTGGACCACCGCGTGAGGGTGTCGGACCACCGAGTGAGGGAGTTGGACCACCGCGTAATGGAGTTGGGCCACCGCGTGAGGGAGTCGGACCACCACGTGAGGCGCATGGGGGAGTCGGATGACCGCGTGAGGGAGTTGGACCACTGCGTGAAGGAGTTGGACCACCACGTGAGGCGCGTGAGGGAGTCGGACGATCGCGTGAGGGAGTCGGGCCACCGCGTGAGGGAGACGGACCAGCGAGTGAGGGAGTCGGCCCACCGCGTGAGGGAGACGGACCAGCGCGTGAGGGAGTCGGACCAGCGCGTGAGGGAGTCGGACCAGCGCGTGAGGGAGTTGGACCAGCGCGTGAGGGAGTTGGACCAGCGCGTGAGGGAGTCGGACTAGCGCGTGAGGGAGTTGGACCACCACGTGAGGGAGTCGGACCACCCCGTGAGGTGCATGAGGGAGTCGGACGACCGCGTGAGGGAGTCGGACCACCGCGTGAGGAAGACGGACCAGCGCGTGAGGGAGACGGACCAGCGCGTGAGGGTGTCGGACTAGCGCGTGAGGGAGTTGGACCACCATGTGAGGGAGTCGGACCACCACGTGGGGCACGTCAGGGAGTCGGACCACCGCGTGAGGGAGATGGACCAGCGCGTGAGGGAGTGGGACCAGCGCGTGAGGGAGTCGGACCACCGCGTGAGGGAGTCGGAACACCGCGTGAGGGAGTTGGACCAGCGCCTGAGGGAGTCGGACCACCGCGTTAGGGAGTCGGACCACCGCTTGATGGAGTCGGACCACCGCGTGAGGGAGTCGGACCACCGCGTGAGGGAGTCGGACTACCGCATTATGGAGTCGGACCATCGCGTGAGGGAATCGGCCCACCGCGTTAGGGAGTCGGACCACCGCGTGAAGGATGGACCACCGCGTGAGGCACGCGAGGGTGTCGGAGCAGAGCGTGTGACACGTGGGGTAGTCGGACGACCGCGTGAGGGAGTTGGACCACCGCGTGAGGGAGTCGGACCATCGTGTGAGGGAGTCCGGCTACCGCATGAGGCGCGTGAGAGAGTCGGACCAGCCGTGAGGTGCGGGAGGGAGTCGGACAAGCGCGTTATGGAGTCGGACCACTAAGTGAGGGAGTCGGTCCACCGCGTGAGGAAGTCGGTCCATCGCGTGAGGGAGACGGACCACAGCGTGAGGGAGTCGGACCACAGCGTGAGGGAGTCGGACCAGCGCGTAGGTGGATCTCCGATGTGCTTGTTGTCTGTCTCAAGGGTACCAGACTGGGCACCAACGGGCATCAGTTCTCCGAATCAAGTGACCAGCTTGACCTTGTCTCCGTGGGTTACTGCATCCTTCAACAATGACAGTTTTCGTACGTCGGTGTTGTGAAGAAATTTCAAACAGTGGTTGTGTATGGTGAGGACTACCACACGTCTTAGAGGGAGGCCTGTGTCCTTCTGAGTTTGAACTCCATTTATTTTTAAATGACCGCGTTCTGCATAATCAAACATTGCAGAGAGAACTGTGGGGGTGAATAGTGATGCGCGAATACTGATCGTGCGTATGGTCTAGTGCAGACTTTATTGACGAGAAAGGTGTCTTGTTAGCTCTGAGCTTAGGTCACTTGCATGCTCGATAGGCATCACTGGTAGATATACTCCTCCTTGCCCTCCAGATTCACGCCAATGAGGGTCACTGGGTCATTTGTAGCGCACGTGACTTTTGTCTTGAAGGTGTTCATCTCGAGGCTCGTTGTTCTCCCTACTTTGTGGAGCATAGCTACCATCTGGTTGGCGTCTTTGGTCGTTTCTGGCATGAGCACTACGTCATCTACGTAGTGGGGGGGTTAACTTGCTTGCCATTGATGTTGATGATATGGGGGGGGGGTACAGTCGCATTGATTGTTGATGGATTACAGACATGAGGAAAAGAGGACTGGTGACATAGGATCCCCCTGATGAACACCTTTCTGGACGGATACTCGTATCACTAGCGTTTGGAAAGGCTGAAGAGTTGTCATACAGTCTAAGCAGCAGTTGGCAAAGATTCTGACATAGCCGGGAGTGATACCTTGGTCCAGCAGAGTGCCAGACCTATAATGGCTCTACAATGTAAAATTCTTTCTTACAGTGGATATAGTGGAAGATCAAGGTCGTTTGGTACTCTCAGTCTGTCTCATTCCTCACCTATTTACAGTATGGAATATTGGACCAACTGTTTACAGTGTGGAATAAGGGACCAACTGTTTACAGTGTGGAATAAGGGACCAACTGTTTACAATGTGGAATAAGGGACCAACTGTTTACAGTGTGGAATATGGGACCAACTGCTTACAGTGTGGAATAAGGGACCAACTGTTTACAATGTGGAATAAGGGACCAACTGTTTACAGTGTGGAATATGGGACCAACTATTTACAGTGTGGAATAAGGGACCAACTGTTTACATTGTGGAATAAGGGACCAGCTGTTTACAGTGTGGAATAAGGGACCGACTGTTTACAGTGTGGAATAAGGGACCAACTTTTTACAGTGTGGAATAAGGGACCAACTGTTTTCATTGTGAGATATGGGGTCAATGGTTTACTGTGAGAAAATATAGGACGACGTTGTCACAGTATGACATTTCATGGTCAACTGTTTATAGTGAGAAGTATCGAAGTCAACCTTTTATAGTGAGAAATATAGGATGGGGTGTTTATATTGAGAAATGTGGGCCGAGAGCAAACATTCGGAAATCTATAGCTAGAAATTTGTAGTACAGAAGACAAATACAATATGTGTATCAAGACATACGTGGGGAGATGTCTGCAGTATGATAGAAAAATGATGATTGAATTGAAACAATTGATGGGTAGATGTCTGCAGTATGATAGAAAAATGATGATTGAATTGAAACAATTGATGGGGAGATGTCTGCAGTATGATAGAAAATGATGATTGAATTGAAACAATTTATGGGGAGATGTCTGCAGTATGATAGAAAAATGATGATTGAATTGAAACAATTCTGATTAACACATTTCATATTAACAACCAAAGCAGCCCAGAGTTAATACATTATATACGAACAACCACGTCTGACTATTGGAGAATTCCTTTCATAGTTACACTTACGTCAGACCTGGTAAATACCATATTTAATATTAGTAATCACATTCACTTCTGGTGTAATCTTGATCTGTCCCCAAGCACTTTGCCGACAACTGTTATGTGCTTGCCCGTGTAGGGCACATACGTTAGACACATGCCCTACAAACTATTGCATGCATTCTCCAAGATTAGATAATATATCTTTAGTCTTGTCACTTGAGATTAAAGAAGGGAAACTAGATTTGTCCGAGCACGTGGTCACGTAATAACCAGCTGATAATCAACATGCATGGCATCATAGTCGTATAGCAGTAATCCATTAGTGATTGATTTCTTGTCGCTCAAGATGCAGCACAGTGAATGAGCTGACAGCAGTCGACGACTCATAGCTGACTGCTTTCATCAGGGTTAGCTAATCGAACCAGAGCTGATCAAGACCCTTTCCCACCTCCAAGCGGTGGCACTGGAAACAGGCTGCACTTGTGAAGTCTGGCTAAGAGAGGATTGCAGTTGGAAGGCTAACCCGGTACCAAAACAAACCAGTTCAAACTGGATGTGTCGGGTCCAAAGGGCAGATATTGTAGCCTCACTGTAAACTACGACATAATATCACAACGTCCTTTTCAGGACGAACGCAGAAGAAGAAGATGACTGGTAACATAGATGACATCGTGTATACATTATCACATAAACCTTACATGTTTTTAGCTGTACCTCTGGTTTACATATACGGTCGTTAACCGACTTGTACATGTACCCCCCCCCCACCCCCTCAACCCCCTCCCTGCTCCCCCCAACTTGCGATTTACTTAACAAATTATGTGCACATAAATTTTTCCTGAAGTCGGAAGTGTTGAACCGAAAGGTGCAAATATCCCAGTCAAGCTGTAAACTACGACACAACGCATTCCGTTCTCTGGACTACATTCTGCTACTTAAGCCCTTTTATCGCTTGGTAGCGGAAGATTGAGAACGGACGAAGCCAAGTCATTTACTTTCAAATCGGAGTGCCTGGGTAGGCTTGTTATAGGTTCCTAATACAATCAATCAAATCAACCCAGAATGCAATTCGCCATAATCCATTTCTTACAGTGATCAGCAATGTCCCAAGTTGATTAGCTATTTAAATTGGCTAAGACAGTATAAGATCACAAGTTTCCATTAAATTTGTTGTTAATTGCTGATATTTTTTGAAGATTGTGTGTTATAATTGTAACAATAGTTACTTACATGGGGTTATACGTTTCTGTATACTATTTCCCATATACATACACAGTACATTCACCGTATACGATCAAATATGCACAGATTTTTTTCAACTTTTAGTCCAGTTGAAATTGATTTGTAGCAGGTCTACGTCAGGTACAAATTGACATATACGTATTGAAATAGTTGCTTCATGGTTATGTGGGAACAGACATGACGAAATCATTCAAATGGGTTAAACAGTTGATAGCTCTCTTTCCTCAGCGTATGTAGAGAGTAGCCATGTGAATGACACAACAAACATGCTGATGAAACCTGACAAATGGTACAAGGATACAACTACAGCTGTTCATCCGTGTCCACATAACAGGCCAACTATGTCAACATAACCCACCACCATCCGTTCTAGCAGACTACGTTAAAATAATTTTAAACCAGAACACATGACCGTATCATTTGGGTGTTTCTTTAGCTTTGCCCAAGTATGCAGACGTCATTACACACACACACGCAAATACATATGCATACACCCACACATAAACACGTGTACATACACTAACTTACCTACAACATCTCTAAAATTAGATGTGATCTGTTCATTGTTAGTACGTAAGTCAGACGTCAGCTTTTCCCGGTTTTTTCAAGCAGTACTATCCGACTACATTCCCCTGTTATTTTTACATCAGTCTGAAGTCAGCGGGATTTCCACTGTACCAAACCATGGCCATGACCAAACCTATTTGACAAGCCTTTATACCAGCAGAGAGGGCTATATTTGGGCTTTGCTGTTTGTTTGTACAAATTGTAATGCAGTCAGTGACACTTGTAGTTTGGTCGAGAAAATGGCGACTTGAAGTAGATTTCTTAACCCAGTAAAAAGCAAGTTGTACTTGCATGGTCATCTTTAGATAGGTTGCTTCTTAATTCACCCCAAACAGAGCTCTCTGGGTATATATCGTACGTATTTGACATATGATGGCTGTAACGTGATATTCCTTTTCTGATTAAGAGTTCGACAGGTCGATATAATTTTATTTAGTATAAATAAGTAATGACTTAGATAAAGAAAGAAGTGTTGAAAAGATCGATATTCAGTTTTGCGAAGTGCTGCGGTTAAGGTTAGGTTTAGAGTTAAGGTTAGGTTTATGATTAGGGTTAGGGTTAGGTTTATGGTTACGTTTAGGGTTAGGTTTTAATTTTGGGTTAGATAACATGGATATTATTACATCGTCTGATAGCATGGATAATGAAACGCTGCTGAGGTACTGGGTGCTACTTTCCTTATCATGGACCAACGTTGGCAGATTCAATACATTCATTGCTAAGACGGCAGGAATCAACAAAAGCGAAAGCAGAAATTCTCGTCAGTTCTCGCAGAAATTCTCGTCAGTTCTCGCAGAAATTCTCATTCTCGCAGAAATTCTCAGTTCTCGCAGAAATTCTCGTCAGTTCTCGCAGAAATTCTCAGTTCTCGCAGAAATTCTCAGTTCTCGCAGAAATTCTCGTCAGTTCTCGCAGAAATTCTCGTCAGTTCTCGCAGAAATTCTCGTCAGTTCTCGCAGAAATTCTCGTCAGTTCTCGCAGAATATTTGACACCCCCAACAGTTAAAAAGTAGGCTTTTCTGTGATGTCCCTATCTCAAATTCGGCGCAAAAAATATATATTTCCTTTGTTTGGGATGAATAAGTTGCAAGTACCAAACAAGTTTTACTCTCACGTATTCATGTATGAAGTTTGTAATGACGCTTCTAGATCTTTCTGTCCTCTAGGCATACGGTTTCTTTATCACACGACGCTACTCCTATCTCAGCAGACGTTTTAGTCCGTGTCAATGGTGCGTGTGTGCGAGTTGTAGAGCCCGTCTTAGATAACTGGCTCTCAGTGTGGCAGTGGTCAGATGTTTGTATCTGTCACACCTAAAGCCTTCTTGGAAACACATTGGACATAAAGCAGAACATAGACCTATGTTTAATCACTAAAAGTAGAACATGTGAATGTGTTCAATCATTGGAGAGTAGAACATGTGTATTTGTTCAATCACTGATAGTAGAACACGTGTATATGTTCAATCACTGAGAGTAAAACATGTGTATTTGTTTAATCACTGAGAGTAGAACATGTGTATTTGTTCAATCACTGGAAACGATGATTCTTTGAGCTCTATCTTTCGCTCAACCTTGACCTTGAATACGACGGCTGTCTTGGTTTGTTCTTCATTGCTCTTCTATGTGAAGTTCTATAATTAAAAACGTGCAGTTGTTTCCGTATCAAAGTGGTAAACAAGATCAAAAAGAAACGAAACTGTACGTTACAAGAACAAGGTGAAGGGCAAGAGTGTCAAAGGTCAATAACGTTATAACTAAGACAATAACATCATTGAAGATTCATTGCAGCGGATACTCTCTGTGGAGTTGGCGAACTGACCTACTCACCTTCGCTGTGGAAGGGCGAACTGACCTACTGACATTCGCTGTGGATTTGGCGAACTGACCAACTGACACTCGCTGTGGAGTTGGCGAAGTGAACTACTGACATTCGCTGTGGAGTTGGCGAACTGACCTACTGACATTCGCTGTAGAGGTGGCGTACCTTCAACGTGGAGGTGGCAGTTGAACTGATCTACTGACCTTCGATGTGGAGGAGGAACTTTACCTGACCTACTGACCTTCGCTGCATAGGTGGCACATAAACTGACCTACTGACCTTTGCTGTGGAGGTGGCACGAGCTGACCTTCTGACCTTCGACTGTGGAGGTGGCATATAAACTGACCTACTGACCTTTGCTGTGGAGGTGTCACATAAACTGACCTGCTGACCTTCGCTGTGCTTGCGTCCCTTGAACTGACCTACAGAACTTCGCTATGGAAATGGCACTTGATTTTACCAGATCTTATTAACTCATGTATCCAATCATATAGATCTACACCAGCCGCTGGGCAAAAGAAAACAACACAAGCAAAAAGAGTTAAATACCTTTTTAGAACATAAGTTCCACATTCAGTATAAACTCTTGAGAGAAGATAATTGTCGTCTGCAACCTTTCCGCATGTTTATCCTGAAACAGGAGTTGGAATTCTTTATCGACCTCTTCATCCCCTTCGTTTACTCTGAAATGAAGACTTATATTCGTTGACATACAGTGTAGCCTTACACTGCGTTGGGGAAGGCCATGTTGCCATGCTGACACTCTGCTCCTCTCGTGGAACTGAGAGGCCTGAAGATCGTGTTCTACACATTGATTGGTAATTCTCCTTCCACAGGGGCATACGTTTTTGTGACCGATTTTCTATTTGGCGATCATTGGATTGTTCAGTCTGCAGTGGGTCGTTCGTATTGTGAATTGAATTGTGTCATTTGTTCTTCTGCTGGTCAGAAATATTATTAGAATTATACTAGAATTATCTGAATTTTATTTTCAGAATTACTTACATATTTTTACACAGGAATCAGTTTAACTTAGTATGTCACTGTTTGTATCTGTGGTTATCTAGTTGTCCAGTGCTTCATAAAGACCTATTTGGGATGAACTATTGGTCAACATTTCTTACTGTTCTCCTTTAAAATAACTATTTCACATTTAATATTAATTTATTTTTTTGAAAGTGGAACGGACATAAAAGAGGCGGAGGTTTTCATCTTGTGATAACAATGGTGGTGAGGCAGTTTCTGAGGTTGAAGAATGCTAGACGAAACGCTAGATTACTGATGTTATTATCACATTGTTATAACGATCAAAAGAAGGCTCATTAAATCATGTGCTGACATCTTAAACGTTCACATTAATTTGTGATACTTCATTGTCAAAACTGACATTAAGTGCTTTATTTGCAAGTCACTATTCATAAATCGCACGCCATGTTTAACTGAATGGAACGGAAAGTTCCCGAGAGCGACAACGTTTTTTGCAGGTCAATCAATTTTTTTTTGTCATTGCTAATGAAAACTGACATTCGAATTTATTTGTTTAATTTTACGAAAAGAAAAAAGAATTTTAGAACGCTTTCTTATCATCAGATCTGGAATGTTCTATGCTTTAACAAAATACACGTCGAGTCTAAGGCGGTACTGTGGATTACATTAGAATGTTTAAAACAAAAAAGAAGAAGATTGGTACGGTTTAGATACTACGCGAGAACATGAACAAGAACTAAACTGACGTTCTGACCAAAAGGTCTTTATCAGGACCAACAGATATCTTATACGTACATTTGAATTTTCCGTTGTCCCTAAAGGTCTTTTGATTATAGCCTAGGTTTAGCTCTTGTTTCTGTTCCAGTGCGGTGTCTGAAATATATATATGTTTTATACACAGTATGTTTTATACAAAAAGTGGCGTAAAAACATATTCAATATTGCAAATATTCAAATAAGCGATCTGAAGTCCTGTAGCCGACTTTCGCAGAGACAAGAACAATATTCAGAAAAGGCCAACATATTTCGGCAACATTGTCACACTTCTCATTGTTAACTTTAAAACACTAAGTTGTCAGACTCTGTTCGTTATACTTGTCATATCTGGCTAAATTGTATTGAAATCTGACTTTCTATTGTTTTGTCTTTGTTATGTGCGAAAAATGTGAGTGATTAAAGCAGTGCATATGTCAGTAGATTATATATGTGTATGTAAAGATACGTTTTTACTCCTTTCTAGCTGGGGGGTGTATTGGCTTCAGAAAAATTAGTCTAACTTTTCAAAACAAATTTATTTTAATATACGAACGTAAATTAATCAAATTGTGTTTTGGTTTACAGTATGAAACAAACGAAAACTGTGTGAAAATAAGATGAAGGGCTTTTCGGCAAGCAAATACACGCGAATGACATCGTTATGTGTTTGCTTATTATGTTTGCTGTGTACATTAGCTTCCCCTGCTCATCTCCACCCGTAGTCTGTTTCGTTATCCCCTGTATTATTATCTGACATCTGTAAAAGACAACCATCATTTCCAGCAGGGAACACCTTCCTTGTTCACTATTTACCAATTATTCGCTTCAAAATATATTTTCTTAACGGAAGTAACATGTCATTTGCAGAACTTACTTAAGTATCTCTTACAACCACCAGCCGATGTGGCTGTTGTGTGTGTCTTGGGAGGTGATCAGTACTGTAGATTACTATCCATACGTGAAGGAGCCATCTCATAAAGCTGGAAAAAAGCGGTCTGCTAAACTTGACACGACGGGATTCCAAGCCGATTCTTCGGGATTGTGACACGGTCGCTTCATCTCTAGGCCATGCTACCTCATTAGTGAAACGGTCGCTTCACCTCTAGGCCACGCTACCTCACTAGTGAAAAGGTCGCTTCATCTCTAGGCCACGCTACCTCATTAGTGAAACGGTCGCTTAACCTCTAAGCCATGCTACCTCACTAGTGAAACGGTCGCTTCGCCTCTAGGCCATGCTACCTCACTAGTGAAACGGTCGCTTTGCCTCTAGGCCACGCTACCTCATTAGTGAAACGGTCGCTTCGCCTCTAGGCCACGCTACCTCATTAGTGAAACGGTCGCTTAACCTTTAGGCCACGCTACGTTCACGTGCTCCCGTAGGGCATGACTGATACTGTGTAGCAATGATGAATTGTCTTTCTTAAATTCAAAAAGACAGTGGATGCTTTTCGTGAAATGTTAATTTCTCAGTTGTGGCTACAATCTAACCTTTTTATGTGTGTCTAGGCTGTGGCTTCAATCTAACATTTTTGTTGTGTCTAGGCTGTGGCTACAATCTAACATTTTTTGTGTGTCTAGGCTGTGGCTTCAATCTAACGTTTTTTGTGTGTCTAGGCTGTGGCTACAATCTAACGTTTTTTGTGTGTCTAGGCTGTGGCTACAATCTAACGTTTTTTTGTGTGTCTAGGCTGTGGCTACAATCTAACGTTTTTTGTGTGTCTAGGCTGTGGCTACAATCTAACGTTTTTTGTGTGTCTAGGCTGTGGCTACAATCTAACGTTTTTTGTGTGTCTAGGCTGTGGCTACAATCTAACGTTTTATGTGTGTCTAGTCTGTTGTGCCTACAGTCTAACGTGTTTTGTGTGTCTAGTGTATGCCTATATTCTAACGTTTTTTTTTGTGTGCCTAATCTGAGTTGGGCCTTCAATCTAATATTTTGTGTGTGCCTAATCTGTGTCTACAATCTTATTTTATTCGTGTGTCTAGTCTGAGCTGCATCTAGCATCTAACACCATTCGTGTGTCTAGTTTAGCTGGGCCTCTCATATTACGTTATTCGTGTGTCTAGTTTGAGCTGGGCCTCTCATATTACGTTATTCGTGTGTCTAGTTATTAATGCTGACATACTTTTGTTAAAAATCTGCCCTGTTTAAATTGGTTCCACGAGTTGATCTCAGACCAAAAACCCCCATCACGACGTCTTTTTTTTTTTTTTTTTTTTTTTTTTTTTGTAATTCTATTATTTCTGTCTTGAAGATATTAAGAGCTAATCCTCTATCTTCAATGGTTATGTCAACAACCCGCATCAAATCTAGTCCATCGTTAGCTAAAAACACCCTGTTTTCAGGTTGTGTGGATGGTGTCAACAACCAGCCCCAAATCTAGTCCATCGTAGGCTAAAGACACCCTGATTTCAGGTTGTGTGGATGGTGTCAATAACCAGCCCCAAATCTAGTCCATCGTTAGCTAAAGACACCTTGTTTTCAGGTTGTGTGGATGGTGTCAACAACAAGCCCCAAATCTAGTCCATCGTTAGCTAAAGACACCCTGTTTTCAGGTTGTGTGGATGGTGTCAACAACCCGCACCAAATCTAGTCCATCGTTAGCTAAAGACACCCTGTTTTCAGGTTGTGTGGATGGTGTCAACAACCCACACCAAATCTAGTCCATCGTTAGCTAAAGACACCCTGTTTTCAGGTTGTGTGGATGGTGTCAACAACCCGCACTAAATCTAGTCCATCGTTAGCTAAAGACACCCTGTTTTCAGATTGTGTGGATGGTGTCAACAACCCGCACCAAATCTAGTCCATCGTTAGCTATAGACACCCTGTTTTCAGGTTGTGTGGATGGTGTCAACAACCCGCACCAAATCTAGTCCATCGTTAGCTAAAGACACCCTGTTTTCAGGTTGTGTGGATGGTGTCAACAATCCGCACCAAATCTAGTCCATCGTTAGCTAAAGACACCCTGTTTTCAGGTTGTGTGGATGGTGTCAACAACCCGCACCAAATCTAGTCCATCGTTAGCTAAAGACACCCTGTTTTCAGGTTGTGTGGATGGTGTCAACAACCCGCACCAAATCTAGTCCATCGTTAGCTAAAGACACCCTGTTTTCAGGTTGTGTGGATGGTGTCAACAACCCGCACCAAATCTAGTCCATCGTTAGCTAAAGACACCCTGTTTTCAGGTTGTGTGGATGGTGTCAACAACCCGCACCAAATCTAGTCCATCGTTAGCTAAAGACACCCTTTTTTCAGGTTGTGTGGATGGTGTCAACAACCCGCACCAAATCTAGTCCATCGTTAGCTAAAGACACCCTGTTTTCAGGTTGTGTGGATGGTGTCAACAAATCGCACCAAATCTAGTCCATCGTTAGCTAAAGACACCCTGTTTTCAGGTTGTGTGGATGGTGTCAACAATCCGCACCAAATCTAGTCCATCGTTAGCTAAAGACACCCTGTTTTCAGGTTGTGTGGATGGTGTCAACAACCCGCACCAAATCTAGTCCATCGTTAGCTAAAGACACCCTGTTTTCAGGTTGTGTGGATGGTGTCAACAACCCGCACCAAATCTAGTCCATCGTTAGCTAAAGACACCCTGTTTTCAGGTTGTGTGGATGGTGTCAACAACCCGCACCAAATCTAGTCCATCGTTAGCTAAAGACACCCTGTTTTCAGGTTGTGTGGATGGTGTCAACAACCCGCACCAAATCTAGTCCATCGTTAGCTAAAGACACCCTGTTTTCAGGTTGTGTGGATGGTGTCAACAACAAGCCCCAAATCTAGTCCATCGTTAGCTAAAGACACCCTGTTTTCAGGTTGTGTGGATGGTGTCAACAACTTGCACCATCTAGTCCATCGTTAGCTAAAGACACCCTGTTTTCAGGTTGTGTGGATGGTGTCAACAAATCGCACCAAATCTAGTCCATCGTTAGCTAAAGACACCCTGTTTTCAGGTTGTGTGGATGGTGTCAACAACCCGCACCAAATCTAGTCCATCGTTAGCTAAAGACACCCTGTTTTCAGATTGTGTGGATGGTGTCAACAACCCGCACCAAATCTAGTCCATCGTTAGCTAAAGACACCCTGTTTTCAGGTTGTGTGGATGGTGTCAACAACCCGCACCAAATCTAGTCCATCGTTAGCTAAAGACACCCTGTTTTCAGGTTGTGTGGATGGTGTCAACAACCCGCACCATCTAGTCCATCGTTTGCCAATAGTACCCTGCCCTTCAGCAGAACGCAGATTGTTAATCCCATGACCTCCTACTCGCACTCTTGGCAGACCGTCACACTCTTCTCGTTGATCTCGCTCAGTTTCCATCAGACACATCATGATTGTTCCCTGTACATCTGATCTCTTGGATGAAAGGGCACGGACTTGAGGGATACTGCATTTTATCGTCATGGGCTTGCTGATTTAATTATCCAACCTAATCGCAGCCACTTGTTGTGAGATAAAATCTATTATGACTCCTAGATCTTTTCTCTCTAAGTTTAAGCCATTAAGTTTTATATCATATCTTCAGACCGAACTCATTCTAGAGCTTCTGTGTAATCGATGTAGCAAAGATACAGATCTTGTTGCATCTCAAGAGATCTCAAGAAAGTATTTTATTGCTAACTTTTTATGTCAAAACAAGAAATAAACCGTTAATAATGACGGACATTAAAAGCCCTTAATGGCATTTTATTGAAAAAGTCCGCGGATTTTTTTCTTCAAAGAATGTTTTGTGGAGAATGCGAAAAACATATAGCTGTGTAAAACAGTTAGTATGTACAAATACAACTCTGTAAAACAGGATTCTAGTTCGTGTGTTCAGTAATGCCTTCAAAATAATTTGTTTAAAGTTTAGATTTATATCACACAACTTTAAAAAAAATTTTAAAAAATTTTGTTTTTAAATATCGCCCAGTCGTATTCGAACCACCGACGTATCTTTACAATGTTACTTTCGCTCTTACCAACTACGCTGTTGGTTCTCATATGGAAATATTTGTAAGCGAAAGGGCGTCTATTTTAGTGAAGATAATTGACAAATTGAAAGGCACATGTTATCTTTGCTGATTTCTGGAAAAGATTTATTTGGGAGAAATGTTCGTCTCACGCAAAACATATTTTGTAAAAATGTTTAAGTCAATTTAAAAGCGCCACTTCCTTTAATACGAAATTGTATTGAATCTGTGAATGTGACATTCTTGTGAGCATATATATATAAATATGAGGATCATACTTTTGCTGCAAAATGTGTTCTCTGATGGCTGTAAAGGGCAGTCGGTAATGACATATCCTGCCACATTCAAGGCACACATGGGGGAGCTTGCTGTTGGATCATTGTGTGCTTTTTGTTTCGGGCAGCACGCTTTCGCTGAGCCTTCGCAATGGATGTACTCTCTGCGAACTGAGCACATGCGGGGATACTTGAGCGCCATGTGGTACGGTTTTGTGCAAGCATCACCCAGGAGATGACATCGATGTTGAAGCGTTTCAGCCATTCTTTCAATGAGTCTCTGTAGCGTTTCTTCTACCCTCCTCCCCCTCTCCCCCCTCCCTACCATCCCCTCCTGGTGAGAGTCTAACTGGTGTGAGCTAGCCGTATAACATCTTATGCCCCCTCCCCCTCCCCTTCTCCCCCGTCCCCTCCCCTGGTGAGCGTCTGACTGGTTTGAGCTAGCCATGTGTCATCTTCTGCCCCTCTCCCACTCTCTCACTCCCTCCCCCTCCGCTGGTGAGCGTCTGACTGGTGTGAGCTAGCCGTGTGACATCTTCTTCCCCCCCCCCTCCTTATAATGTTCATTGCACGATATACCTACACCAAATACTTTTGAATGTCCGAGTAGGGCATGGGTTGAAACAAGTAGGACCACTGTAGCTTTCCAATTTTAAGCATGTCGAAAAACACGACTAAGTAATGTTGCGCATGGGATAAGCAACGTCATTGTGTAATGTTAATGCTATTGAAACCGCCGCTGAAAATGATGGACTATAGGATTCCTGCATATGAAATAGATCTAGCGGCAGTCATATACTTCAATTGAAGGCACCATCAAGCATTGGTTCTTGGAGGCCCCATCAAGCGTTGGTTGGTGAAACAGTGGCACGATTATTCAGATTTGCATGCACCCATGTAGCCTTCTGTAACTGAAGTTTACTCGCCACAAAGAAATAGTATACTTAGTCCATTAGACTGCCTCATGTCACCTTTAGTCTATCAAATTGTCTTTGGGTGGTTTGAGTCTGAACCTTGCTCTACGTCTAGCTTCACCTGAAACCCGTTCTAGAACAATACCAAGCTGGATAGAATGTCGGTAAGCTAACAGTGCAATGCCATGAGCCGCTTTACATAATGACAAAAACAGAAGCAGCCAACGTTTCAGATTATCACTCCTTCATCATGCCAGGTAAACACAGAAACGAAAGAGATATATTTCCCATGCTCATCCTATAACGCCAGTATGTACATAAACATATGCGTTCAACACATATATCAGTTATTTCATTACCGTGCTCGCATTTATAACTTACATCGTCCCATAATTGCTGTCTGCACGCGTGTAATATCGAAGCAGTTCCTATTCTATATCTACGTGTAACGAGCTGCTTTTGCACATAAAGAGAACATTCTCTCTTCACATCAGGTGACCACCTGTACACTCAGTCATTCGCTTTGTTTACCCTGACAACGGAATGGTGAGATCATCGCTGTTTTTCTATGAATTTTCCTTTGTCTAAAACGAGAGTGCTTTCCCTGTACGAGTTTCCGAGTCTCTGACATTGGAACTTCTATGCACGTCCTACATGGAGTCTAAACTACCGTAGGTTGTTCACGGGTCTATCTACTTCATCATGTGAATGAATATGCTAAAGAAACCAGCACTGCAAGAGAGCAAAGGTTTCCTGTAAGAAGTTGTCTGTAGTTTTGTCCCTATGTTTCATATGGAGCGAATGTGGATATATGAAGAAGCATGTGTTTTTGTGTCCTTGAATTCAGTCAGCTGTTCTCCTACAGTGGGTCAACCATTGAATTCAGTCAGCTGTTCTCCTACAGTGGGTCAACCATTGAATTCAGTCAGCTGTTCTCCTACAGTGGGTCAACCATTGAATTCAGTCAGCTGTTCTCCTACAGTGGGTCAACCATTGAATTCAGTCAGATGTTCTCGTACAGTGGACAAACCATTGAATTCAGTCAGGTGTTCTCGTACAGTGGACAAACCATTGAATTCAGTCAGCTGTTCTCCTACAGTGGGTCAACCATTGAATTCAGTCAGCTGTTCTCCTACAGTGGGTCAACCATTGAATTCAGTCAGGTGTTCTCGTACAGTGGACAAACCATTGAATTCAGTCAGGTGTTCTCGTACAGTGGACAAACCATTGAATTCAGTCAGGTGCTTAGAAATATATGAATGTCTTCAACAGTGGGCCAACCATTGAATTCAGTCAGGTGTTCTCGTACAGTGGACAAACCATTGAATTCAGTCAGGTGCTTAGAAATATATGAATGTCTTCAACAGTGGGTCAACCGTTGAATTCAGTCAGCTGTTCTCGTACAGTGGGCCAACCATTGAATTTAGTCAGGTGCCTACAAATATAAGAATGCCTTCAACAGTGGGCCAACCATTGAATTTAGTCAGGTGCCTACAAATATAAGAATGCCTTCAACAGTGGGCCAACCATAGAATTCTGTCAGGTGCCTACAAATATAAGAACGCCTTCAACAGTGGGCCAACCATTACAAACTCATTCCCCTCCTCCTGCTGTTGATTAATGTGAAGCTCCACAATGACTTAGCCTTGAAGAAAGATAACTACAGTACTCGCGTTCTGGATTATTTTCCTGAAATAAAGTTCAGGACCAATTGTTCATTACCGACATATGTAGGTACCAGAAATATCTATGTAGCTTAACCCTCCATGTACAAAGACTGTCTATTTAGCACATCTCTCCAGCTTGAAAAACTGTCCAGGTACACCAGCTGTAAAAATAGCAAGACTGTTTACGTAGCAAGACTATCCAGGTAGCTAGAATGTCCAGCTAACAAGACTGTCCAGATAGCAAGATTCTACGGGTGGTAAAAATCTTCCGAATTAGCTCTCCAGACTGAATTAACTTTCCAGACAGAAATATTCTTCATCTAGAATGAACTCTCCAAACATTAAAAAACTCTCCAGACGTAACAAAAACTCTCCAGACAGAGTTAACTCTTCAAATCTAAAAAACCTCTCCAGACTGAATTAACTCTCCAGAAAGAATTAGCTCTCCATACAGAATTAGCTCTCAAGACTGAATTAGCTCTCAAGACAGAATTAGCTCTCCAGACAGAATTAGCTCTTCCGATAAAATTAACTCTTCAAACCAAATAAAACCTCTCCAGACAGAATTAACTCTCTAAACCTAAAAAAAACTTTCCAGGTAGAATTAACCATTCAAACACGAAACAAATTCTCCTAACCCCCAAAAATCTCTTCACACAGAAAAAACAAAAAAACTCTCCAAATCTAAAAACAATCTCCAAAAAGAATTAACTCTCCAAACAGAAAATACTCTCCAGACAGCATTGCCTCCCCAAACAGAGTGTACTCTCCAGACCAAATTAACGCTCCAAACGGAATATACTCTCCAGACAGAAATAACTCCCCGAACAGATAATACTCTCCAGACAGAATTAATTATCTAAATAGGAAAAACTCTCCAGACAGAATTTACTCTCCAAACAGAAAATTCTCTCCAGACAGAATTAACTCTCTAAACAGACAAAAAACTCGCCAGACAGAATTAACTCTCCAAACAGAAAAAAAAAATTCTCCAGACAGAAAAAAAAACTATCCATGTGTGAAATAAGTCCATGTAGAATAACTCTCCAGGGAAAAATGTATCCAAATAAAAAGACTCTCCTTGCAAAAACACTCAACACGCATCAAAACTGCTCGGTAAATGAACTCTTCAGAAGCCAGTGTTAATATAAAAGCACTCATTAGCCAAAAATACTCACTCACAGTAACTACACCCTTTCGCGTGATGTTTTCTGTGTAGATGTTAAATAAATAAGGTGAAAGTATGCAACCTTGTCTGACTCTCTTGTAAATCTCAAACCAATCTGGTGTACCTTCATTGGTTCTAACGGTGGCTTCTTGTCCACTATAGGGTGTTTCTATTAGATGTATCATGTGTGTTGCAAAACCTATGTCCTTCATTATGTTTCACAGTTGCTGATGTTGTACACAGTCGAAAGCCATGTTGTAATCTATGAAGTACGTTTAGAGGTTTACATTGTACTCTCTACACTTGTTGAAGACGTGTCTCATGCTGAAGATGTGATCTCGTGTGCCTCTGCCTTGTCTGAAACCTGTTTCCTGAAACCTGAAACGTTTCGTGTATACTTCTTCTTCTTCTTTGTTCAACCTCAGATCAAGGTTCCAGTTTCTCTTACAAAGGACACCGTTGTTTGTAAGGCTGTTTTATATCCATACATCTTTTGTCTTATATCTGTATCACGAGGCCAGTATTGTTCTCTCTTTTCCTGCGTGAACGTGCAGCGTTGCAGGATGTGTTCCACGGTCATGATATGCTCGCCACATGGGCACCTGTCATGTCCTAATCCTCATTTTGTTGTAAAGATGACCCTTGAGTCTGTTATGTCCAGTTTTCAGTCTGAAGATGATGACTTGCTCTTCTTTAGTTAAGTTATAGTAGCTGTCTTCTTTTCGGAAGTCGGGGTGTTGATCAGCCCATTTTACCCTGAAGTTGGCTTTAATTATGGTCTTGGCCTCATTATATGTGAGACTCAGGTCTGTTTGTTGGGATGCTCCTCCACTCTTTGCAAGTTTGTCTGCAGCTTTATTGCCTTCAATATTGCAGTGGGATGGGATCCACTGTATGACCAACCTTGGGTGTTCTGCTGAGAGCTGTGTCAGAGAGAACATACATTGCTCGAGATCTTTATCTTTGTGTTGTTTTAGCGCTGCTATTACTGACGCGGCATCAGTCAGGAATACTATGTTTTCTTGGTGGATATCTTTATCTTGGATTACAAGTTCAGCTGCTGCCTTCAGTGCCTCTGCTTCTGCACGGAAATTATTGGAATATGGTCCCGTTGTTAATACTCGATTTTTTTCTTCTCCATTCCTTAGTCTGTAATAGACCCCTCCACCTCCATTGGATGTGGCTTTGTTAGATGAGCCACCTGTATATACGTGTGTCCATGTTATTGGTGGGTATACTCTCCTAAGATATTCTTCTGTGATAAATTTCCTTTCTGAATCTGTTTTTGCTATTTTTCCCTATTCCCTCTGGTTTCTACCATCTCAGGGGATGTGGCTTTTTTCCATGGTGGGAGTTGGGATGTTTGTTTTAGATCTCCAACCACTGCCTGGCTTATGATTTGGTCTGCTCTTGCAAGTTCTTTTGTTTTTGATATGAAGTTGTTTCTCTTTAATCTCCCTCTTCCCATGCGATTTATCCTGTCATATATTGGGTGATCAGGCATTCGTTTGATCTTCTCCCCCTGCTGGAGTGTTTTTTTTTTATCTCTGATCGTTTCCATACTTTCGATTCGTGTGATGTTCTCAATTGCATTTATTGGTGTTGTTCTCATAGCTCCAATGATGATACGTATACCTTGGTTTTGGGTTGATGATTTTTTTTGTGTAAAAGTTATTCTCTGTTGCAGTGGACCATGCTGCTATCCCGTATTCTAGCACTGGTCTCACATAACCTGTGTACAGTTTCTTAAAGGTGCCCGTGTCCTCTCCCCATGTTGAGCCTGATATCTTCCTTATTAACGATATTCTGTTCTTAGCTTTGGTGGTGCCTTTTTTAAATCTGATTCTTCCATGTCAATCTTGGGTCCATTGTTATTCCGTTGCCTGTATTTCACACGTTAACGTTTATTCCTGTCTCTTCATGATTACACGTAATAAGATCTTCCTGACGTGGTTTTCTCATGCAATAGTGCGGTAGTTGATGTAAATTGTATATGTCCTTTCTTTGGTATAGAGATTTGTACTGATCTTCTCCATGCAGTAGGTCATTCTGAACTGCCCCATATCTTCGTACATAATGTGTGGTACATACATCTCCTCCTGTCTCTATTATTGGTACATACATCTCCTCCTGTCTCTATTATTGGTACATACATCTCCTCCTGTCTCTATTATCGGTACATACATCTCCTCCTGGCTGTATTATTGGTACATACATCTCCTCCTGTCTCTATTATTGGTACATACATCTCCTCCTGTCTCTATTATTGGTACATACATCTCCTCCTGTCTCTATTATCGGTACATACATCTCCTCCTGGCTGTATTATTGGTACATACATCTCCTCCTGTCTCTATTATTGGTACATACATCTCCTCCTGTCTCTATTATTGGTACATACATCTCCTCCTGTCTCTATTATTGGTACATACATCTCCTCCTGTCTCTATTATTGGTACATACATCTCCTCCTGTCTCTATTATTGGTACATACATCTCCTCCTGTCTCTATTATTGGTACATACATCTCCTTCTGTCTCTATTATTGGTACATACATCTCCTCCTGTCTCTATTATTGGTACATACATCTCCTCCTGTCTCTATTATTGGTACATACATCTCCTCCTCTCCTCCTGTCTCTATTATTGGTACATACATCTCCTCCAGTCTTTATTATTGGTACATACATCTCCTCCTGTCTGTATTAATGGTACATACATCTCTTCCTATCTGTATTAATGGTACATACATCTCCTCCTGTCTGTATTATTGGTACATACATCTCCTTCTGTCTCTATTATTGGTACATACATCTCCTCCTGTCTCTATTATTGGTACATACATCTCCTCCTGTCTCTATTATTGGTACATACATCTCTTCCTGTCTGTATTATTGGTACATACATCTCCTCCTGTCTCTATTATTGGTACATACATCTCCTCCTGTCTGTATTATTGGTACATACATCTCCTCCTGTCTCTATTATTGGTACATACATCTCCTCCTCTCCTCCTGTCTCTATTATTGGTACATACATCTCCTCCAGTCTTTATTATTGGTACATACATCTCCTTTTGTCTCTTTTATTTGTACGTACATCTCCTCCTGTCTGTATTATTGGTACATACATCTCCTCCTGTCTCTATTATTGGTACATACATCTTCTCCTGTCTCTATTATTGGTACATACATCTCCTCCTGTCTCTATTATTGGTACATACATCTCCTCCTGTTTCTATTATTGGTACATACATCTCCTCCTGTCTCTATTATTGGTACATACATCTCCTCCTGTCTCTATTATTGGTACATACATCTCCTCCTGTCTCTATTATTGGTACATACATCTCCTCCTCTCCTCCTGTCTCTGTTATTGGTACATACATCTCCTCCTGTCTGTATTATTGGTACATACATCTCCTCCTGTCTCTATTATTGGTACATACATCTCCTCCTGTCTCTATTATTAGTAAATACATCTCCTCCTGTCTCTATTATTGGTACATACATCTCCTCCTGTCTGTATTATTGGTACATACATCTCCTCCTCTCTCTATTATTGGTACATACATCTCCTCCTGTCTCTATTATTGGTACATACATCTTCTCCTGTCTCTATTATTGGTACATACATCTCCTCCTGTCTCTATTATTGGTACATACTTCTCCTCCTGTCTGTATTATTGGTACATACATCTCCTTTTGTCTCTTTTATTGGTACATACATCTCCTCCTCTCCTCCTGTCTCTATTATTGGTACATACATCTCCTCCAGTCTTTATTATTGGTACATACATCTCCTTTTGTCTCTTTTATTGGTACATACATCTCCTCCTGTCTCTATTATTGGTACATACTTCTCCTCCTGTCTGTATTATTGGTACATACATCTCCTTCTGTCTGTATTATTGGTACATACATCTCCTCCTGTTTCTGTTATTGGTACATACATCTCCTCCTGTCTCTATTATTGGTACATACATCTCCTCCTGTCTCTATTATTGGTACATACATCTCCTCTTGTCTCTATTATTGGTACATACATCTCCTCCTGGCTGTATTATTGGTACATACATCTCTTCCTATCGGTATTATTGGTACATACATCTCCTCCTGTCTGTATTATTGGTAAATAAGTTTCCTCCTGTCTGTATTATTGGTACATACATCTCCTCCTGTCTCTATTATTGGTACATACATCTCTTCCTTTCTGTATTATTGGTACATACATCTCCTCCTGTCTGTATTATTGGTACATACATCTCCTCCTGTCTCTATTATTGGTACATACATCTCTTCCTTTCTGTATTATTGGTACATACATCTCCTCCTGTCTCTATTATTTGTACATACATCTCCTCCTGTCTCTATTATTGGTACATACATCTCCTCCTGTCTCTATTATTGGTACATACATCTCCTCCTGTTTCTATTATTGGTACATACATCTCCTCCTGTCTCTATTATCGGTACATACATCTCCTCCTGTCTCTATTATTGGTACATACATCTCCTCCTGTTTCTATTATTGGTACATACATCTCCTCCTGTCTCTATTATCGGTACATACATCTCCTCCTGTCTCTATTATTGGTACATACATCTCCTCCTCTCCTCCTGTCTCTATTATTGGTACATACATCTCCTCCTGTCTCTATTATTGGTACATACATCTCCTCCTGTCTGTATTACTGGTACATACATCTCCTCCTGTCTGTTTTTTTGGTACATACATCTCCTCCTGTCTCTATTATTGGTATATATATATCTCCTCCTTCTCTATTATTGGTATATACATCTCCTCCAGTCTCTATTATTGGTACATACATCTCCTCCTCTCCTCCTGTTTCTATTATTGGTACATACATCTCCTTCTGTCTCTTTTATTGGTACATACATCTCCTCCTCTCCTCCTGTCTCTATTATTGGTACATACATCTCCTCCAGTCTTTATTATTGGTACATACATCTCCTTTTGTCTCTTTTATTGGTACATACATCTCCTCCTGTCTCTATTATTGGTACATACTTCTCCTCCTGTCTGTATTATTGGTACATACATCTCCTTCTGTCTGTATTATTGGTACATACATCTCCTCCTGTTTCTGTTATTGGTACATACATCTCCTCCTGTCTCTATTATTGGTACATACATCTCCTCCTGTCTCTATTATTGGTACATACATCTCCTCTTGTCTCTATTATTGGTACATACATCTCCTCCTGGCTGTATTATTGGTACATACATCTCTTCCTATCGGTATTATTGGTACATACATCTCCTCCTGTCTGTATTATTGGTAAATAAGTTTCCTCCTGTCTGTATTATTGGTACATACATCTCCTCCTGTCTCTATTATTGGTACATACATCTCTTCCTTTCTGTATTATTGGTACATACATCTCCTCCTGTCTGTATTATTGGTACATACATCTCCTCCTGTCTCTATTATTGGTACATACATCTCCTCCTGTCTGTATTATTGGTACATACATCTCCTCCTGTCTCTATTATTTGTACATACATCTCCTCCTGTCTCTATTATTGGTACATACATCTCCTCCTGTCTCTATTATTGGTACATACATCTCCTCCTGTTTCTATTATTGGTACATACATCTCCTCCTGTCTCTATTATCGGTACATACATCTCCTCCTGTCTCTATTATTGGTACATACATCTCCTCCTGTTTCTATTATTGGTACATACATCTCCTCCGGTCTGTATTATTGGTACATACATCTCCTCCTGTCTCTATTATTGGTACATACATCTCCTCCTGTCTGTATTATTGGTACATACATCTCCTCCTGTCTCTATTATTGGTACATACATCTCCTCCTGTCTGTATTATTGGTACATACATCTCCTCCTGTCTCTATTATTGGTACATACATCTCCTCCTGTCTGTATTATTGGTACATACATCTCCTCCTGTCTCTATTATTTGTACATACATCTCCTCCTGTCTCTATTATTGGTACATACATCTCCTCCTGTCTCTATTATTGGTACATACATCTCCTCCTGTTTCTATTATTGGTACATACATCTCCTCCTGTCTCTATTATCGGTACATACATCTCCTCCTGTCTCTATTATTGGTACATACATCTCCTCCTGTTTCTATTATTGGTACATACATCTCCTCCTGTCTCTATTATCGGTACATACATCTCCTCCTGTCTCTATTATTGGTACATACATCTCCTCCTCTCCTCCTGTCTCTATTATTGGTACATACATCTCCTCCTGTCTCTATTATTGGTACATACATCTCCTCCTGTCTGTATTACTGGTACATACATCTCCTCCTGTCTGTTTTTTTGGTACATACATCTCCTCCTGTCTCTATTATTGGTATATATATATCTCCTCCTTCTCTATTATTGGTATATACATCTCCTCCAGTCTCTATTATTGGTACATACATCTCCTCCTCTCCTCCTGTTTCTATTATTGGTACATACATCTCCTTCTGTCTCTATTATTGGTACATACATCTCCTCCTGTCTCTATTATTGGTACAAAAATCTCCTCCAGTCTCTATTATTGGTACATACATCTCCTCTTGTCTCTCTTATTGGTAAATACATTTCCTCCTGTCTCTATTATTGGTACATACATCTCCTCCTGTCTGTATTATTGGTACATACATCTCCTCCTGTCTCTATTATTTTTACATACATCTCCTCCTGTCTGCATTATTTTTACATACATCTCCTCCTCTCCTCCTGTCTCTATTATTGGTACATACATCTCCTCCTGTCTCTATTATTGGTACATACATCTCCTCCTGTCTCTATTATTGGTACATACATCTCCTTCTGTCTCTATTATTGGTACATACATCTCCTCCTGTCTCTATTATTGGTACATACATCTCCTTCTGTCTCTATTATTGGTACATACATCTCCTCCTGTCTGTATTATTGGTACATACATCTCCTCCTGTCTGTATTATTGGTACATACATCTCCTCCTGTCTCTATTATTGGTACATACATCTCCTTCTGTCTCTATTATTGGTACATACATCTCCTCCTGTCTGTATTATTGGTACATACATCTCCTCCTGTCTGTATTATTGGTACATACATCTCCTCCTGTCTCTATTATTGGTACATACATCTCCTCCTGTCTCTATTATTGGTACATACATCTCCTTCTGTCTCTATTATTGGTACATACATCTCCTCCTTTCTCTATTATTTGATATATTGTCACATCCTGGTGAATTCTTTTTTTCCGTTCCTTTTTGTCGCACGAACCTCATCCATTGTGGGTTCTGGCTCTCTCCTGTCACCACTTGTTATCAAGTCTTTATTCTGTGTGTTGTCTTTATACATCTCGCTACAGTACTCCTTCCATATTTCAAGTATATTTTTGCTCTCTACCATCACATTGTGATGTTTGTCGTTGATTGATTGTAGAGAATGCTTTAATTCTCCCGTCAGTGTTCTAATTTCACTGAATAATTCTCTTTTCTTCTCTTGATGGAGATCTTCTATTTTGTTGCACTTGTTTGTTATATATTATTTCTTGTCATTTCGGATCTTTCTCCTGATTTGTCTTGTGCAGTCTCTTTATTTGTTACTATTGTGTTCTATTCCTGTTTCCCTATTAGTTTTCCTTTGTTTCCTTTTTTCTTCTAAGTTGCAGTGCCTCATCTGTGATATAATTCTGTTTCGTATATACTTTCTTGGGTATCATGTGTTGTGCTGTTGTGAATAAAATGTTGACACGTGCTCATGCATTGTTATCAATACTTCAAATTTGTTCGGTACTTCAACGCCGTATTCGTTTGCTTTTGGGTCTACATTGAAGCGTATCGGTCTTGCCTCTTAGATGATTTTCTTCAGTCATGTTTTGTATTCTGCTACACGTAGTTATGTTACAAGGCAAGGTAAACAATGAGCTCACTGGAGACAACAGATAGATGTTACTGGGCAATGCTAAACAGCAATATCACTGGAGGCAACAGACATGTGATGTTACTGGGCAATGCTTAACAGCAAGATTACTGAAGACAACAGAGATGCGATGTTAATTCAAACCCGAAATCTTCTAAAAAAAACACTTCACCGCAAGTAAAATTTGTACTAAATATCTAAATTGTGACTAAAAGCCAGTTTGTATTACCGTTGTCGTATGAATAGTCACTGGCTTTGAATGTTTTTATAGCATTACCTTGTGGTTTCCAGTCTGTGCAGTATCTGGTCAACATTAACTTGATAAAAAACATAAATGGGTCTGGCTCAATGACTGAGTACTAGCCATGAATGTATATGTCGATATTTGACCTTCAGAGTCGCTGCAGCTTCGTTTTATTGTTCCTGAATATATTAATTCAAATGTCAGAGAGTTTTGTCCTAGTTCGTGTCGACTACAGCCAAATGCAAAGTGTTGTATTCTTGGTTCTTACAGCTTTATCATCCATAGTGTTATATTCTTGATTATTACATCGTTATCATTCATAGTGTTATATTCTTGGTTCTTACAGCTTTATCATCCATAGTGTTATATTCTTGATTATTACATCGTTATCATTCATAGTGTTATATTCTTGGTTCTTACAGCTTAATCATCCATAGTGTTATATTCTTGGTTCTTACAGCTTTATCATCCATAGTGTTATATTCTTGGTTCTTACAGCTTTATCATCCATAGTGTTATATTCTTGGTTCTTACAGCTTTATCATCCATAGTGTTATATTCTTGATTATTACATCGTTATCATTCATAGTGTTATATTCTTGGTTCTTACAGCTTTATCATCCATAGTGTTATATTCTTGGTTCTTACAGCTTTATCATCCATAGTGTTATATTCTTGATTATTACATCGTTATCATTCATAGTGTTATATTCTTGGTTTCTGCAACTTTAACATAACATAAAATTGTGTCAATCTTTAATCTAAAAATGATGGAGTCAGACAAAATACAATGAAAGTATCTGAAAAGACAAAATACATTTATCTGTTTTCCGTCTTTAAAAATTTTCGAACGGTGATCTCATTCTGTCTGGATTTTCTAGTGCCCTGCAGTTGTTTTCCGCTCGCTGTATGGCTTTCTTTCCTAGTTAACTAACATTAACGAAGATTCAACTATTTACAGCGAATGTTTGCTTTCGGTGTTCTATACAGTGCCCAATTAAAAGGGGCGTTTTCGATCATTGTCAGATTCTCGAATCTCCAGGACCAGTCCCACATCTGGAACTTATCAGTGTAAAGTAAGGTCATTCCTTTGACGCTGGACAACGCACAAGCTGGGACGTTTTAAGAATGCACTCCGCCCGCGATCATTGTGTTGTAACTTTCGTTCTCTCGCTTGGGGGCAGTGTTATCCTGTCGGAGTTTTCTGTGTTAAGGGGGTATACTGTTCAGAGAGTGATCATCCTACTACAGCCGATTCAAATGCAAACTTCATTTTTTTTAAAAAAGCTTTTCAAAACGGGAAGTCTTAAAGATCAACGCAACTTATTTGTCAACTTAAAGTCTCTACTGAACTGTGTGTATTCAAAAATTAAGTTATTTCACAGAAACAGTATAGTGCTACAGAAAGAAAATAGTTATTTTAGCCACGGCTAAGAATAATCTATTGGTTCGTTAATTTTAAAGATACATGTTTTTTGCATGTTGTGTGAAGGTAGCGTTGCAGTGTCAAATAAACTTTATATTGAAAGTCTTTTCCCAGACGGGGTCGAAGATTCAGCAGTGAATGAGCTAAGAACAGCCAGCGCCATAGCTAACTGCTTGCATCAGGGCCAGTGACTCATAACTGACCAAGCCCCTAGTCCGCCTCCATGGAGCGACACTGGAAACAGGCTGAAACCATGCAGCCTGGCTAAGAGATGATGGATCGAAGAGGATGCACAAACCGGTCCCCGAAATTCCGTGCTGAAATCGTCTTGTCGAATGGCGCAGATATTGCAGTCGTGTGTAAGTGACGACACGTGACACACATTATTTTCAGAACGAACGCCGAAGACGATGAAGAAAAATAAGAAGAAAAAGAAGAAGAAAAAGAAGAAATGAAAAAGAAGAAAAGAAGAAGAAGAAGAAAACCCAGCAGAAGAAGACAAATATTTCCATTCCCTATGATACATGCTACCCTCGTAAATCTAAATTAAGAAAAAGAAAATGAAACTCAGTCAAATGTAATCTCTGCCAAACAGTTTTTAACTAGACAAGATGTTACATTTAAAACTATGACTTTTGATTCTTTCAAAGTTTCTCATTTGCATGAACGGAACAAAACAACCGACTCCATGATGGTGAGCTGTAAAAAGAAGCATTTCTGATTGGTGCTGGATAATTATTTGATAGTTTTCTTTTTCCAACAAGCATGTGATTATATCAAGATCCCAAGACTGGCGTTATCAGATAACACCGTTAAAAGATGGAACGTGCAATGTCAATTGGCATAGAAACTCCGCAAGAAGGTGACTTGGAAATGTATGACTGGTTGGCATTACAGAGTGATAGTCAACACACACATCAGATATAGCACAGTTGGCAGTTATGAACGAGAATGAAAATTAGTGAGTGGCTGTCAAGCTTTCAGAAAATATTCCAATAAAAGCACGAACAACATGTGAGAATATCTCAAACATCTTCAAGGCATATGTCAAGTCTACAGACATATCAGGTAACAACTGTTAACTTTGTTAGAAATCACTTTGCTTGCTCATTATACATAACACAAACAGATAGATCCATTGTTAGACTTGTTGTCAAGTGAAAGTAAAGATCTTCACCTAGAGATGTAAACCTTCAGAATGACATTGTGCTGAAATCAGATTCAACAAAACGACAGATTGTATTTCGGGAGTTTGTGTAATGTAAAACAGTTTTCTTGTTTAAAAATCAAATGCGAGGACAGGATAAGCCCGTTCTTTGGTTCCATTGGCTTAATGTGAACCCGAATTGTAGACCACGAACATCATAAAATCGTTCTTTGGTTCCCTTGGCTTAATGTGAACCCGTATTGTAGACCACGAACATCATAAAATCGTTCTTTTGTTCCATTGACTTAATGTGAATCCGTAATGTAGACAACAAACATCATAAAATCGTTCTTTGGTTCCCTTGGCTTAATGTGAACCCGTATTGTAGACCACGAACATTATAAAATCAAAGACTTCATCTCAGATTCACTAGGAGCATTTTAATGATTGGTTACAAAACGGAATGTCATCTTGCCCTCCTAATTATGAGGTCCTAGCCAATTAAATGCTGTGCCAGAGTCATATTGACTTAAAGTTTGATCAACATTTCCCAATCTCAGTTAAACATGTTTAGGACTAATTTCTGTATTGGCGTTTTGTTACTGAAAAATATCAATAATAAATTGTGTACCCTGATCCGACATTTATTTGATAATTATATGTGTTTTTATGTGTTATGTACATCATTAATTTCGTCTCATTATAAACTGACCTTCAAGAAGTCAATGATGCCCGCCGAACTTCCGAAAGTCTTGAATGTGCTAAGACATGGGTCCCAATCTCAAACAAGTCCGAGGGCCCAATACGGTGAAGCGTTTCACCTCGCGGGCCACACCTCAGCATTGTCCTTCTTTATCGTAAAGGAGGATACCATCTGTGGTACCAACTCTGGTTGTATTATTAATTCTCTGATAATGACGGAAAAGATATTTCACTGCTTCACAAATGTGTTTTTTTGGTCATTTTTATGCCTATGTTTTCCTTGTATTTTCAGCAACATAATTGTGTCTAGCCATCCATCATATCGCAATTCGACGAAAATGGTATTCTTTTAGCATAGTTATTATTGAAGACAAATGTAGCACTGAACTCCGACAGTAAGATATGGGCAAATATGCAAATGTTCATGTGTATGCAGCGAATTGTTTTACACCATCTACGAGCGTTCTCGTCTTAGACGTCACTTTAGAGGTATATACTTTTATAACACATCAGTTATATGTCCCATCTATCCGGTCTGTCTATCTGTCCTGCCTGTCTGCATACTCGTTTGTATGTATATATATACAATTACTTCTGCAAAAGGAAAGCGATGATAATAGTCAGATATATGCAAATATTAAATATCAGCACCAATGGAGAGATCATAGAACAAGTGCAGCGGTTTTCATATTTGGGTCAAATTATTACAGACGGATGCCGACTGCGAGGTACAGATGTGAACTTAGGAACACAGTAGCAAAATGGACATTCCGTGAGAAACAAAAAGTGTTAACAACAAATAACATCAATATTGAGCTTCGGAAAACAATAATCACTACACATAATTATCGGTAGCATCGTATGGCTCTGAAACATTGAACTAAACAAAAATGATAAATAAACATTCGATGCTTTTTAGATGTGGTACTGTAGCATGATGCAATGAGTGAGCTTGTCAGGAAAGATGTGGTACTGTAGCATGATGCAATGAGTGAGCTTGTCAGGAAAGATGTGGTACTGTAGCATTTTGCAATGAGTGAGCTTGTCAGGAAAGATGTGGTACTGTAGCAGGATGCAATGAGTGAGCTTGTCAGGAAAGATGTGGTACTGTAGCAGGATGCAATGAGTGAGCTTGTCAGGAAAGATGTGGTACTGTAGCATGATGCAATGAGTGAGCTTGTCAGGAAAGATGTGGTACTGTAGCATTTTGCAATGAGTGAGCTTGTCAGGAAAGATGTGGTACTGTAGCAGGATGCAATGAGTGAGCTTGTCAGGAAAGATGTGGTACTGTAGCATTTTGCAATGAGTGAGTTTGTCAGGAAAGATGTGGTACTGTAGCATTTTGCAATGAGTGAGCTTGTCAGGAAAGATGTGGTACTGTAGCAGGATGCAATGAGTGAGCTTGTCAGGAAAGATGTGGTACTGTAGCATGATGCAATGAGTGAGCTTGTCAGGAAAGATGTGGTACTGTAGCATTTTGCAATGAGTGAGCTTGTCAGGAAAGATGTGGTACTGTAGCAGGATGCAATGAGTGAGCTTGTCAGGAAAGATGTGGTACTGTAGCAGGATGCAATGAGTGAGTTTGTCAGGAAAGATGTGGTACTGTAGCATGATGCAATGAGTGAGCTTGTCAGGAAAGATGTGGTACTGTAGCAGGATGCAATGAGTGAGCTTTTCAGGAAAGATGTTGTAATTTAGCATGATGCAATGAGTGAGCTTGTCAGGAAAGATGTGGTACTGTAGCATGATGCAATGAGTGAGTTTGTCAGGAAAGATGTGGTACTGTAGCATGATGCAATTAGTGAGCTTGTCAAGAAAGATGTGGTACTGTAGCATGATACAATGAGTGAGCTTGTCAGGAAAGATGTGGTAAAACAAACAAGCGCTTAAACATAAAGTATCACATAGACAACTAATGCACAAAAAGGTAGATTGTCTTGGCTGAATCATCACCAATGACATGTAGGATTATAATACAAATACAAGAAGACGCAATTCAGGGGGTGGGGGGGGGGAGAGGGCATCCAAGAAATAATTACATTACATAGGCTTGCAAAAACATTGGGATGCAGACTTATAATGGGCTGAAGGGATCTATTGGGAACTGATGACAGTGGCGTGACATGATCAGAAGACTTAAACACCAGTCTAAAGATTGACCAACATGATGGGGATGATGATGATGACGACGACCATGACTAATACTTCTTCAGACTAAAACTATAGCTAAAAACGATAAAAGGAGGAAGAACAAGTTATATTCATAAACTACCAATCATAACCCCTTCATTGTGTAAGTCTTCATTGGTTAATTGTAACAATTAATATAATAATAAATAACTCGAGAACCACTGTCCCAGTGCAGTACATCAGTAATGATCGTCTCTCAGCAAGAATAGTACACTATTTAGTTTGAGAACAATTTGTTACCAAACAATCCGGCAAGGAATAGCAAAGAATAAAAGCTATAATCACTTTGAACATTACGTGAAAAACGTGTGTGGGTTAGAATTGGTAGAGAATGAACATAGCATGAGAACATCTTGCTGACGTGAGTATCAGTTTGACATTGACACCTAAATAAACTATTTATGTTTTCTTTACGCTTGTCCAGTGCCCATGATACTTTCTGTTCTGAGAGTTTGAAAACGTGCTTTACAATATCTGTTCCGCACAGTACGTAACCTATTTAATCGATGCATTCCCTCTAGCTATAATACAGTATTTCCGGTTAGGAGTACTGCACATGACCTCTAATATTGTACATAAGGTCATGAATTTATGACAACTATGTCAACCCTAATAACACAAATAAACTTCAATCACGTCGCAGGTCGTAGAAAACTGTTTTGTGAACCGCGAATTTGAAGTATTTTGAGGAACTCTAGCGCAAAATGGTCTTTGGAATATTTAGTAATGCCACTACATGACAGTCTGTAACGTTTGCACACGGGTCTCTTGAGCAATAACTCATGGGTTCAAAACTTCAGCAAGACCAAAGTTGTTTTTTAATGTGGCTTACATTTTGTTTAATCTATCCTGCACACTGCATGGCGATTGTAGGGAAGGCGGTATTTTATATTCAGTCCTTAAAAACTTCAGCAGGCATGCCAAGCAATAGGAATAAACGCTGTCATAATTTGTAAGGATGCATTTGCGTTTTTAGACAGCTGCTTCATTAGACGACATTAATGGGACAGGATCTCATTGCGAGAGCAAAGAGGGGATCCCTTTAATCGTCAAACATTTGCGACTTTTTCAAAACCGATTCACGCTCAGATTCACCATTCTATTTAGAAGCTATTTCTGCGCAATTTATGTAAAATAATAAGGCATTAACAAACACATGAAATGAGAGAATTAAGAGTTGAATCACGTGGTTCAAGGCACGCGCACACCATCGGACGTGGAGAAAGCAGATTATGCGGCCACTCATATCCCGTACTACGTTTGCTCTTGCTTTTTATATTTTATTTTGTTTTTAATGTTCATTATTATTTTGAACGAGTATTGCTGTCAAAAGGCTTATAGCGAAGCGTTGCAAGGTGAAGCGTACTTGTAGACGATATAAATTAGTGAACGGACTCTCATCCAATAATTTAACAACCGGTTTACGCATGACTTGGTCGAAACAGTCCTAGTCTAACTCTTCTCCAACCTAAACATTCGCCGTACCTTCACTCTGTTTTCTTCCTCTCAGGCACCCCTTCCTGCTCGACCAAAGTCTGATGTCCAACTCTTCTGATTCATTGATTGCTCTGTCAACATCTAGCAGGCGATTGAAAAGAACAGTGTACAACCAACCATCTGCATGAACCATCAGTAGCCATTAGTTACTTAGAAAGGCTGGCCACATATTGGTATGTCTATACGTTCAGTGACGTTGATTCCGTATTTCACATGTTTCAACCTTCTTATTTTATGCTTTTCTCAAATTATGCATGACCAACTTTCAGTTCATTTGATGCTATCATATTTTACGACGTTCAAATGCCAAAGACACAACCCAAAGTGCTGGGTCTCACAGTCGGGCATGTGTTAGACAGGGGGGCTTCGCTCAGTTACATTTGGAAATAACTGGCCTAAGTTATCCACGGCCGTTCGAAATAAAGGTGACATGCACAAGCACGTGCAGTGTTTGCCTGGTTGTAAATATGTTTTGTTCGAGTCAAGGAAAGTAATACAAAATGGAATGAAGAAATGAATGAAAGTTTTTCGAGGCCCCGTAATTGGAATAAGTACACTTTAAACCCTTTAACGAGGATCTATTGGAGGGCGTCTGATGCCAGCAGCCGCGGTAATTCCAGCTCCAATAGCGTATATTAAAGTTGTTGCAGTTAAAAAGCTCGTAGTTGGATCTCAGGCGCAGGCGGGCGGTCCGGCTCGCGCCGGTTCACTGCCCGTTGTCTCCTTCCCTACCGTCTGCCGGCTCTCTCCCACGGGTGCTCTTCGCTGAGCGTCCTGGGTGGCCGGCGCGTTTACTTGGAAAAAATTAGAGTGTTCAAAGCAGGCCTCGGCTGCCTGAATAATGGTGCATGGAATAATGGAATAGGACCTCGGTTCTATTTTGTTGGTTTTCGGAACTGGAGGTAATGATTAACAGGGACAAACGGGGGCATTCGTATTGCGGCGTTAGAGGGAAAATTCTTGGATCGCCGCAAGACGAGCTACTGCGAAAGCATTTGTCAAGAATGTTTTCATTAATCAAGAACGAAAATCAGAGGCGCGAAGACGATCAGATACCGTCGTAGTTCTGACCATAAACGATGCCGACTAGCGATTCGCAGGAGTTGCTTCGATGACTCTGCGGGCAGCTTCCGGGAAACCAAAGTGTTTGGGTTCCGGGGGAAGTATGGTTGCAAAGCTGAAACTTAAAGGAATTGACCAGGAGTGGAGCCTGCGTCTTAATTTGATCAACACGGCCAACACTGAAATGACTGACATGCCTAGACCACCTCCCTTGGGTCTAATATGGAACGGGTGCTGGATTTAGACCCTCAGAAATCTGGGGTATGCCTTCTGTGGCTCGGTTGGTCTGCATCCAGTGTTTGATAAAGGAATTGACGGAAGAGCACTACCAGGAGTGGAGCCTGCGGCTTAATTTGACTCAACACGCCAATACTGTAGAACGACTGACAAATCGAGAGCACTTTCGTTGGGTCTAGTAGTGAACGTGTGCTGGTATTAGACCCACGGAAGACAGGTCAGCTCTCTAACCTTCTAATGAAGGATCGCTACAGAAACCGTGTCTTAACACCGCAGAAACCGCAGGTTCCAAATACCTGGCCACGGACAAACAAAAGCCCTCGATTAATTCGTCCTGGCCAAAAAATGAACGGGTGCTGGAAATAGACCATCGGAAGACAGGTCAGTTTTACCCTACCAATGACAGGGCGTTGCTACGGAAATCCTGCTCAACTCGAGAGGAGCGGCAGACATTTGGTCCACGTACCAGGCTGATAAGCCAATGGCGCGAGGCTACAATGTGAGGGATTACGGCCGGACGCCTGTTAGCAGTGGAAGAAATGGTGACACATAAAGAAAATGAAAGCCATATAGTCCTGCTTACAGATGCTCTCGCCGTAGTCACAGCGCTAAAAAGCCAGAAAAACACTGAGCTTAATGACTTAAGAACAGCACTCTGTCAACTATGCCAGCAGTCCGCACCAAAAAGGGTAGTGGTACAGTGAGTCCCATCACACTGCAACATCCAAGGCAACGAGGAGGCAGACAGACTGGCAAAAGAAGGCGCAAGACTACCACAAACAGATACTAGTATGACGTACGAAGAGTCAAAACGGCTTATTAAAGCCAGATACATGACCAAATGGGAAACCGAGCATACTGGTTACACCAAAAACGATGCATATTACCCGTTGAACAGAAGAGAGCAGGTCGTTGTCTTCAGACTTCGCACTGGCCACAATAGACTGAGGTACCACCTATTCAACAAATTGAAGACAGGTGGAACCGACGAATGCCCGTGTGGTACCGGTAAAATGACCGCTGAACATCTGCTGCAGAACTGCCCGACATACGAGGATCAGAGAGAGCAGATGTGGCCATCACCAGTGGAACCACAAGACCAGCTCTATGGCAGCGGCGACAGCCTCAGGATGACCGCCGCTTTTTTAGAAAAAATAATGGTTACTGTCTGACTGCGTACGAAGAAGAAGAAGAAGAAGAATAAAAGTTTAAATGATCAGATAATACATCATCGAGCAAACATCGACACGGTACAGACACTGCCCAAAAAACTGTTAGCTGCAGTTTATCATTTCATCTATTCAAGTGGATCAACAGAGAAAGAGAGATAGAGAGAAAGAAGTTGAGGGAATATATGGTGATGTAAACAGAGATGTATGGGATGATAGTAAGAGATTGGAGATGGAGAGAGTGATAACAAGACTGCACAAAGAAAGAATATCATTAATAGAAAGTTTCCCGACTTGTCTACCGGGGTCTTTATGTATGACACGGACAAGAATAGCACCACTGGCTCACAGAGAGTATGTCATAAGACACGACTAATTGTGTGATATGACATAAAACCGGCCATGGTTAGGTGCTTTGTTTAGTGCAGCCTAACCGGCTGCGGGTCTACTTTGCTCTAGTGTTTGAGTCTATTAAGATGGAATCGTACATCGGCTAACCATACTCAGTGAGCGCTTGTCCCAACACAGCGGAGTATTAAGTTGCTCGAGCCTAGCCCGCAAAGCAGGAAACCTTTATCCCGGCTACATCCAGCTCATACCAGAGCTGGGGGCCTCCATAGGGGCATCTGTCCCTGTAAAAGTACAGGTCGACTAGGCTGCATCCAGCTCATACCAGAGCTGGGATCGGCACAAGGACATCTGCCCCTGTAGAAGTACAGGTCGACTAAGAACTAAGAAGGACTAAGAGATGTCCACCATGTTTCTGTGATTCATGCTAGTCAAGTAGGTTTAAAATACCCGCCAAAATTGTGAATATGTTGGCTTCCTCATAGAGTTCGGTCTGAGTCACATAACCAAATGTATATGTGTGAATGTGTATGTGTAGCTCATGTTTAGATGTCTTCATCGTGACTATCTGTGTCTAAAAGTGTTTGGCTGTGTCTACGTGTGTCTATTTGTGTTTAAGTGTGTCTATCTGTCTCTAGTTATGTATAGTTGTGTATATTTGTGTCTAGTCTAGCTGTGTCTAGTTGTGTATAGTTGTGTCTATTTGTGTCTAGTCTAGCTGTGTCTAATTGTGTATAGTTGTGTCTATTTCTGTCTAGTCTAGTTGTGTCTAGGTGTGTCTATTTCTGTCTAGTCCAATTGTGTCTAGTTGTGTATAGTTGTGTCTATTTGTGTCTAGTCTAGTTGTGTCTAGTTGTGTCTAGCTATGCCTGGTTGTGTCTAGTTGTGCCTAGCCGTGTCTAGTTGTGTATAGTTGTGTTATAGTGGTGTCTAGCTGTGTATAGTTGTGTATAGTTGTGTCTAGTTGCGTCTAGGTGTGTCTAGTCTAGCTGTGTCTAGTTGTGTTTAGTTGTGTCTATCTGTGTCTAGATTTATCCAGCAGTATCTACCTGTATCTAGTTGTTTCTAATTGTCTAGATGTGTCGTGTTGTGTCTAGCTGCGATAGAATCATTCAGATATCGTGGATCAATGTAAGCAAGGTCGGAGGTAAAGATAGAGATATAAAATTACGACTACAAAAGACAAGAATTACTTTGATTTCATAGGGAATTCGCGGTAATCGAATCACTTAAAGTCCACTACAAAAACGCAGCTCTTTAACTCTAATGTAAAATCTAAATCTACTGTATGACCCTGTGACGGGGGACGCAAAGAAAAGTACAAATAAAAAGGTTCAAGCTCTCACTGCTCTTTCCTGCGGCGAATTGATGGAACAAAACTCTTTAACAAAATCATTATTATAGAACTGTTGGAAAAAACCTGACAGATGCCAGTGGAACCTGGTATTCAGAGAAGGCGCTGGCGATAGATAGGAACATATAGTACTCAATATAGTTTTCAACATTTGAAGACAGTCACTGATCTTGAATCCTCAGGATAAGAGAAATAGTGGCATACCTTAAACTCCAGCAGAAGGGAAGTCGAGACAAACATAAAAATAGCGGAAAAGACGTGGGCATAGCTGGAAAATATGGCGCATGTCATGAAGGCTTGCGAGTATTTGCTGAAGACGTATGCTCCTCAGAGAGTTGAACAATTTTTGTATTGATTGATTGATAAATTGTTTGATTGATTGATTGATACTGTTTTTTTCATGCTGAGGTACATGGTATTGAAAATGGCATCCTGGCTGCAAAATAACCTGTAGTGGAGACATTTGATATTCGCAAGATGACTTACATTTATAACAGATTGAATCTTGACTTCTACAGATTAAAACTGGCGTCATTGCATAAATAGTACGTGAGAGCAAGCAACACAGACAGCCTAACGAGGCTACGTGTAAGCTTAAACAAATGGGTCCTGAGCAATGGCCACGGAGACAGACCTTCGCACGAAGGTGTGTTGTCAGCATCGCGACAATATTTAGCCAGAAAACTGAACTTTACCTGCAGACATGAAAAAACAGTGGCGAAGAAGAATAAGAAAAAGAAGAAAAGAATGAGAGATAGGCAGGGGAACACACTTAAATTATTCTCTGACAGAATGTGTTGGATGATGACACTGCATTAAATGAATTATCAATACCTACAATTCTGGAGTAAAACAGACGTAAGTTCCAACAGCTACAGATACATGAGAAAAGCGAGCAGGAGTGTGCACAGCCGGCGAGCTACAGAAAACATCAGTATCATACTCTTCTGTCTTTGTTTTGTTTTGCTTTTGTCAATAAAGCTATTGTCTCCTATAGGTCTGCCTTGGGTACAAGACTGCATAATAAAATATAATATTGGTTTTAATGATAGATTTACAGAAAATGCAAAAATATGTGTGTACGCCTAACTGGCACGCTTACATTTATTGAAATGGCAGACTGAAATATACTGCTGAAACAGGTGTACACACACTGTAGGGAAATTGTATGAACAGATGTACGCATACTGCTGAAACATGTGTACACACTGCAAGGATACTGTATGGACAGATGTACGTATACTGCTGAAACAGATGTACACACACTGCAGGGAAATTGTATGGACATATATATACATACTACTGAACCAGAGGTACACACACTATAGGTAAATTGCATGGACAGATGTACGCATACTGCTGAAACAGGTGCACACACTGTACGGTACGAAATTGTACGGACGGATGTATGAACATATACTGCTGAGCCTAGCGTACACAGACTACTGAGCCTAGCATACACACACTACTGAGCCTAGCGTACATACACTACAGAGCCTAGTGTACACACGCTAATGAGCCAAACGTACACACGCTACTGAGCCAAATGTACACACACCGAATTCTAGAAGTTATACACATGTGTTGTACCCTACTACGATATGGCTTTCATTTATTGTTACTTGTGGTGACCAAATTGAAAGATTGCTAATCGTGATTTTCCTACAGAGCTCAGTTGTTTGTTTTGTCTATCTTGAAAAGGTTACATATTTTTAGCGATGAATCACCATGCAACTGTCAGGTTATGGGACAGGCACGGCACGAGGTACACCATGACCCAGTCTCCGGTCCACCACAGGTAGCCCAAACAAGTTACTGACACAACACAACAGAATCAATGATATCTCGTAACATGGTTCCCAGATATACATTTTTAAAAGTTGTCCAAAATGTGTTTTAAATACGTAAACTGCTGTATTGTTCGATTATTTTGCCATTGATGATCATATTTAGTTGCCTGTGTTTCTTGGCTTTTAGCATAGACTGCTAAACGCTTTGGCTGTGCTGTTATTTTGTTAAGCTGCATTATCAACGTTGCTACTGATACACTGTGGTCATCAGCGAATAATCGCCACTCATGTATGGCCAACTGTACTATATGAGGCTGAAACGTGAACTCTGGTAAAGAATTCTTCTTCTTCTTCTGCGTTCGTTCTCAATCTCCCGATACCAAACCCTGAAAGGGTTTAAGTAGCAGAATGTAGTCCAGAGAACGGAATGCGTTGTGTCGTAGTTTACAGCTTGACTGCGATATTTGCACCTTTCGGTCCAACACATCCGACTTTAGCAAGCATTATTTTTTTTATTTTTTTTTTTATTTTTATTTTTTTTAGTAACGGGTTAGCATTCCCTCTTCGGTCCCTTCTCCTTAGCCAGTCTGCCCTGCTACAGCCTGTTATACAGGATCACCGCGTGGAGGTGTAGAAGGGTCTTGGCAGCTTTGGTTCGCTGGCCCTGACGCTAGGAGTGAGCTATGGGTCGCTGACCACTGCAGCTCGTGCGCTGCTCGGCGTCTTGATCCCGTAAAGAAGAATGAAAAGAATCTTGGAATTATTTGAAATATTGTGGTACTGTAGAATGAAAGAGTTAATTTGGACAGAAAGAAGATCCAATGACAATATCCTCACTGAGGAAGATGCACAAAGACAAATATTGAATAATGATGATGGTGGTATATGATGCAATGATATACTGACTGGCATGACGTGACCAATCGTATGGACAAGATCTGTGCATACCCCCCCCCCTCCCCCCCCCCCCCTCAATCCCAAAGGCCGATGAGCTAAAGCGATGCACAAATTACCGAACCATCGCTTTATTTATCATCCTAGCAAAATCCTTCTCCGGATCATCATGAGAAGGCTAGAAAACAAAACCAATGAGGAAGTACATACATCTCTGCCAGCTTTTCGATAGACGAGGGAGCACATCGTTAACATGCGAAATATTGTTGAAAAGTGAAGAGTACAATGTCGACCTATTTCATATACTATATCAAGACATTCTACTGCCTGCGACAAAAAAAAAAACTACGGAAAATCATGACAGAAATGTAGTTCGTAATGCACCTGATTCGACTGATTGAATCTTTGTATAAGGGACAATAAGCAACGGTCAGAATAGCTGGAGAGACATCGGGCTGGTTCGAGGTGCCCATGGGAGTACGACAAGGATGCACACTCTCCCCTTATCTGTTCACTACATATGCAGAAAACATAGTGACAAATGTCAAGAACGACAAAGAGTACTGTTTATTTTGTTTGTTTGTTTTGCGTTCGCCTTATTTATCTATTCCCCAAGGTGGTGTGCGTTGCACTGTGGTTTTTATTTTGCCCCTGTCAGCACACTGCATCCGACTTCATCATGCATTTTATGCAAGGGTCTACATCTTCCTGCATTTTCTAAGGGTTTGCTTCCCCGGGGTAACGGCCGGTGCTGTGATGGGGATCGAACCCAGCACTTTCGGTTGTAAGTCGTGTCACTTAACCACTAGCCCACGCCATCCTCTACAAAGAGTATGAAAAAAGATGTGTTGACAGTCAGCAGGAATGAAATACCAGAACTAAAATATGCAGATAGTACAATCGTCCTCTCGAAGAGCTCTGGTGGACTGAAACGAATGATCCTGTCGTTTATACGACACAGAGAGGAACACAATTTATTCATAAACACCGGCAAGAGTAAGACAAGGAGCATTGGCAAGGCAAAAACTAAACATAAAGTTCACCCAGAGAAACACAGAATTAAGAACGCCACGAGTGTTGAGTACCTCTACTCGACAGTAAGCAGCAATGGAGATTGCCAGGAGGAGATAAGCAAAAAAATGACCATGTCACTACAGAGGTTAACTAAAATGCAAATCGTATGCCAGAACACTAACAGAATGACAATAATGCAGATCCTGAGGACTTGCATCTTCCCGATAGCAACATATGGATGCGAGACATGGTCAACCGAACAAACCCTACAGAAGACGATTAAATCCTTCGAAGCTAAAATGTTACAAGAGGCTGCTCAAAGTACCATGGATAGCGAGAAAGAAAGACGCAAAAATCCTACACGAGCTGTATATGGGAGACAACTGGATTGCAAACAACATTACGTCTAGAGGATTAGCATACTTTGGTCGCTTCAGACGTCACATTGGTCTAGAGAGAACGATACTGCAGGGTAGGACCCCTGCCAAAAGGGGCAGAGGCAGACCGAAAAGAAGATATACAAGGGGCATTACAGAGGCTCTGGGGTTGACAGTGGTAGAGGGGGGAATGACCGAGTGATCGAGTGTCTTGCATATTGGCTGTAATTAGAGCGACGTTCTACAGAGGACACACTACATGATGATGATTATGATTATACGTGGATATATATATATATATAAAGAGAGAGAGAGAGAGAGAGAGAGAGAGAGAGAGAGAGAGAGAGTGGAAAAAAGAGAGAGAAATCCTATAATAAAAAAGAACTATTCATGAAAAAATCATCAACAGTGGAAGCATCAATGACACATTCATGAGTTCTAAGACAATATGAAACATACTGAACATAACAGTGTCTTTTGTCAATGATTTTTTTAAAATAATATCAATGGGGTAAAAGTAAGCCCTAATTATTAACTGTAAGAAAAACAAACATGAACAATGATTGTGTATATGCCAATTGACCCGAATGATACCTGGGATGACAAGAATAGGCCCATTGTCACTTCTTATCGTGTCGTTAAATGCAACTAAAGAGGGTCGTGTTTGGGGTTGGCAAAATCATTATGCAAAAAGCACTGCCATTATAATCCACCACAGCTAAAGCTCGGATGCATGCTTCCAGTAAGGCGGGTGAGCTGTGATTGAAGGATATGCTTCACGTTGGATCACAAACCTGAGTGACTGCAAATGATGGAAACATGTTCCCATGAAAAAAGAAGCTCTCCATTTCCCTGGCGACATGGCAATGAATAAAGTAATAATTGATGTTACAAAAACACAGCCTTAATACGTATATAAAAATATAAATATGACAGCTGGTCGTGAGTTTACAAAGAAAAAAATCACAATATGTTTTTGAAGAACGTCTAAAAATATATCACACATAAAATTGATAATAAATACCTTTACTTCACTTATTTGCATGAACATCCAAATCAATTTGTAATTGTATATCCACGTACTAGCATTTGGAAGAAGAATTTGATACTTCACTTCTAAGAAAACATCTAAACTGAAAAGATTATTGGCACAGCTCAAGCACTTCAGTTTCAAAACTTTACATGCGGAAATAGGGAATATAGTATATTGTGCGGCGACATTTGTACCACAAAAAAACACAGGTAGATGGCATTAAAATGAACATGTTGAATTTTTTTCTTAAATTTTGCTAAAATAATGCTAGTTGCCAAATGCGAAAAAAAGATGCCAAAGAGTTTGAGAAATTGCAAATTTTATAGAATTTGGCAACAAAGTTGCTAACATGTCAACCCTGAATCGTATCAAGTGCGTCTGCTTGTGTGTGCGTGCGTGGGTGCAAACCTGTGATAATGCAAGGTTCAAGGTCAGAAGCAAACACTTTCGTGTCCAACAACTTTTTAAAAATTATCTCTCTCTCTCTCTCTCTCTCTCTCTGTGTGTGTGTATGTGTGTGTGTTGCATGTGTGTGGTGTGTGTGTGCGTGCGTGCGTGCGTGTGTGTGTGTGTGGGGGGGGGTGTGGGTGAGGGTGGGTGTGTGTGTGTGTGTGTGTGTGTCTGTCTTTTTCCCTCACTCTCTGTCGATTTTCATTCTCTAAATGTGACAGTAAGTGAACTTTAGTCTGCAGTTCTTCTGCATATGGTTCCTTAAGAAGAATGCGACTACCACTGTAGGTTGCCCCTCACAGCCCCCTTAACCTTTTTAACAAAGCACTCTGTGTGTTCTTACAGCCCTGGTTTCTGCATGTAATCATTTGCTTTACATGTCAGATCCTCTGTAGTCGTTTTTTACTACATGCTTAGAAGGTTACAGTCAACCTATTCTCTCCTCGTGCACCACTCGGGTGAAATCTTGGTCGCTGTACGATACTATCAACCAACGCCCTTGACCTGTGTTTAAACACAGCCCATAAATCGCAAGTTCTGATTTGTAACACTTCTCCAGCTCACCACCGTTATCTCTTGTAAGGGTACTCTACGCCCTTCATTACCTTTACAATATCTTGTTCCTTGGCCTTCTTCTGTCTCCTTTCTATGGGTTCCATAACAACGTCTGGTGACATAAGCTAGAAAGTAAATTGCGCATTCCCGCAGCGTCTTATAATATGTATTTCTTCTGGATAATTCAAACAATTCAGCGTTAAAAACATAATTAGATAACCGATCCGCATGCATCTGTAACGGCGGTCCTCACATATTTTTCTATGACGCCATGTATTGTATTCCAGAAATGCGACACTTCTGGTCCATAAATGGGTGTAGCGGTGACCATTACTTCAAATAAATTGTATATTTGCAGCAAAACTTCAGTTTCCTCGCGATGCGCCGTTTGGACACAACTGCAATGGGAGAATGTTTTGTAAGAGACAGACCCTTGCTCCCATGTGGTTTGCAGACAGAGCTTTCCTGTTGTCATATAATCCCCGAGAACAGGACATTCGCTTTTTTACTATCATATTTGCGAAGTTGTTCTGGAGAATTTTTTTTTTTAACAAGACTCAGTCAGCGTTTGACCTGTGTGAATGACAGGTTGTGCAAAGATACTCAGCGTTTGACCTGTGTGAATGACAGGTTGTGCAATGATAGACTCAGTCAGCGTTTGACCTGTGTGAATGACAGGTTGTGCAAAGATACTCAGCGTTTGACCTGTGTGAATGACAGGTTGTGCAATGATAGACTCAGTCAGCGTTTGACCTGTGTGAATGACAGGTTGTGCAAATGTAGACTCAGTCAGTGTTTGACCTGTGTGAATGACAGGTTGTGCAAAGATAGTAATTTAAGAGTCTTATGTCCAAGGTGGCTTAGTAAGTAGAGCAATAGTAAGGATTTTCCAAGATGGCAGTCATTACTTTCCATTTGACAAAATACGACTGCTTTAATTCCTTTTCCTCTACGAATGACATGCTATGCTATACATGATCGACATCAGTGTGCTCTATGAGGACCCACAGGTGCTAAGTCTCATAATCAAAATTGTATATATACTAATTATTCCTGTAGCTCGCTAGTTGTACACACCTCTGCTCTGTCATTTCTGACGCCTCTTTCTGTTCGACCCACGTCTAATTTCAAACTCCATTGGACTCACCTATTGCTGTGTCATCTTACAACAAAAGGATGGCCAATACCCCCCCCCCCTTCCCTAAACGTGTAGTGCTTTTGAAGTCTGGAGGTCAGCAGTATCCCCGCTCACCCCCGCCGATCGATACCAATTGTCCCAACGTGTAGTGCTTTTGAAGTCTGGATGTCAGTTTTTTTATTGACCGTAAACTCATTCATGGCAGGACGGAAGATTCCAGCAATCCCTTAATGGATTGGTACCTATATCAACTCATGCCCCAGTCATGCCTTCGGTAGCGTTCGAAGCGTAAATGAAAGTCAGGCTTGATGAAAATCCTTATTAATGTGTATTCAGTTAGCCAACCACATCAGAGCTTAAGGAACTGTCCCCTTCCCTACTGTCATCCAGGAGGCTCTGCAGCGACCATTCCACTCACATTTGCAGATAATCTCAACCTGATCTCTCATTTCTCTGTTCAGATCCATCGTACATTGGGCAGTCTCTACATATGTTTCAAATAAGCTATAATCTACTTGTAGTTGAGATCTGGTTAGCCTCGCTAAAATGATTCAGATGATAAGGGAGAAATCACGTTTCAAGGCTACTTGTCAAAAATAAACGAGCATCGAGGATTGACTCCAAACATTCTCACAGAGACCCTCCGGATAGAGCAGACATTGTTGTTGGGGATGATGTGATGGATACTTCATTGTACTAGATCTCAGCTTTTTGTGAGATGATTAGTTACTTTCCTCTCTGCCTACCCTTCCCGATCTATGTCAGTACGGTACCCATGTACAGACATGAAACTAACTTAACTTAACCTAACGTCTTTATACTGGTTTAGAAGACTCTTCAAAGTGTATTTACAACCAGTTTCATTTACATTACCTTGCTCTTAAAGCTATGCGCATCCAATCTTTTCTTAAATGCATTAATTGTCACTGCCTCCACTACCTCCTGTGGCGGTGCATTCCAAGCATTCACCACTCTCTGACTAAACAAATATTTCCTAATATCTAATCTGGACCTTTCTTTAGTTAATTTATAGGTATGCCCTCTTGTTCTTGTAGGTGGGTGAATTTTGAAAAAAACTTGTTATAGTCTAATTTATCCGTTCCTTTGGTTTTCTTATAAACCTGTATTGTCATCTCGAATTCTTCTATTTTCTAGACACTGTAGGTCGGTTGTTCTAAGTCTTTCCTCTTAACTGTAAATCTGGAATCCCAGTATCAGATTTGTCGCTCTTTTTTGTATCTTTGCCAGCATGTTTTTATCCCCTCTATGATAAGGACTTCACATTTATACAGAACACTCTAATCAATGTCTAACTAATGATGTATACAGTTTGACTATCACTTCCTGGCTCCTATTTTTAATGTTTCTTTTTAATCATACCTAACATTGCATTTGTCTTTTTCACTGCTACCTAAACTTGCCCACTCACCTTACCTGTATGATTTATTATAACCCCTAAGTCCCTTTCCTTTTCTAATATTGTTCTCGCCTATTCTTTAAATATGGTCCATATTGGATCTACCCACGTGGGTGACAATACATGTATCTACATTAAACCCCATTTTCCAGCTTACAGACCATTCTCAAATTTTATCTCAATCCGACCTCAATATATCCACTTCTGCTTTAGATGAGACACTACTGTATAGTTTTGTGTCATCAGTGAATTTTGCGATCATGTATCCCATATCAATGTCCGAATCGTTTATATATATCAAGAACAAAATTGGTCCCAAAACCGAGCCCTGTGGCACTCCACTTTTAACTTCACACCACTCAGAGTACTCCTTATTTATGCCCACCCTCTGCCTTCTTCCCGTTAACCAATCGTCAATCCAATTGGAAACTTCCCTACCTATTCTGTGTGATTTTAACTTTCTAAATAGTCTTTGATGAAGTACACTATCAAAGACCTTTGCAAAATCTAGATAAATAACGTCCACTGGCTCCCCTTTATCTATCATTTTAGTAACCTCCTCCATGAATTCTAATAGATTTGTTAAGCACGATCTCCCTCTAGTAAACCCATGCTGACTATTTCTGATTAGATTAAACTTGTCTAAATGCATTACAATGTTTTCTTTGATTATTGATTCTAACAATTTACAGACTATGCTCATGAACCTCACCGGTCTATAATTTGCTGGATCTGATTTTTTGCCCTTTTTAAATAAGGGGATCACTTCTGCATCTTTCCAATTCCGTGGAACAATCCCTTTTGCAAGAGATTGGGAACATAATATAGCCAATGGTTTTGCTAGTTGGTATCTAATTTCAAACAGCAATTTTGGATGAATACCACCATCTTGACCTGGACATTCATCCACTTTCAAACCCCCCCCCCCCCCCCCCCCAATTGTTTTAAAAAAACCATTTCCTCTGTAATACAGATTGATCTTAATCCCCCATACGTTTCTTTTGATTTACCTGCCTCTAAATATTTTTTACATGCTTTATATTTAGCTCTTCTACATTTAACTACAAATCTAGTGATCCACGTTTTACGCTTGGGGTGTAGACTGAGGAGTGCCCAGGCCGAGGCTTTAAGAGAAACTTTTGCATGAGAAACCAACGCTTTAACCACTCTTCTTGCTCAAAAGCTTATCGTAGATCAGAGCAATTCATCCCACTGGGCATGAAAAACTCGTACAATGAGGATCCATAGACCTTTCAGTGCATTTTATCGGGTGCACACTTGCCATAGTTGAGGACCGTTGCTACAGACGTCATAGCCACGGATGCAAACGTGCAGTATACAGCGTTAACGAGTAATCATTCGGCAGATAACGGACATATGTCGGGAACAGCTGTACTTGGATGACATTCACCAAAACCAATACCGAATACCCCAATTTAAGGACACCGTGTGAAATAGACTTAAGCAGCAATATAAGCCTAGCTTGGTCTACGTGCATACCTGGCTGCATTTGACATATCACGTCCACACACAATAACCAATCATGTACGTTGAATATATGTGTATCATCGTAAAGGTGAAGGCTATATTTACCGCCCTATTACACACTTGTTTCTAGGCTCGCAAATCGGGACGGATAAGACAGATAGCTTCTCCTGGTTAAATAATGATTATAACAAAGCAGCACGTTGCACCTACAACTTCGCTTCGTTCCTAGTCCAGTGTTCACTATGAGCCACAACATTTACAAAGATCGCACTCAGAGATAACCGTGTCTGTGCGACATGTTCTCCGGGCAGCCATGTTGACGTGTCAACGAAGCGAAATATGTCATTGTCAGCGCTATTTTTATCCTTCCTACGGTCCGGCTGACTGCGGTTTGAAGGTCTAGCTGTCAACTGTATAACGGTCTGACTGTCAACTGTATGGAAGTCTGTCAACTGTATGAAGGTCTGTCAACTGTATGAAGGTCTGTCAACTGTATGAAGGTCTGTCAACTGTATGAAGATCTGGGTGTCAACTGTATGAAGGGATATCAACTGTATGAAGGTCTGTCAACTACTGTATGAAGGGCTGTCACCTGTATGAAGGTATGACTGTCAACTGTATGAAGGGATATCAACTGTATGAAGGTATATCAACTACTGTATGAAGGGGTGTCGACTGTATGAAGGTCTGACTGTCAACTGTATGAAGGTCTGACTATCAACTGTATGAAGGGCTGTATGTATTGAGGTCTAGTTGCCAACTGTATGAAGATCTGACTGTCAACTGTATGACGGTCTGACTGTCAACTGTATGACGGTCTGACTATCAACTGTATGAATGGCTGTCAATTGTATGAAGGTATATCAACTACTTATGAAGGACTGTCAGTTGTATAAAGGTATATCAACTACTGTATGAAGGGCTGTCAACTGTATGAAGGGCTGTCAACTGTATGAAGGTATATCAACTACTTATGAAGGTCTATCAACTACTGTATGAAGGGATGTTGACTGTATGAAGGTTTGACTGTCAACTGTATGAAGGGCTGTCAATTGTATGAAGGTCTATCAACTAATGTATGAAGGGCTGTCGACTGTATGAAGGTCTGACTGTCAACTGTATGAAGGATTGTCAATTGTGTGAAGGTCTATCAACTACTTTATGAAGGGATGTCAAATGTATGAAGGTCCGACTGTCAACTGCATGAAGGTATGCCGACTGTATGAAGGTCTGTCAACTGTATGAAGTTCTGGCTGTCAACTGCATGAAAGTCTGACTGTCAACTGTATGAAAGAAGTCTGTCAACTGTTTGAAGGTTTGTCAACTGTATAAAGGTCTGACTTTCAACTGCTTGAACGTCTGTCAACTGTATCAATGTATATTAGCTGTATGAAGGTCTGTCAACTGTATCAAGGTCTGTCACCTTTAAGAAATTCTGTCAGCGGTGTGAAAGTATGTCAACTGTATAAAAGTCTGACAAATATATGAAGGTCTGCCATCTATACAAAGGTCTGAATATCAGCTGAACAAAGGTCTGAATATCAGCTGTACAAATGTCTGAATATGAGCTGTACAATGGTCTGACTGTCAACTGTACACATGTCTGACTGTCAAGTGTACAAAGGACTGTCATCTGTACAAAGGTCTGTCAACTGAACAAAGGTCTGACTGTCAGCTGTACAAAGGTCTCAATATCAGTTGTACAAAGGGATGACTGTCACCTGTACAAAGGTCTGTCAACTGTACAAAGATCTGGCTGTCAGCTGTAAAAATGTATGACTGTCAGCTGTACAAAGGTCTGACTGTCAGCTGTACAAAGGTCTAACTGCCAGCTGTACAAAGATCTGACGTCAACTGTACAAAGGTCTGTCAACTGTACGAAGGTCTGACTGTCAAATATACAAATGTCTGACTGTGAAATTTAAAAAGGTCTGTATTGAGTATTTGTGGTCTTATAAACTTCAATTTATTGCGTATATATATGTATATAGTATCTATCTGGTTTGTATCTATCTACCTGGTTAGCCGTTATCTCACTGCATGTTGTAATGTCCTGCTATTAGTCTATGATGTTATTATAATAGCTAGATAAGCTGATATGGAGCTACTTGCTACTTGAGACTATCATCATGTTCACTGGCAAGGAGGTTTATGTTTCGTGTAAGGAGAGTCGCAGACATGGTTAGGTTGTACGACAAGACGACCAATAGCACCTAAGTGTTTATGGATGTTTGTGTGTGGTATTTTATATTTGCTTTCTTCTTTTATTAGTGATGTGTCCTTATTGATGTTATTCTCGTATTAGTATTGTGATCGTATTAGTTATATGTTATTAGTGGATAGGTATCCGCTTAGGCGACAAAGGCCTGTCGGGTGAACCGTCCATGAGCGCGATGAGTGGTAGAGTCCCAGACCTATTGCAATGAGGATGATATCTTTTCCATTTAACTTAACCAGGTGATGTGTGGACGGCCGAGAAGCGCGAGACCATGACGGAGAGGGTCTTTTGTCATCATGCAGGCCTATGGCCTACTTTAAGAGCTGCTGTGTGGGGACATCCTAGGCTAGACGGGCCACGTGTCCGAAGAGGGCTTGATGTCATGGTTTAGCATGGTGGGTGTGCGCTCGAGGGATGTCCGTCACGTGACGCCATCGTTTGAGACCCGCTCATACTAGTAGATCGCAAGAATTCGCCTCGTGCTGTGCACGTGGAAGGCTTCAATGAGATAATCGCCGTGCAGGTCAGTCCAGGCTCCGGAACCGTACAACAGAATGGCTACGACAAAGGTCATGTCAATTCGTAGCTTGGTTTTCAGTGAAAGCCTCTGCTGGCTCTAGACTGACGCAGGCTGTTCATAGAAATGGCAGCCAGGTCGACTTTTCGAATGATGTCCGTGTGACTTCGTGCGTCAGAGTTGTAGGTTTTGGGGGTTTTTTTTTTGGCCCAGGTAAATGAAATCCTTATTTGAGTTGCCATCGACAATAATGCCTGCTGTTGTGGGATTGCAGCCAAGGTTTTGTATCTTAATTTCTGCCAATGAGATGTGGAGGCCTAACATAGATGCAAGGTCTGCTATCTGCACCGGTGGGTTTGTAAGTGATTGATGGTGGGAGCATGGTGAGGCAACGTCATCTTATTAGTGTTGTGTTCTTATTAGTGATGTGATCTTTTTAGTGGTGTGCTCTTATTAGGGATGTAATTCTATTAGTAGTGTGTTCTCACTAGTGATGTGATATTATTGTTCTGTGCTCTTAGTAGGGATGTGTTCTTATGTGTACTGTGTTTTTACGTGTGATGTGTTATAATGTGTGAAGTGTTCCTATTAGTAATGTATTCCTATTAGTCATGTATTCCTATTAGTGATTTGTTACTATTAGTGATGCATTATTATTAGTGATGTGTTCCTACTAATGATGTTCTTATTAATTATGTATTCGTATGCGTGTTGTATTCTTATTAGTGATGAATTGTTGTGTTCTCATCTGCATTGTATTCCATTTCCTGAATCGTTCTGATCTGTTCTCTGTGTTCTCTTTTTTTTTTCTTTCTTTGTGCAGTCTTCATATTTATTTTCTTGCGCTCATATCCTGAGTGTTATTACGTCTGTATACGTCAGCACATGTTTTCACGGTGGCTAAACTGAACTATAAACATGTGCTAACTTATCTGGCAAAAGGCTCGGTCTGAAATCACAATACATATTCACTTGATCCTGACATTGTAATACTCGAAATCCAGACAATTTGTAGAAACAAAACTATCGTCAATTGCCTCTATTAATATTCATATTTCTACGTCACGCAAGCTGCAGTGTGTCTTTGATTGATTCCTATATTGTGGTCTGATCAGTTATTCCATTTGTTCATTGAACACATTTTCCTGCAACCAGTTTCGGTGTAAATGTGACATCAGCCATGGCAACGTGCCAGCATGTGATGTCTGCATGAGCCTAACACATTACCTGTCCTGTGAAGGTCAACGCGAAAGAACACATGCAGTTTTGTAGTTGTAACCACGTACTGCCACTTTCTCCGTTTCTTGTTTGCTGTCGGTGGTGATGGTGGAAGCGGCTATTGTGATGGATGGTGTATGGGGGATAGATGATAGTTAATGTTGCTGTTGTTTGTATTCTACTGCTTGTTCTGCTAATAATATTTGTTTAGCTCTCAACGCGGCAGTCATGTGACCCGTTCTCAATTAGATCATATGATATCGATTACCATAAATATTTGTGAGAAAGCCCTGGGGGTCTTCCATGGTTAGTGTTTCAACTTAGCTACATGTGAATATGTACTTTTATATCACATAAACTTAATAACACGTATTCGTCTTTCATATCAACTGGATTGACGTGTATAAATTTATATATATATATTACTTGGTAAAATGACACATTAATGTAATTTTGTTGTTAATAATAAATATATATTAATATGAATATGGTATTATTACTAATAACGCTTGATTGTTGAAAAGGAGCGCACAGAAGGCAAGATATTTTGGAAGGAAAAAAAACAATAAGCAAGCTATAAGCGTTAACCGAACTGTGTGTAATACCATCTTAGTCACTGCCGTTGGCGCTGAAATGTTAGATATTATATTGTTTGATCTCTCTGTTTATTGAAGTCATGGGTCCCGTCTAGAAGACGTGTGTATAATGTATCGATTGACAGAGCGTCAAAGTGGCAGGAGTAGTTAGAGCGCATGGCTGTCATAGCTGAGGCACTAGGTTGAATATCAGGCCTGTGCTACAGTCTACATAGCAGTAAATGACATACAGAAAAGGAAGCAAGACTATAGAATAAGGGAACCTGTCATTCACCTAAGCTGTGACGTACAATAAAGCCTCTAACACAGTATCTGCGACAACAGTGTCTGCTATGGAAATACCTTTACCTTTTCTTTACCCAATCACATATTGGTAGACTGGAGCGTGGAGCGACGATGTTACATACCAGTCACTTTGCCATGATAAGCATTTGATAGGTCTAACCTCTACACCACCGTGACCGAATTAAGACCGTGTTACGCTAAACTTAGTTAACCAAACAAAAACAATTAAGAAACTATTTATTGACACACCGTGTTGTCATCTCATAAAGCACAGATAAGCTCATCTAAAAAAACATTTGAAACGAAATGTACATTAAATGTCAGTGGACTCTTTATTTATTACAAAAATATTAATAGTTTTCTTAATAGCTGTGGCGGTAAATCGATGCAAGTTTTAATGGTTTCTCTAGTCTACATATACAGCTGGATCAAGCAGATGTCCTCAAGCGAAAATCACTCGTGTCAATCGATATCCGCCAAGTCAGCAACTCCAAACCTCAGCGGGCGGGCGCGCACAACACTCGGACGGGCAACTGTGTCCCAGGCCGCAGAATGAAGACGGTGCGCTCTCAATCTGTTTGTAAACAATGCCTCGTGGTAAACATGCCCCGTGATTACTCCAGTGAGATTTGGTTAACGGCTAAAAAATATATCCTACACAATTCGTTTGCTATATAGGTTTTGTTTTGCTTACAGCGTAAAATAACAATACATATGTAGTTTGGTCGGCGGGCTTGCACAACCACCATGCAGCCCTCACAAACTGGGCGCCCTCGCTTGACTGCTCGCGCAATGGGTCGACGTCGCGAGAGGGCTTCGCCCAGTCCTTTTTACTCTTATTACGTATTCGACTAAACCCGTGTCGTTTATGTATCGAGCTCAACCATTGGCCAGGAGAGGCCAATCAAAAGCCGCTGATCTTGTAAACAATCGCAGCTCTAGTGTTTCCTTTTCAATTACTCCCAACACAACTTGAGTTTAGTTAGGTTCAGAACAGGGACGGAGATAGATAGACAGAGATACACAGGGAGAGAGAGTCGGAGGATCACTTCCACTAGACTAAGGACATATTTTATCGTTTTCTTAGGAGATATTCACCAGTTGCATTTTAACATGCAAAGTATTGCACAACTTTTGCAGGCAGCTGAATATATTGAAAGACGAGAAAGAGGTACGAATGATCAACGAGATTGTGGAATTCTGTGTTCACTTTGAGTTGGATGTTTTTACTGCATTTAGTTTATTTCTAAGTCTCAAGCGTGCATTATCTGAGCTGTGTATGGATAGTATTATTGATATTGTTGTTCGACATCTTTCGAAAATATTAAACTGCTATATATTTCATACTTGTCAAAAATTATGTCAGTGTTGCCATAGCAACGAGGAATTCTAACATAAGGTAACTAAACTGGAATCAAACAAAACTGGTTTAGAACCGAACTGCTATTAGCCTTAATATAAACTTATTTACCCCAATCTCTGCAGAGGCGGAACATGGATATGCATCAACATTGCCAATGCCAGACGAATACAGTTATACTTCATCCAAAAAGAGATCAAAGTCAAAGAAGACTCAGGGAAATAGGTATTCCTTCGCTTACTTATCATTTTTAGATTTGCCACATGTGATATCAACCAGTAGTGTGTGTAGTCAAATACTTGCAGACATGTTTAAGAAATTTCAGTTTCTCGAAAAATATAAATTATTTGGTGTTGTAGTTTGTATGTTTTTAAAAAAGGTGAAAATAATCCCATATGCGACTATACCGTCGGAGTTAACGCAGCCATTACGAGACCTCACCTTTCTTAAAAGGTAGGGTGGCTTATTCCTTGCTAGTTGCTTTCCTTATCTGTGACGACAGCGGGGTACCCATTTATATATGATTAGACCTAAACAAAATATACTTTCCTGATTTTAGGACGGAATAAATATAAACCACTTCATCGCAACTTGGCGCCTTCATTTGTGCTCAGTTCCTTTCATTGCTGAAAGTGCAGACGACGAGAGAGAGAGCACGAACTCCGCAGCTCCCGCGGTTGCTCCGAAATCTTTCCGGTCTTTGTCAGGTACCCATTTACTTACAGCTGGGTCGACTGGGAGACGTGGTCGTACCATGTTAAACTCACGGCTCATAGAGAATGCCAAAATGTTTCACGTCTGTTGGATACCAATTTGAAGAGATAACGTTGTTTTATGATAAAGTAGGCAAGAAAAGAAGTCACTGGAGTGGAATTTAAGAATACAATTTAGCTGCCATTTGTAAGGCGGGTAGTTTATCAAACATATAGATCTATCTGTGATGGTGCAGCTACATTGCATCGAAGTTATATGAGCACTAGCAAAAAGATCATTCAGTGATGGCAGTAGTGTAATGTGCATGTATGTTTTAATGCTGTGTTGATGCATAGTAAAAGTATGTGCATTTTGTTCATTGCAGATCAACACACAATGAACTGGAAAAAAATAGGTAGGGCTCATATTTTAAGTATCGATTCTTTCATATTTAGTTGTATGATGCGTGTGGATATTAATGGGTGTTAATTTAATAAGTGTTACTACAGTATATAGGACATTTGCATTGGTTTAGTAGTTTGCAATATTCCAAAGCTTGTATCCCATGACAGTCGGAGGTAATAGCTATACTAAGTACGTGCATTGTACGTTCTTACACAATCAAACACTAGAGGCTTGTCTTTACGCTTCATATCGTTTCAGAATGTTGTAAAATTATCGTACAGCGTAACTTTGCAAAGAGCTACACTGAAATTTGTGGTTGGCGAATCGTGCAAATAGGTCGCGCGGCATAGTGCTCGGTTTAAACTTTGATCTAGTGGCGCGTCGAATGAGGGCGGCTTTATGTTTACAAAATGCAGCAAGCTGCTGAAATGAGGACGAAAGCGCGCTTGGCCTCAAGTAGCACAGCTGGCCTCCAGTTGCACAGCTGGCCTTAAGTTGCCCCGGCTAGGAACCGCTCGTGATTGCTGGTGGGGTCGGACTGTTAACCCGAGCGCGAGGACAAACTGAAGGCCTCGGTCAGCAGAGTTTGGCATGGCTGGTCCCGTGATAATGGTTATAAATATTGATTGAATATTGTCCATCATCCAGGTAAAGAGATCGTGTTTGGGCAAAACCAATTCTTTCCATTCCTAGAAAACTCGTCTGTAGCGATGTCATTGGTTTAATCCTGTGTACGTGATATTGTCATTGTTGCCAATTTGCTAGACACTCACAAATATACATCTTTAGATTCACTGAAACAGTGAAAGCTCAAAGCAGACCCTGGGCTTGTAGATTGAGTTAAAGTGTATTATCGTCAGGGAGATTCAATATGCATTTAATAATGCCGACATCGTCCCCGAGTGGGGCCCACAGGGAAGGAAATAGGTCCACTACACTTATGTACATATCATAAAACGCGAATAACGAGAGTTATGTATGGCGCTAGCAACTTCATTGCGTAATTAAAACAAATTGCTACAGAAACCACCATTGCACATGTGCGCAAAGTGTTATGATAAAGGTTTCCCAAAGGACTCAAAATGCAATGGTGACCATATACTCCAACTGGAGTGAAAATGGCACAAGAAGAAATGGTCACTTTTACTCTGTCGGATTCAGAAATATACATCTATTTCGGGCCTGCAACATTGTATTTGTAGTTGCTAGAAATGCATTCAAATTGACCACACTTAGTTTCTGCTCTTTTTCTGTGGGATGTAGAGGGCTTCCATTTCTTCTGCTTCTGATGTAGTTTTGGCAGGGTTGGATAATCGAGCCACATACCCCAACCCTCTTTACCTGCCTTTGACATGTCTTGTCAGGTTACATTTTTACGTGGTATTGTTTTCGTTTGCACGAGCAGGCCCTCAAAGTAAGAAACGCAAACAATCGTAACTACCAGAACAATCTAGAACGTGCAGCTTCTCAGAACAAAAGAGATTTAATAGCATGGCCTGGAAGATCGCAAACAAAAGAATTGATAATCAACACTAAGGATGTTGTGGGGATGTTGCCACGAAAATCAACACGTAAGATGTTGTGGAGAGGAGTGGCCACGAAAATCAACACTTAGCGCGCTGTGGACAAATGTCACGAAAATCAACACTTAGGATGCTGTGGAGAGATATCACGAAAATCAATACATAGAATGATGTGGAGAGATGTCACGAAAATCAACACTTAGGATGCTGTGGAGAGATGTCACGAAAATCAACACTTAGGATGCTGTGGACAGATGTCACGAAAATCAACACTTAGAATGCTGTGGAGAGACAGGGCCACCATTGTGCATGATATTGTGTCACTTGATGAGATTGTAATCGCCAACTTTATTCTAATTTCGTCAAACTGTTTGTACAATCACTTAGGATTATTGAACTTCCTGGCAATCAGGTAGGAAAAAAAAATGTTAAATTGTAACCATTAGTACATTCTATTCTTAGACCTTTAAAAAAATCATGTAGTAAATTATTCCAGCATTTTAAGAACTAGTTTATCCTGGAGAGGAAAATAAACCAGAAGCCTGTTAGCAATATAGACATCTAGTCACGTTAGAAATAAACCAAAAACATGTTAGAAAGATAGACATCTAGTCACGTTAGAAATAAACCAAAAACATGTTAGAAAGATAGACATCTAGTCACGTTAGAAATAAACCAAAAACATGTTAGCAAGCTAGACATCTAGTCACTTTAGAAGGAAAACAGAAACATGTTAGCAAGCTAGACATCTAGTCACTTTAGAAGGAAAACAGAAACATGTTAGCAAGCTAGACCTCTAGTCACTTTAGCAGCGGCTGAGGGTGTTGTTATTGAAGCCTGAATCGTTACAACCTTGGCCTAAATTTGGCAACTGCCTACGTTGGTTGTCCGTGCTCGCTATCGCAGGCCTCGGTGAAACGAAAGAAGATATGATGACATCGGTCTACACACACGCTCCCTCATTTCAAACAGCAGCTGCAGCAAAACATTCCACCTCCTCTAATATAGCTTCCCCTTTCCCCCACCCTGTACTAAACAACATTCCACTAAACATCTGGCGCATGTTGAACGATCTTAAACATGGGCTACCTAATTCTTCTTTAACTGACATATTTATGATAGCGTACTAGCAGTAGTAGTTCTCAAAATATCATTTCGAACTTGAGGACTCAATTTGGGTAATAATACTGCATTTTGAACAAGTTTTATAGGCCTAACTTGCAGGTGTGTTGTAAACAAATAATGATTTGGTTAATTGCTTGTTGCTAAGGTGTAAATATCTACAGATGGGCTTTTTTAATTTGGTTTTTAAATTGTCAGAATTTCGATTGAGAGCAAATGCTACATCCTTCCCGACTCTTATGTGTGTGTGTGTGTATGTATATATATATAAATATATATAAACAATAGATTATAAATTGTTCGAATAAGAGCAAATGTTACACACTGTTACACTGACTCTTTATGTATATAAACAGTATAAAATGTCTTGTCAGAATCTCGGATAAGAACAAAGCTGCATCATTCCTATATAAATTGTCTTGTCAGAATCTCGGATAAGAACAAAGCTGCATCATTCCTATATAAATTGTCTTGTCAGAATCTCGGATAAGAACAAAGCTGCATCATTCCTATATAAATTGTCTTGTCAGAATCTCGGATAAGAACAAAGCTGCATCATTCATATATAAATTGTCTTGTCAGAATCTCGGATAAGAACAAAGCTGCATCATTCATATATAAATTGTCTTGTCAGAATCTCGGATAAGAACAAAGCTGCATCATTCCTATATAAATTGTCTTGTCAGAATCTCGGATAAGAACAAAGCTGCATCATTCCTAACTTTTACGAACGGAAACAATACAAAAAGAGGAAATCTCTATGCATACGTTGCCTTTTGGGATCAAGTGTTAATTGTACGAGTCTCCTGGGTTTGGCCTGTCCAGTTCCTTTTGCTGTCCATCTTACCTACTCTAACTGTAGCTCAGGCACCTATTTACAGTTGGGTATGTCTTACTCCAACTGTAGCTCAGGTACCTTTTTACAGTTGGGTATGTCCTACTCTAACTGTAGCCCAGCAACCTATTTGCAGTTGGGTATGTCCTACTCTAACTGTAGCCCAGCAACCTATTTGCAGTTGGGTATGTCCTACTCTAACTGTAGCCCAGCAACCTATTTGCAGTTGGGTATGTCCTACTCTAACTGTAGCCCAGCAACCTATTTGCAGTTGGGTATGTCCTACTCTAACTGTAGCCCAGCAACCTATTTGCAGTTGGGTATGTCCTACTCTAATTCTAGCCCAGGTACCTATTTATAGTTGGAAATGTCTTACTCTAACTAGCCCAGCAACCTATTTATAGTTGGGTATGTCCTACTCTAACTGTAGCCCAGCAACCTATTTACAGTTGGGTATGTCTACATAGAAAAACAAAGACATTAGCCGTATGGAAAGTAAAAATCCTTTAGTGGGTTTTCTTACATCATCATCTGGGACAAGTTACTAGCAGCAAAGACCTACACATCATCCTCTACAATGATTTGTTTGCCCTTTAAAAGTTTGCATATTATATTCAACTCCCTCTTCAACATAAAGTAATAATTGCTCTTTTTGAAAACCCAACAATTTTGTATCCATTTGTCATCAACAGTCCATTCATTTGTTGTATGCTTAAAAACAGATTATAAAACAATAGGGAGTTATTTAAAAAAAAGGACGTCTGTGAAACATTGCATTATTTACCTATTATTCAAAGAACAAGAGAATTGTCTGGTTATTGCTGTGTAGAAGGAATAATTTTGCACTTAAAATAGCAGGACAACAGGGTCATTTGTAAACACAATGGAGTCAACTAATACTCCAGTTTGTACCTAGTGTGTGGCTTATCAGGTTTGACTGCACATTTCAGATTAGTATACAAAAACAGACACTGCCGTCCATGGAGAAATTGTTAGAGATTTGAGTGTGTTAGGTCTCGGCGTTTTCTGAGGTGGGTGACCGGTTCCCTTTCTCCGCCACATTACCTTCCTTAACTTTAAGTCGAGTACCCACTGATGTTGGGTAGACTAGAGCTGGCTTGCGTTGAGAGACTAATCTCTAATCAGTCAGACGCTCAAAGACAATCCTTAACATAGAGATGTGCTCTAAAGAAGTAATGTTAGATCTAAAGTTGAAGAGTTCAAGCATCTTTCATTCTTTCAAATATATAATAATATCTATTTGTTTTCTTAATGCTAACTCTGTTATGTCTATTTGTACAATTCCCATTGTAGATCTCAATATGGATCTTGGTATTATTTTTGGGGGAGGAAGAGTATGACCACTGCATCCTTTGATGCACATCATAAAGGGAAGGCATTTTGAGTTGAAAGTTATTATTATATACCCGATAAAGTGCTGGAGTCTCAACTTCCAACCACACAATCATGTTTTGTAAAGTTCTACAGACTCAACCAATTCATGTTTTTGTAAGATGCTATAACCTCCAATCTCAAACTCTCCCATTTGTGTTTTTGTAAGGGGCTACAACAATGAGGACTTAACTGCAACTGTGATCCCTTTCTTCTATTTAAACAATAGAATGATAATGATGCTTTATTTTGGCATCAGTTGTTTATTGAACAGCAACCTGTACCAAAAAAACAACACATACCAAAAATGAAAAGATAAATGGCATGTAGACAAATCATAAAACTTGAAATGTTTCTGGTAAAACCTTTGATTTGACATATCATGTCAGAAGACATTGTTTGCCATCTTTTTCATTTGTACTGGACATTTTTCTCATTTGCAGAAGAGCTCACTTGAGGCATTGCTTGGAGCGTTTAAAAGATCTTGTTCCCCTTGGAGTAGATTCTTCACGCCATACAACATTAGGTCTTTTAACAAAAGCTAGATCTTTCATAAAGGTTTGTAATCATCATTTCCTGAGCTTGCAATAACATGTGTGAGATTGTTATTTCAGTGGAGCACTTCGGTTTTAGTTGGGCAAGTTTAGACTTTTGTCCCTTGATTTGGTAAACAAAATTGCAGTTACATTTTGAAACATAATAAAAAGGGCATCATATTTTTTTGTTTCTTTTTTATTGGTACTGTAATTCCTATAATTGACAAAAGAAGTTTAGCCTGTCAATTCGTATGGTGTGTCCATCATTTACAAACTTGTATTTGGTTTGTTTTGTTTGTCAGTCTGCGGCATAATTTATTTTGCTTTTAAATTTGCTTATAATTGCAAGCATGTAAAATGCATGTTCAGACCATAGATTTGCAGAAGAAACCAGAAGTTATTGGATGGAAGGACTACTGCAGAATTTTATTTATATGTATTTATTATTATAAGAAACAGAGTAGATCAGAAGTTAATGATAATTCTTGGTCATGTGACTACTAATTAAGAAAATTTGGCAGTAGCCCTTACATTCAATAACTACTGGTTTCTTCTGCAAATCTATGGTCTGAACATGCATTTTACATGCTTGCAATTATAAACAAATTGAAGAAAAAAAATTATGCTGTAGACTGACAAACAGAACAAACCAAATACAAGTTTACAAATGATGGACACACCATACGAATTGAGAGGAGGAGATGAGAAGTTAGAACCAGATTTTGACCATGCATATGTTGTTGTTATTCAAACTTATTCATGTTTAGTTGATAATGTTTCATTGGAAGCAGGTTTGGGTGGCTCTTATTACATAATGATGCATACCTTAACAGGTGGACTGGTATCCTACTTGCAATGCAAGGCTCTTCAGTAAGATTATTAAGAGGATTACAATGTTGATCCCCACCTCATTGGCCAGCTTGCTATGACACAGTATGTTTCCAGGAGCAGGAGCGAAGATATGAACTTGACCAGTATGTTTCCTTTGATCACTCTTCAATCCTTGTCAGAGAGAGAGAAAGAGAATTAAAGGGGATGAGAACTATATGCACAAATAAACCATGCCAGAGGTGCGGGCCCTCCCCCCACACATCTATATCTGAATTCCTATGTACGCCTACCTCACCTCGAGGCCAAGTCACACTATTAAGATAAACCACAAGGACTGGATTACTATACAGTGTCAAAGTATTGACCCAATAATTAAACGTTAACTGTATGCAAACCCTATGCTGTCCCGAATTATCAAAGTACTGTAAGTCTATGGTAGTTTCTGGGGGAAGTGTGAGTACACTATTGTTTAGAATTGCAGACATAGTCCCTCAGTCAAACGAAGAAGTTGTATCTGTGTCGTAGAATTTCTTATAGAGCATGGGAGTTAGTGAGTGCCAGATCATTATTTACAGTCAAGCTGTAAACTAGTGACACAACGCATTCCGTTCTCTGGACTATATCCTGTTATGTGCAAAGCCCTGTTCAGGGCTTGGTAGTGGAAGATTGAGAATGAATGCAGAAGAAGAAGAAGACGAATTAGAGTGATCATTTTGAATTACAAATGTACCTAGTTTGATCCCCAACATGCTAGCAGAGGAGAGGACCTGACTGACCCACATTATAAAAAGCTAAAGAAACATTAAAAGCAAACATTTTATTCTATACAAGTGGAGACATTTTCAATGCTAATTTGATATTTAATTGTGTGTTTATACATTTTGTACAAAGTTTTGTGAACACATTTAATTTTGTGCTTTTTCAATTGACATTTGTTTTAATGAAAAAAAATTTGTTTAAATGAACATTTATTTTCGTAACAAGACACCAGTTGAATAATTTTATAGTTATGGGAAATAAAGCTTCAATTTACTAACAACTTTTGTTCAGCAACAAAATTTGGTTGAATGTTCTATCAATATCACAAGCTGACGTTGGTTTGTAAAATCACAATGTAAATGGCTGGTGTTTAACATTTTCATTTATAAATTGGAGCATGAACAATACCAAGACCATTTGAAATCTTGTGTAGCAAGAAATTAAAAAATAACTTATTTTCTGGTGTTTGAAAAAAGTACCAAATTAATCTGCAATACTCAGTCTGTGAGCACTACACATGTGTCACTGTCCATGTCTGCAACACACATTCTGTGAACATAACACAGTTCACTATGTATATCTGCAACAGTTAGTCTGTGAACATAACACAGGTCACTATGTATATCTACAACACTCAGTCGGAAATCACTGAACTAAAATGTTAATCTGTTGGTATCAATAATCTGGTTGAAATGCTGGACAGCAACACCATGGTTGCCTCCATGCAAACAGGCAGACAATGAAATCAGATGTAGCACTTATCTTATGACCAGCCACCTCATAATCTACATTGTGTGTCATTACCATCTCAGTACTTCAGCTGCTCTAGTCATTCACTTTCTCATCTGCTATTGTAAGCCTCAATGCTACAGTCTACCCTGTATGGTTTTGTGGGTCCAATATTGGAGAGGAACAATAGACTCCAATGCAAGTCATGCAATGTGCACAAGGAAGGTTATACATAATACATCCTATATTATGTGGGAAGAAAAAAAAAGTGGCAAAGATGCCAGTTACATAATACATATGCAAGAGGAAGGGAGAGGGTAAAGTGATATCTGAGAGGTAAAGCGCTTGTCTCTCAAGACATAAATGAAGTTTATAATACATATGCAAGAGGAAGGGAGAGGGTAAAGTGATATCTGAGAGGTAAAGCGCTTGTCTCTCAAGACATAAATGAAATTTATAATACATATGCAAGAGGAAGGGAGAGGGTAAAGTGATATCTGAGAGGTAAAGCGCTTGTCTCTCAAGACATAAATGAAATTTATAATACATATGCAAGAGGAAGGGAGAGGGTAAAGTGATATCTGAGAGGTAAAGCGCTTGTCTCTCAAGACATAAATGAACTTGTGAATGCTGCAAGTTTCAACCTGGTCTCGAAGGAGGTGAGATTGGGCACCTAGTCGAATCGTAGGGGGACAATAAGCAATAAAAAGTAACAAAAATCCTACTCAATGGTGACCGGCTGGAAGCTAGAAAGGAGGCACCCCCTCCATCATGCAGAGAAACAACGCAGGTCAAACACCTGTTTGTCTGCACATATGATTACAAGTGCATACAAAAGGACTTATATGCTCCCATGGATAGAAGAGGAGCAACTAAGAGAGAAAGAGAGATTTATGTACATATATATATATATATTTATATTACAATAATAAATCGTGACCAGGTTATTTTGAAAGATTACATTTTTGTAATACTCTCACAGAGTCTGGCTTAGGTAGTGTCTGGAAGACTTTCTCAAAAACCAGTGAGATCATTCGTTTATGCAATTTTTGTTTGAAAGGCAAGTAGAAAAAAAAAGGTGACTTTTGAAATGAACAAATAAATTAGGGAACGATATGTCATGACATTGTGTATCCAAGATCTTCATGTTGATTTCAAAGAATGGTAATTTGTTTTCACAGAATTTAGAAGAAAAAGAGCGCAAGGCTATGCTATTACGTGATAAGTTAGAGTGTGAGAACAGACATTTGCGCCGCAGGTTGGATCAGCTCAATCAGCAGAACAACCACAGTCATGGTCTTTTTCGTGTGCGCCAAGAACGCAGCATCAGCGAGTGCAGTACTTCAACTAATTTGTCCTCATCATCAATGTCTTCTACCTCATCTGTTAAATCTGAAGAATCAGGTGAGTTTGGAACTAAATCTGTGTTTACCGTCTCCATAGAGCTTTGAAGCACTTTCGATCTCCTTTTCTCTGGAACGTAAATCTTCACCTAGTTCTGCCTTTCTCTGTCTTCTCGAGTTCTGGTGCTCTGATGTACCAATTTCATTAGCAGTATGGTTTATTCACTACCAAAAGAACTAATAGGTATCAATGAGTGAAGGAGCTTATGAAGCACATCAGAAAAAAGCAGTCATTTGTTGCCCGTCATGAGAAGATGAAAAATAAAACATATTGCTGTAACAGACAAATTAGCTGGTAAATTAAGACTTACAAGACTACAAATACTAGTAAATTTCAAGATGATGGAATAGAAAACAAATAATTCAAAACATGGAATATTTTATCTCATTTCAACATCTTGGCATAGAAAACAAATAATTCAAAACATGGAATATCTTATCTCATTTCAACATCTTGGCATAGAAAACAAATAATTCAAGACATGGAATATCTTATCTCATTTATTTCTTTGTCTTCCTCCTGCTCTCAAGAACTGCTGTCTGTTATTGGCTTGAGCTGATTGAGGGTTTGGAGATATCCTTGTTGTGACCTGACCACTTAATTTTGTATGTGACTATATATGTTGTGCCTTGCATTCTTCCTACGTTCTGTATGATTTCTTCATTTCTTATGCTGTATTTTCTAGTGGCCCTTACAGCTTTTTCACAATCATCGTATTTCGCACGTTATGATCTTTTCACCTGGTGCCTTATGTCAGGGCTCATGTCTGACACTGATAACAGAGAGTTGTTAAAGTAATTGATAAACGTTAAAGTAATTGATAAACATCGTCACTAGCAACATGAAATTGTGAATGTACATAATCATGTATTCAAATCAACATTGTGCATGTTAAAATTTGTTGTTTAGTGCACTAGCAAGCAACTGGCCAATATTTGTTCAGTTTAGGTGACATCTTCACAGCGAAGGGTTTCTCCAATAGATCTCCAATGTCCTCTGTCTTTTGCCTTGATGGTGCAATATGACAGGATTTTTTCTGTCTAGCTATTGATGTTATTCTTCCACTTACAATGTTTACCGCTGGCATGTTTGTCCTCCACCTTTCCTTCCAGTATTGTATTCAGGTCAGGTCAGGTTATCTCGTAACCGGTGAGGTCGTTGAAGACATCCTCACAAAACCACGCCACCCTTCTCGGTCAGCGGTCGCTGCCTGTGCCTCCTCATCTTGTTGGAGATTGGTCCAATCTTTTATGTTGTCCTACCACCTCTTTTTGGGACAGCCTCTTCGTTGTCTGCCTTGCACCTTTCCGTAGAGGATAGTATTTGCTAGACCATTTGATCTCGATATGTGACCGTACCAAGCAAGTTTCCTTCTTCTAACAGTTGCCAAGAGGTCTTCAGAAAGCCCTATTGCTGTTGTAATTCTATCTCGTATTTCCTCATTTGTAACTAAATTTTTGTACATGACATTTAAGTCTTCGGAGACATCTCATCTCAAAGGCCTGTATCCACTGAAGGTCAGCTGTAACTGTCCATGTCTCACAAGCATAGTGGAATATTGACAAGACCAATGTATGCATTAATTTTATTTTTGTGCACAGTGCTAACCGTTCATCTTGCCAGGTTTTGTTAAGCCGTGCAAGAGCCGCTATTGTCTGTGCTATTCTGGCCAACACCTCACATTTTGATCCTTCATCACTGACAATCGAATCCAGATGTTTAAAACAGTCAATCACTTTGATTGTGCTATTACAATGTTTACCCCTGGCATGATTGCCCTCCACCGTTGTGTTATGTCTTTTGATGTGACCAAAGTATCTGAACTATCTGACTGATTCAAAGTATCTGAACTATCTGACTGATTCAAAGTATCTGAACTATCTGACTGATTCAAAGTATCTGAACTATCTGACTGATTCAAAGTATCTGAACTATCTGACTGATTCAAAGTATCTGAACTATCTGACTGATTCAAAGTATCTGAACTATCTGACTGATTCAAAGTATCTGAACTATCTGACTGATTCAAAGTATCTGAACTATCTGACTGATTCAAAGTATCTGAACTATCTGACTGATTCAAAGTATCTGAACTATCTGACTGATTCAAAGTATCTGAACTATCTGACTGATTTTGTTCATCAATTCTCCTTGCACTCCAATTTTCTCTAAGGCTTCCCTATTTGTTTTCTAAAAGTTTCATCCTATTCTTTTATATATTCATATTTCAAAGGCATCAATTCCCGTCTCCAACCATTTGTTCATTGTCCACATTTCTATGCCATACAGTAGAGATAAGAGGAATGGATAAATTAGACTATAACAAGTTTTTTTAAAATACAGCCACCTACAATAACACGAGGGCATAGCTACAAGCTGACTAAAGAGAGGTCCAGGTTAGATATTAGGAAATATTTTGTTAGTCAGAGAGTGGTGTCTGCTTGGAATGCATTGCTAGGGGAGGTAGTGGAGGCAGGGACAGTTAATGCATTTAAGAATAAACTGTGTGCGCATAGCTTTTAGAGCAAGGTGATGTAAATGTAACTGGTTGTATACAGACTCTGCAGGGTCTTCTAAACCAGTATAAAGACCTTAAGTTAAGTTAAGTATACATAACACATCATATCACTCATTTTTATTTTGTGAGTAACTTGTTTCGATATTAGTAAAGGACTCATATTAACTTTCCATTTTTTCCCATATTTCGTTATTATATTCCTGAAACAAGCTCTTGACCTGTCCCATCTTTTTATCATTTATTTTTAACTATAGATTTTGAGTCTACTTTCTACTTTGTTAATTGTCATAGTTTATATTTTCTCAATGTTAATGTCCAGTCCATACATCTAATTTGTATTCTTTACTTGAGTCAGCAATTCCTGTGGCTCCTGTTTACTTTAGCCAGGAGTACAGATCACATATATACCTGAGGTTATTCATTGATGAGGTTATTCATTGATACTCCACTGATAATGAGTCCTGGCATTTCCTTTATCTGTTGACAAATTTATTCTGTGCAAATATTAAACATACAATGGGACAGTATATCCATGACGAACTCATTTTATAAAATCTATATGTGGTGAGTAAAGCCTGCTAGATTTTACAGTGGCATTTACTGTCAGTAAAGGTTTCTGAGTTTTCTTGTGTCTTTTCCATCCATACTTATGATTTCCAGATATGTCATTAGTTTCTCATGCTGGACTCTGTCCACAATCTTTTTTGTTTGTCTGTAAAACACATATAAATGTGGATTTTTGTCTTGGTATTTTCATTCATTTTTCTGATGGAGTCACTATACTTCTCATGTTTCAGCTATTCTGTGTAAAGCCAAATTGTTCACCTAGAGCTTTGATGTCTGCTCAACACCTAATTTTCTTCTGCGTGATCTTGAGTAGTATCTTAATTGTGTGACACATCAGACTGATTGTTTTAAAATCTGAACATTCGATTACATGAGGTTTCTTGGGTATTGTTATAAAGACATTTGTGATCAGGTTGTTTGGTATAGATTCTATGTTGTAGATGTCATTACACAGATCAGTGATTTGTCTACACCATTTTAATTTAAAGTCTCTTATCAATTTTAAATTTATTGTGTCTGTGTCTAGTGCTTTTCCCCTTGCTTATATCTTGTATAGCTTTCTATTCTAGTTCTAGTTCATCTGCATTCGTTCTCAAACTTCCCTATCAAGCCCCAAACAGGGCTTTGCAAGATGTAGTCCGGAGAACGGAAAACATTGAACTGCTAGTTTACAGTTTGACTGCGATATTTGCACCTTTTGGTCCGACATATCCGTCTTTAGCAGATCTCGTCTTCTGATCTCAAAATGCTGATGCCCACTTTATTAAATGTTTATGGTTTGTCCCCTCTATTTTCATTGAACAGTTTAGTTATATATTCTGCCCATCTGTTTAATATAACATTTGCATTAAGCAAGATATCTCCATTCATTCCTGTTCTTAAACGCATCCTTCTCCTTGAGCCGGCCTTGTCATGTTTGAAAGATGCTTTATTTCAACAAGCTTAGCTCTCATTTTGTGCTTATTTCCCATCTCTTCTTTTGTCTTGCAGTTTTTATTCTATCCACTGTTATGTTGCATGTTGACACATAATGTGAGATGCATTGTTTAGTACCCTATATTCTGAAGTATTTTTAGCTCTTTTTCTTTTTTTATTTTTGCTGTCATTCAGTCTGAATTTTTCATAAACTCTTCTATTGTTAGGATTTTATTTACTACTTGTATATTTAGTGGTCAACATTGAGTATTTACACAAATCTGGAAGCAAATATAAAATGTATACACTGAGATAACCTTGGCTGGCTTTTACAGAAAAGGGACAGATCAGGTTTTCTGTCTTGGCACATTGCCCTGTAGTATTAGTTTACAGCTTTATAAAAACAGAATAGGGTAGCAGGTGTGTGTTGGTTTTATTATTCATTTGTAACAGTTGTATCTGCTATAAATTACTATAAAGTGACCACACCTGTTGCAGTTCTCATGTCCACTATAAAGTGACCACACCTTTTGTAGTTGTCATTATTTACCTATTAAACTGACCTATTTTGCCATTTCTATTATCTGACTATACCTGTTGTGTTGGTTCTTCTGCTTCAGGTGACTCTCTGTGTCAGAGGTTCTCATTCAGTGTAGTCTGACCAGGTGACTCTTTGTGTCAGTGGTTCTCATTCAGTGTAGTCTGATCAGGAGACTCACTGCGTCAGTGGTTCTCATTCAGTGTAGTCTGAAGTACAGATGTATTGTATGAGTTAGACTTTATTCTTTGTCCCTTATTACCAGATAGATGTATTATTAAAGGGGAGGATTCTATTTCCTGTTCAGTTTATCTTCTTAACAGTCCATTTTGGCTGCTTGGCCAAACTATTTTTAGTTTTATTATTTACATAATTTCATAATTGACAATGGACTTTTGTTTAGACTTTGAGCCTATGGCAAATGGATTCTACTACTGGGCAAAGAGTATTCCGATGATCTAAATGACTATTCTAAGTCCCTTCTAATTTCCTTTCTAATTTCCCAGCTTTTATATTTGACCAATAGCAGTATCCACAATTATGTATATAGTATAGATAGAAGATATAGATTAGTTTATCTGCCCTTACCAGCTGGGCTAGATACTTTATAACATTAATATTAATGGTCATTTTGTTTCATATTTTTTTAATTGACAGCAGTCTATAACTCCCATGTAAATTTATCACAAAAGTCACCTTTTTCTCTTTTTGTTCACTAGATGAGATAGACATCATTGGTGGCTTCCAGAGTGACAGTGATGATCGGCTGAGCGTTGAGAGCCTTGGGAGTGACGGAAGTGTTGATTGTCGCCGTCGTTACAGTAACAACTTTTCAGACGACTCCGGTGTTTCCTCTGGGCTCTCAAATCTTTGATCTTGAGCCTTCTGCCTCACTTGGCATGCTCAGACTGCAGGCACACTCTCCAATGTCTGTACTGTTTAAACAAATTTTTCTCACTAATTACATTACAAAGTTTGTAATTGAACTTTGTGGACATACCAGGCCCCAGCCAGGTAGAATCATCTTCATCACCATGGTAGAGTTCAGATCTGCCAGGACTTGTGACATACTGTAGGTGGGTCCACATTCTTGGATGTATTAGGAGATATAACATTTGGTGCCATACGAGTGAAGCGTTGTCATGTTAATATTCTTATTGTTGTCTGTGTACCATAGTAACTGTAGGTATCAACTTGTCCAGACAGACTTGAAAATAACAAACTCAAAACTTGGAAAAAAAATGGATAAAATAAACTTTTGATGTTGTTGAAGAGAATGAATGTTTTACGAATGTATGGACATTTTTGTATTATATAACTCAAAAATGGCATAAGGAACGTGCACATGAAGTGAACATGTTAAATAAATATTTTTATAGATTGGTCCCTTCCAAAACAGAATCATTTTTTGTGTATCACATTTGAAAAGGGTTTTATTCATAAATGCTCTCTTTGAAAAAATATTTATTCCTAATTTAATATGGGTTACTGCCACAAAACGGCCAGCATGATTTCAATATGGCATTTCTGGCTAACACATAAGGATGGTACATGGACACAGTGAAAACAAAGTGTTGGTGTAGATTTGTGCTTTTATGTGTACATAGTGGCGGCATTATTAAAGCTGATGTAGTCCTAATCACATCCAGTAGACCTAGAATTTCCGTTGACCAGCAACATGTTTTGAAATTTCTGGTTGGTTTATTAAGAGAAGCTGTATGAACCACTCTAGGAAACTAAACCTGTGCAGTAACCACACTTTGTTTTTAAACCTAAATCTTTGCCTCATTTGAATATTAATTTTTTTTTAAATATGTCAACAAAGCTGTGATTTTGTCCCCTTATGGGCTATGGACTTGATCATCTTCCCATCATTCAGCGTTCTCCTAGCCATGGTAGTGTAGCAGCAACGCAGGCAGCATGAGGTGGCCGAGTCATGGCAGGCCACCAGGACGTGTGTGGTGCTTAGACTTACACATCGCAACGGCATGCAGCATTTATTTTTTTTAATGCCATATTGTTGTTTCAATTCGTCTTGCGAGAAATTATATCAAGCATGTACTGTGTTTCTGCTCTTCTACTTCGAGGATTATATTTACGATCTGGGAGGTGGTCCATCCAGGAACAACAGGTAAATGTGTCAGCTAGTGGAAGTTGGGAGAAAAAGGTTGAAGAAAGTTTGGCTGTCTGCTTGCTCATGTTTCATGTACACTTGACGTCCATTTTAGAGGACGCTGTTTGATTGGTGGTGATGGCCAAGGCACAATCTGTTTTCTTTTTTCATGATCTTGGACCTATATTTAAACTAAAGTACTAGACTGGGAATATGTTGATATCTTGTTTAATTCATTTATAAAAAAAAAACTCTGAAGGAGTACTAAAGAAAAAGTTAGCACTAAGATCAGAGCTCGGATATTGTTGTGCCCTGGTGTTAAGATGGGCAATAGTTCTGGCCTGTTACATGGCTAACTATAGCTGGATCAAACTGAATATATAGATATGAAGGATTCAAGTTTCTCTATATCTATCAGGCTAAACATTTCTCCTAAGGAAAATAATTTCTCGCTTACCAAGATATTACATTTTTTTTCTTTATTGGTGTATGCTTAGAGAAACATTATTAGACTCAGCTATTGAAAGTACATTCTGAATGTATGTGTACATTGTGAGTGTATGTGTACATTGTGAATGTATGTGTATTAGTGCATGGAAGGAGCAGGAGTGAAGCACATTTGTGATACGTATGGTCTCATGTTAATCAATGTATGAGCATTCTATTAGTGATGACTGCATAGAGTCCTGTGACTTTACTGTTTTGTGTGTCATTACTTTTTGTTAGGTGACTATTCCATGTTTGAGGATCCACCATCAATCAGTCAAGCTCAGTCATTGCTCCATCGTCCAATCATCTAATCTAAAACTGTAGCTCAATTTTGAACCAACAGTTCATAATTTGACCTTCGACCTACTGTGAAGGTTACTATTACCAACCTCAGGAACATTCAAGTAGAAAGGAAAACACATTTAGGATTTTATTTGCTTATTAGGCAAATGAGTGGAAGAATGTGAACAATTTGAAGACCGCATCCAATGAAATCCTTGTGAGACCTTCTTGCCAGTGAGTATTTTAAATTCTGCCAGATCATGAAAGCACCTCGCATGAAGTATTATGTGGGATGGACATATGTTGTTCTTTTCCCCTGTCTGTATGTGACTGTGTGGGTGTGTTCTTAGCGTCTGCTTGAGATTGTCACCATAAATTATCTGTGATAAGAATAAGTATGAAAGGCATAGGATTCTTTCATGAAATGATGTTCTGCGAGTCCACCAGCTCAATAGTTATAAAAAAAAAAAGAACTTCAGTACTTGATATTTGCTGAACAAATGCATGCGGCGACTGAGAAATACATAGCAATGTAGATACCAGATTTTTGTATGAGGTGTTTACTAAACTACTGATAAGTGTGCCTTGTTGTTAGCAGTTATCAGCCAGCAGTTAATGGGAACATTGTTTGATATGTTTGTTTAAGTGTGTGTGTGTATTTTTTCCACATTACTGTTTTGTTATTACATTGTCTTTCTCAATGTCTTACCTCTGATACATAGCATAAAATGTTTTTGTAGGTTGTTTTTTTTTTTAAACAAATGTTTTTTCTGCAAAAATCGATTGTGACAGAGATGAAAAACATTTTTTTTAAAGTAGAAGAGGATTGGCAAATATTTTGACCAATTATGAGTAGAGAATTGAAAGTGACTGTATGTGACTGGGGTTGTTTATTGCTTGTAACCTTTAGCAGTCATTTTTGTCTGTGATAATCAGTTTTAAATAGCAACACTTGAAATATGAGTTTATATGTTGGCATAGGAACTATTCTAAGTTAAGATATCTTTTTAGTACCATAAGAACACTGTTGAATTAAAATCTAGTAGTGTCGCAGATATTCAAATCTGTGATTAAGTGCTAAGAGACATCATTGTACCAGGTCATAAATTTTATTGGCTAGAGTTCCATTCTTTGCCGTCATTTTATTTAACAGAGGCTGTTGCTTTACCTAACAGTTAGATGGATGGACTGAAGCATGAGGCTAATCAGTTGCATTACACACTCAGTTCACAAGATGACTTTAGTGAACGAAGAATTGTTCAATGATGTTTCTGTGATCTACGAGCTCCTAATTCAAGAGTTATTTTTACTAAGCTGTGAGCTATTTTATTTGAACTAGTAACAGTTGATTTCCACAAAAAATTTTTAATTTTTTTTCGTTCCAGCACAGACGCTGTTAGTTATTTTCAAATACCCATCAGTGTAATGCTGTTTTAAAAAACCATCCAATTATTTTTCTCCTAGGGGCAATATTTGATTATGAAAATATTACTAAAAAAATGTTAGGTAGACCTTGAAATTGGTCTTATAAAGCTAAGGTGTTGTTACAGTAAAATTAATACAGCTGACTGATAAAGCTAAGGAATTGTTACAGTAAAATTAATACAGCTGACTGATAAAAACTAAGGTATTGTTACAGTAAAATTAATACAGCTGACTGATAAAGCTAAGGAATTGTTACAGTAAAATTAATACAGCTGACTGATAAAGCTAAGGAATTGTTACAGTAAAATTAATACAGCTGACTGATAAAGCTAAGGAATTGTTACAGTAAAATTAATACAGCTGACTGATAAAGCTAAGGAATTGTTACAGTAAAATTAATACAGCTGACTGATAAAGCTAAGGAATTGTTACAGTAAAATTAATACAGCTGACTGATAAAGCTAAGGAATTGTTACAGTAAAATTAATACAGCTGACTGATAAAGCTAATGAATTGTTACAGTAAAATTAATACAACTGAAACACATGGGTATTTATGCTGTCCTCAATAACATGAACGAGTATGGACAATTATGCTTACCCATTTATTGAGCTCAGGCTGAATTAATCATTCTTTTTTTTTTTTGTGTGGGAGATTATTTTTACACAAACTTTCCTGACCTTTGACATAATCCTGTTGTGAGCATTAGTTATTGCTGTTGAAACAGAAATGTATCAACTTCTGTTTACTATCACAGATTTCTAGTTAATATGCAAATAAAATCAGAAAGGGGAGGGCTTTAAAAAAAACACATAAAGTGAACCAAATAAATGTGAAATGTGTAGCTAGAAGATATTAGCTATGAGGGACTTCTAACTTTAAACACAGCTAATGGTTCTCCAATTATTTAACAATTTTCAAATAATAGGCAATATTTTTTGTTTAGAATTGTTAAAAATATTCATGAAATCGGGAAGCTTAAACTGATGATGAATACGCACAAGATACAGAACAAAATGTTCTTTTTCTTCATGTTGCATCTTGTTGGAAGAAATTAGATTTGTTTTTATTGATCTGTCATAGTGCATTTGTTTGGTTTTTATTTGAATCCAGGCTCAGTTCATTTCAAGTGCCATTTCTGCATCAAAGTCTTGCTGCAATGCATCAGCTCTGTCTCCTGTCATGATGGTGTGCAGTCTGCCCAACTTTTCCATGTCCATCTTTTGATATTTTTCTCCCACTTACAGCTCAGCTTACCTCTGGTAGGCTGGGTTTGCCTTCCACCTTTCCTTTCAGAATTGTTTTCAGCAAGCTGTTATGTCGTTTTATGTGGCCAAAATCTCTGACTTTGATTTTGTTTGTCAATTCTCTTTGCATCCCTAATTTTTCCAAACTTCCTTATTTGTTTCCATTTATTTCCATGAGATTCACTCCATTCCTCTATATCCACATTTCAAAAGCATTAATTTTATTCTTTATCTGTTTGTTCATTATCTATGTTTCTACTCCATACAATAAAGACAAGTATACATAACACCTGATCACTCTCATTGTTAATGTGTGAGTTTTTTGTTTGAATATGACTTGCGTTGGTGAAAATAGATTAGGTCATTTCTATTCTCTGCTTGATTTCCATATAACAGCTTCCATCTTCAGTCATATTTCCAACATAGGAGAAGCTCTTGATCTGTTCTAGTATTTGATCATCTATTGTTACCTGTAGAGTGGGCTTAGAGTTTACTTTGCTAATTATCATAGTTTTTGTTTTCTAATTGTTAATGTTCTAAACGTGCACTTGGCTTTTGTTGTTCCTGCACCCTGACAGCCAGCACAACTGTGTCATTTGTTTACCTGAGACTATTAATGATACTCCACTGATAATGAGTTCTAGCCCTTCCTCTATCAGTCAAACAATGTGTTCTATGTAAAGACTTGACTGATAATGGAACAGCATGCACCTGTGTCACATTCCTCTTTTACGTCTATACAAGCTGAGTAAAGCCTGGGAAATCTTACAGCGACATTTTACTCCAAGTATAAGTTACTGAATATTCTTGTATCCTTTTATCTAAACCTACACCTCTCAAGTTGGACTCTTGTCATAGGTTTTTTGTAATCTATAAAGCATAAATGAAAATAAATAGATCAAAGCTTCGGTGGTACTGAAGGCCAAAAGTCAACAGATATAAGTAAAAGCTCAGTGACCACACCAGGAAATAAGCACATATAAATGGGTTTTTTTTCAAACTCCATATATTTTTCTGCTATTGTCACTATATAGAAAACTAGTTTTCTTGTTCTACTGTCCCAATAAAATCTAAATTGTTTTCTCAGAACTTTGCTGTCTATTCTACAGTTAATTCTCCCTTGTATACTTTTTAGCAGAATGTTAATGGTGTGGCTCATCAGGTTTATTGTTCTCAAATCTAAACATTTGATTGGACGACATTTCATGGGAGGTGGTACGAAGACAGGTCGGTCATTATAGAACGTGTATTGTAGATAGTCATAACACAGGTCAATGATTTTATCTAGATCAAATGTTTATAGAGTCTCTATAATTCCTACATTTGTTGTGTCTCTGCCAGTTGGTTTTCCCTTGCTCTTATCTTTTATTGCTTTCTCTACATCTGATCTGAGAATACAGGGGCTGTCATTATTAAATGTAGGTTTGTCACTTCAGTTTTCCTCGAACAGATCACTTAAATATCCTCTCCATCTGTTTGATATACCTTCCTCATCAGAAAATATCTCCATTCTTGTTCTTAAAGCATGTTTCACCTTGAACAAGGTTTGTCATGTCTGAAAGATGTCTTATTTCTATGTGCATGGCTCTCGTGCTGTGCTTCTTTCCCAACTGTTCTATTACCTTGCCTTTTAGTGTTATTCAGGCACACCAACAGTTAATATCACTTCTTGGCATCAGGCATCATTGTTTACTTTTGAGCAAGTCTAAATGTAAGCACTGCACTCAGATAACACTAACAGACATTTATAGTGATCGAAAGTGAGTCATCCAGCAAACTATTTGTTGAAACTACTCTCATAGCATGTTCTCATCATTCCGGTGTAATAGGGAGATTCATACGATCTAGGATTAATTGCTGCTTTCCTCTGTAGGCACAGCATAGTGTGAAGACTCAGTTTTTAATTGACCCCTGATATAAAAATCCTGGACCATACAGGGCTTAACTCCATGTCTCCATACTAGGAAGCCAGTACCTCTACCTGCTAACCACTGGAGGGAAATGTGCATCTCCAAATTGATGGATATTCATGCTACATGGAGATTTTTTACATAGTTTACTTCTTGAGAATGGTAAATGTTTTAGATAAATGGTCTGACGACTGTTTCTGAAGCTAATTTCTTCCTTTGGGCACAGATATCCATGAGAGGTATGATCAAATGTTTGTTTCATGGTTAAATACGATACTTTATGTGCCATTTATGTTGCTTGTTTTATTTGATAGTTTTGTGTTCTCTAAGCCATGACAATAAGGTTGATCTGGTAACTTTTAACTCAAGGATTGCTGTTTGTTCAGATGTGCCAGCTAAAGTGATTGTAGAACTTAATGCCTTAATTACAATCAATATTTCTTTCTGGTTTGATTCTTGTGAAAGGGATTACTCTTGGAGTATGGAGATAATGCATTGATGTTATGTTTTGAACTTTTCTTAAATGTTTTTTTAAATACATCTGTCTGTGCAGGAGATGAAAATGATGTTTAAATATAGGGCAATCATGTGCTGCTGGCTTAGCACTATGTACTCACAATATTTACTGGTGGAATTCCTCAACTTTTTGGCACGTTTTCTAGGTTCATCTTGTAAATCTGGCTTGATCCTAATCATTTAAAAATTATCATTTCTTTGGTGATCCATATTAAAATTAGTTCCTATCAGTGAATTTAAATTGTTTTTGTTAGTTCTGTACTTAAAATGGCATTGATGACCACATTCAAAAGTTGATCAGCCTCAATTGTGCCTACATTAGCTATGCTTCAATCAGTCTGATCAGCCTCAATTGTGCCTACATTAGCAATGCTTCAGTTGATCTGATCAGCCACAGTTGTGTCTACATTAGCTATGTTTCAGTTGGTTTGATCAGTCTCAATTGTGTCTACATTAAGCTATGTTTCAGTTGGTTTGATCAGTCTCAATTGTGTCTACATTAGCTATGTTTCAGTTGGTTTGATCAGCCTCAATTGTGTCTACATTAGCTATGTTTCAGTTGGTTTGATCAGCCTCAATTGTGTCTACATTAGCTATGTTTCAGTTGGTTTGACCAGCCTCAATTGTGTCTACATTAGCTATGTTTCAGTTGGTTTGATCAGCCTCAATTGTGTCTACATTTAGCTATGTTTCAGTTGGTTTGATCAGTCTCAATTGTGTCTACATTAGCTATGTTTCAGTTGGTTTGATCAGCCTCAATTGTGTCTACATTAACTATGCGTCAGCTGGTCTGATCAGCCTCAATTGTGTCTACATTAGCTATGTTTCAGTTGGTTTGATCAGCCTCAGTGTCTACATTAACTATGCATCAGCTGGTCTGATCAGCCTCAATTGTGTCTACATTAGCTATGCTTCAGAAGGTCTGATCAGCCTCAATTGTATCTACATTAGCTATGTTTCAGTTGTTCTGATCAGCCTAAATTGTGTCTACATTAGCTATGCTTCAGTTGGTCTGATCAGCCTCAGTTGTGTCTACATTAGCAATGCTTCAGCTGGTCTAAATATGTTGCATCTAATTTTGGTTCAAAGATGTTTGCACTTTGGTCTGATGCTGTTATTTTTTTTACTTTGTTTTAGAGAACTGTCAAGTTTTGGTGTCAGTCATCTAACATAAAGCTATGAAAGTATGGTGTTCAGTGTAGCTATGTGGTTATTTTGCAAAATATGCAAGATTTTACATTCTCAATTGCTTGCTCTCTCTACACACCTGTTCTGCTCTAGCAATTTTTGCACTGAAAATTGCAATTTTGTTTTGTGCATACTTTGCATGGACACACACATACACCCGCGCCCCCCACCCCACCCCACCCCCATCCACCACCACCACCAATCTTTGCATCTAGACTTCTAGCTCTGTTGGCAACAGAATTTGTCACTAATTGACAATGATACCAAAATATATTGCAAGCTGCTAACTCTACAGAGACTCACTGTCGTCTCTTTCCTCCAATTCAACACTTTTATTTATTTGTATGATTTAATATTCCTCTTTTCTGTATTGCTCTTCTCTGAGTGCTTTTCTAACCTGAATTTTGCAATCATTTCTGTCTGAACATGTATAAACTTTTATTGGTGACCAAATAATATGTGAATCTAAGTTACTTAAATTGGCATGCGCCATTTAATCTCTGTCTGCCATATTTGTCTATTCTGTTGTAATTATACTGCAGTTCTTAATTTTTTTTACTTTAGGGTAGTATTTGCATTCTTGTCTCCATGGAAACAGCTCAGCCGATTCCAAATTACAGATTCAGGAAGCACAGATTTTGATGAATGAGCCATCACTCTTGAAGACAGTAACACAAGACAGTTCCTGTCATTCCTGCCATGTTTTATGAACAGTCACGTGTAAAGAATGATTATATTTCTGGCAATTCTCAAAGCCATATATGATCAATGTTGTGTGCCATTTCTGATTCTTGTTATTTGTAATGTAATGTAAATGTGTCACTCTCAGAGCTGATCCAAGAATAACCTTTGTGACAGTTATGGTGACCTAAATATATTGAAATGGAATATCAGTTTCCTGGTTTGTCTCAGTCAAACACAGACACCTGTTGTACTTAATTCTAATTGTGCTCAGAAAATGTGCTGATTGTCATATTGTTTGTGTGGAATATGACATTGTGTGCAGAGCTGTCATATTAGAGAATATCATGTTTGTGGAACGTCACAATATGTTTTAAATGTCATACTATACACACAGGAGTGGCTGAGTGGTGAGAGCTCTTGCCTCTCACTGTAAAACATGACATTGTATATTTACCATTCGCAGTGCACTTTGGTCCAACTAGCTGTAAATTGTTATCTGGATCTGTTAAGAGTTAGCAACGGTCAGGCATTAAAGAAATGGAATAGGTCGTATCTCTCTTCTCTCGCTCCGCCTGTCATAAAAGTTGAGATCTCACACACTTGACTATAAAAGTTGAGAGATAGCACACACTTAATTATAAATGTTGAGAGATCTCACAAACTTGACTATAATAGTTGAGAGATCTCACAAACTTGACTTTCACTATATGTAGAATGATGTGTTACACATTGTCTTACTGTGTGTAAATGATCAGACTTGTCATGTCACAGTGTCATGTAGATTAAATGTCACACTATGTCATATATAATGTCACACTGTGATGTGTAGAATGTCTTAATTGTGTTAGAATAACAAAGTGTATGTATAACACCACTCTAGATTTAATCAATAACAGACTTGCAGTTGTCGGGTAATGTCGGTCTAGTTTGACAGCAAATTTCTTGGTATGCAGACAGCACAGTGGTGTTGTCTTGAATCTGAGAGTAGCTCTCTCTCTGGCAGCAAATATTCAATTATATAATTACACAGATCATGACATCATATAAGAGGTACTGTTTGTGGGCATGTTCCTTACCAAGGATGAAACAAGACTTATAAATGCTGAAAGGGGACTAATGAGGTAGTTCTTGCCATGAATGGACAAAATTGATGTAAATGGTTTATGTGAACTAAGGTAGGTCTTAATGAGGTGACTTAATACAGGTTTATGAGATAATCAAAGGAACGGATAAATTAGACTATAACAAGTTCTTTTCAAAATACAACCACCTACAAGAACAAGAGGCCATCGCTACAAATTTACTAAAGAAAAGTCCAGATTAGGTATTAGAAAATATTTTTTAGTCAGAGAGTAGTGAATGCTTGGAATGCATTGCCACAAGAAGTAGTGGAGGCAGGGAGAATTAATGCATTTAAGAATATATTGTATGCGCATAGTTTTTAGAGCAAGGAAAACTAAATGTAACTGGTTGTATACAGACTCTGCAGAGTCTTCTAAACCAGTATAAAGATGATGAGTTAAGTTATCCTGAAGACGTTCTATAAATGTTTAAAATGAACTTAGCAGGGCTAATCATGTGTTATAAATAGTTTATGTAAACTAAGGTAGTTCACTATAAATGGCATATTTGTTCTTGCCAGAGATAAGCAAAAATGTTATAAATGGTTTATTAGTTTTTACCAGAGATGAAAAATTGTTGGGAATGGTTTATTAATTTTTACCAGATATGAGAAAATGTAATAAATCTGTTATTAGTTCTTACTAAGAATGCATAATGGTTAAAAATGAGTAATTAGTTCATACTGGCTATAAAAAGATCATAAGTTCTTACTAGAGATGAATAAAAGGTTATAGATGTTAATTTTTTTTTATTAGAGATGAGAACAATTGTTATAAATTGTATATGAGTTCTTATTAGGGATGAGATAAAGTGTTATATATGGTTCATGGACACCAAGTTTTAGCAGGAATAATAAAAGAGTTCTAAAGGATTTTATATGAACAAAATAAGTAGTTCTTATAAAGGAGAAGTCTTTTAAATGGTTTGTGTGAACTAAAGAGGTAGTTCTTATTACTTGTTTAATGAGAACTGAAGTATTATTATGTCATGATAAACTTGAGCAGAATTACAATATAATTGGTGCAATCTATATCTCTGAGTTGTAGTAGGAACTCTTTGTCCAGAACATGTCTTTCACACCCACTCAATGCTCACTCCAATTACCTGCTTGTGAATGTTGATATGCCAGCTTAAAACTCAGTGAAAATTTTGAGTAAAGATACTGCGGTCGGATGTGAAATACATTGAAAACCATTTAACTCATTCACTTCTCAAAGGAGCCTCCCGTTGCATTTATTTTTGCTACATAAAACTGCCTTGTAAATCACGTTTTTTAGATCTATTTATTTTTTGGTGAAGTTCTACAAGTTGTTTAGATCTATTCACCTTCAGCAAAGTTCTACAAGTTGTTCAAGTTGTTTACATCTATTTATCTTCAGCAAAGTTCTTTATATCTATTCATCTTTAGTAAACTTCTACAAGTTGTTTAAATCTATTCACCTTCAGCAAAGTTCTACAAGTTGTTCAAGTTGTTTACATCTATTTATCTTCAGCAAAGTTCTTTATATCTATTCATCTTTAGTAAACTTCTACAAGTTGTTTAGATCTATTCACCTTCAGCAAAGTTCTACAAGTTGTTCAAGTTGTTTACATCTATTTATCTTCAGCAAAATTCTTTATATCTATTCATCTTTAGTAACCTTCCACAAGTTGTTTAGTTCTAATTACCTTCGGCAAAGTTCTAAAAGCTCTTTAGATCCATTAATCTTTAGTAATTTACATTGATATGTCAAAAATTATTGTTATTTAAATGTTCAGAACTGAAATCACATGAAAAGTAGAAAGAAATTCGACACATAGATATATTAAAAAGTAGAAAAACATTTGACACATGGAGATATTAAAAAGTAGAAAGAAATTCGACACAAGGAGATATTAAAAAGTAGAGACATTTGACACGAGGCGATATTAAAAAGTAGAAAGACATTTGATAGATGGAGATGAATTAAAACCGGAAAATTATTTTTGATTCGAGTATATATTAAAAAGTATAATTATATTTTATATGAGGAGATGTAAAGCAGAATGACATTTGATACGAAGAGATGTAATTGAGCACAAGTGACGATACAGTGCATATTTTGTGGGTTTAATAAGAAAACTATAGAAATATGATCATTGACAATGCTATAGATCTTTCTAGATGGATGATCCCACTCAACCAGTACTCCACTGAACTGTTTTGTGAAAGATCTCTAGCAATTCTGCAAGAGATCGATCATGATTTGATCAAACAAAGTTGTCTTATGTTGCACAATAAATAGATTGAAATAAAATAAACTAAATGATCATAAACACAGTAGTTATAATTCTATTATTGTATTGATAAGTTGGTGATCTGCTAACATGTGTTTGGTAGATATAGTCAATGTCGGATTGAGGATACCAATGTCCAAAATAATATTGTTACGGACGTATCATTCATGAACTAGTTGAGAAAGGCTACTTTATAGTGTATGTTGCTGTGACGGCTTTTACTTTATAGTGTACGTTTCTGTGACAGCTATTACATTATAGTGTATTTTACTGTGACAGCTATTACATTATAGTGTGTTTTACTGTGACAGCATCTCCTTCTTCTGTGATCGTTCTCAATCTTCCGCTACCAAGCTCCAAACAGGGCTTTGCAAGTAGCTGGATGTAGTCCGGAGAACGGAATGTGTTTTGTCGCTAGTTTACAGCTTGACTGCGATATTTACACCTCTCGTCCTGACACATCCGTCTTTGGCGGCGCTGTGACAGCTATTACTTAATAGTGTATTTTACTGTGACAGCTATTACTTTCTAGTGTATTTTACTGTGACAGCTATTACTTTATAGTGTATTTTACTGTGACAGCTATTACTTTATAGTGTATTTTACTGTGACAGCTATTACTTTATAGTGTATTTTACTGTGACAGCTATTACTTTATAGTGTATTTTACTGTGACAGCTATTACTTTATAGTGTATTTTACTGTGACAGCTATTACTTTATAGTGGTTGTTACTCTAACTTATCACATAAGATAATAGATATAGGAAAATGTTCCAACAGTTTCATCAAGTTACGCTCAGTCATTGTTACAATATACACATTTTAGTGAAATCATGTGACGGTGAACAATTTCCGAAGATAACTAACATACACACACAAATGTAGCAAAATTCATGGTTTCAGTCGTACATCTTTAAGAAATGGAAAGTAAATTATCTGGGCACTTAAAAAATGTATCAACTTCTGTTTGGAGACTATTTAACATTTGTTGAGAAATGGCACCATGTGTAAGCTTCCCCAAACCCCTGATCATCTTTTCTTCCCTCCTTTCTCTGCTGTCTTATCTTCTCTGCTGTCTTATCTTCTCTGCTGTCTTATCTTCTCTGCTGTCGTATCTTCTCTGCTGTCTAGTTCTCTTCCCAGTTGCCCATTTTATTTCCAAGCTGCCTCGCTTACTTACTCCATTAAGCTCCTATCTCAGTTGCTGTCCCATCCTTGCATGCAACTTGTTGTTGATATTGCTGTTGATGTCAGCTGTTTCAGATCTGTTTCTAGTGTTGTTTGGTCAATGTTAGCTGGTTCAGATCTGTTGATAGTGTTGTATGGTCGATGTCAGCTGTTTCAGATCTGTTTCTAGTGTTGTTTGGTCAATGTTAGCTGGTTCAGATCTGTTGATAGTGTTATATGGTCGATATCAGCTGTTTCAGGCCTGTTGCTAGTGTTGTTTGGTCGATGTCAGCTGTTTCAGACCTGTTGATAGTGTTGTTTGGTCAATGTCAGCTGTTTCAGATCTGTTGATAGTGTTGTTTGGTCAATGTCAGCTGTTTCAGACCTGTTGATAGTGTGGTTTAGTCAATGTCAGCTGTTTCAGATCTGTTGATAGTGTTGTTTGGTCAATGTCAGCTGTTTCAGATCTGTTGATAGTGTTGTTTGGTTAATGTCAGCTGTTTCAGACCTGTTGATAGTGTGGTTTGGTCAATGTCAGCTGTTTCAGATCTGTTGATAGTGTTGTTTGGTCGATGTCAGCTGTTTCAGACCTGTTGATAGTGTTGTTTGGTCAATGTCAGCTGGTTCAGACCTGTTGAAAGTGTTGTTTGGTCCATGTCAGCTGTTTAAGACCTGTTGATAGTGTTGTTTGGTCAATGTCAGCTGTTTCAGATCTGTTGATAGTGTTGTTTGGTCAATGTCAGCTGTTTCAGACCTGTTGATAGTGTGGTTTAGTCAATGTCAGCTGTTTCAGATCTGTTGATAGTGTTGTTTGGTCAATGTCAGCTGTTTCAGATCTGTTGATAGTGTTGTTTGGTTAATGTCAGCTGTTTCAGACCTGTTGATAGTGTGGTTTGGTCAATGTCAGCTGTTTCAGATCTGTTGATAGTGTTGTTTGGTCGATGTCAGCTGTTTCAGACCTGTTGATAGTGTTGTTTGGTCAATGTCAGCTGGTTCAGACCTGTTGAAAGTGTTGTTTGGTCCATGTCAGCTGTTTCAGACCTGTTGATAGTGTTGTTTGGTCAATGTCAGCTGTTTCAGATCTGTTGATAGTGTTGTTTGGTCGATGTCAGCTGTTTCAGATCTGTTGATAGTGTTGTTTGGTCGATGTCTGCTGTTTCAGACCTGTTGATAGTGTTGTTTGGTAGATGTCAGCTGTTTCAGATCTGTTGATAGTGTTGTTTGGTAGATGTTAGATATATCAGACATGTCGCCAGTGTTGTTTGTTTTATCTTGTGGCCTCTTTGAAAACTTATGTTGATCGTCTGTTTGTTTTATCTCGTGGCCTCTTTGAAAACTTATGTTGATCGTCTGTTTGTTTTATCTTGTGGCCTCTTGGAAAACTTATGTTGATCGTCTGTTTGTTTTATCTCGTGGCCTCTTTGAAAACTTATGTTGATCGTCTGTTTGTTTTATCTTGTGGCCTCTTGGAAAACTTATGTTGATCGTCTGTTTGTTTTATCTCGTGGCCTCTTTGAAAACTTATGTTGATCGTCTGTTTGTTTTATCTTGTGGCCTCTTGGAAAACTTATGTTGATCGTCTGTTTGTTTTATCTTGTGGCCTCTTGGAAAACTTATGTTGATCGTCTACAAAGACACAGTCTTTGCCAAATGCATATCTTCTATATCCTATGTTATATAGAATTGTTCAAGCCCTTGCCCTCTCTTCTAACCCATGTCCTCTCTTCCAACCCATGTCCTCTATTCTAACCCTTGTCCTCTCTACTAGCCCATGTCCTCTTTTCTAACCCATGTCCTCTCTTCTAGCCAATGTCCTCTCATCTAACCCATACCCTCTCTATTAGGCAGTCCTCCCTTCTAGCATATGTCCTCTCTTCTAACCCATGCCCTCTCTTGTAGGGTGTCCTCCCTTCTAGCCTATGTCCTCTCTTCTAATCCATGTCCTCTCTTCTAACACATTCCCTCTCTTCTAACCCATGTCCTCTGTTCTAGCCAATGTCCTCTCTTCTAACCCATGTCCTCCCTTCTAGGCAGTCCTCTCTTCTAGCCCATGTCCTCTCTTCTAACCTGTGCCCTCTCTTCTAGCCCATGTCCTCTCTTCTAGGCAGTCCTCCCTTCTAGCCAATGTCCTCTCTTCTAACCCATATCCTTTCTTCCAACCCATGTCCTCTCTTCTAACCCATGTTCTCTCTTCTAACCCATGTTCTCTCTTCTAACCCATGTTCTCTCTTCTAGCCCATGCCCTCTCTTCTAAAGATTACCATCTCATATGTCCTAAACATGGAACTGTTTTAATGTTATCTGGTATGTTTTATGAACTGCAGTTGTATATCAGCTTCCCACAGTTGATCCACATTAATAATTATTGACTGTCCATGTGAAGCGTCATCTCTACGGTCTCTAGTGATGGTTAATGATTGACTGTGTTTCACGTATGTATTGGCGAATTCGTTCATTGTGTAGGGTTTCTTGTGTAAGGTTAAGTAAAATGTCTGCATACACAATCCTATTCTTAATGTCTTCTGTTTCCAGCTAAACATTTCCAGTATGCAGGGTATTTTATTTAGCATACCAAATCCACTTTTGGACAGAGTATAACTATCAGTTATGAAAAATCAGCACCAGTGAACTCCGGGCAGATGCATAGGCACTCAATCTTGTTCAGCAAATGGCAATGGTTTTATATTTTCAAGGTTCGTGTAGTTCTCTGGTTGTACACACTCCTGCCAGATCCACAAATGTCCCTTTCTGATCGACCCTTGTTTGATTTCACAACTTTGCAACCTCAGTATTGCTGGTCCAACCACTTCACTGTCATCATCTGCCAGATATTTCCCCCTACCCATACTCAATGTCCCACTATGGACACTTTTTATGACATAAAGCCCAAATCTGTCATTGTTTCACTCCAACGAACTCTAACTCTTTCACTGCCATGAACCTCTGCATTAGTGGCTTTTATGATTGCTATGTACTCGTGCTGTATCCAGCCTTTCCGTGCCTTTGAAAGCAAGGATTGAGATTACGGCACGATGACTGTCGGTATTGAAGAGGTTCTCAGATTTCCACTTGAAAGCAAGGATTGAGATTACGGCACGATGACTGTCGGTATTTAAGAGGTTCTCAGATTTCCACTTGAAAGCTGAAGTTGTGCCATGATCTCCATTCCTAGAGGTTAGTCTTGTATTCCCCATTTCTCTGTGATGACTCTGCCTCTTATTCTAGCGGATAAACTCCCATCTGTGACCATAACTCTTCACGACAGCTTCATCATGTCAAGTTGTATCATTTGTTGGTTATTATTATTTGTTGGTTATTATTATTTGTTGGTTATTATTATTTGTTGGTTATTATTATTTGTTGGTTATTATTATTTGTTGGTTATTATTATTTGTTGGTTATTATCATTTGTTGGTTATTATCATTTGTTGGTTATTATCATTTGTTGGTTATTATCATTTGTTGGTTATTATCATTTGTTGGTTATTATCATTTGTTGGTTATTATCATTTGTTGGTTATTATCATTTGTTGGTTATTATCATTTGTTGGTTATTATTATTTGTTGGTTATTATTATTTGTTGGTTATTATTATTTGTTGGTTATTATCATTTGTTGGTTATTATTATTTGTTGGTTATTATTATTTGTTGGTTATTGCTTGAAGTCACAACTGCACTACGCACTGCATTCCTTGCCAACCGAATGTTGGAAGTCTCCTTTGGGAGACCAATGGGATCTTTTCTGTTCCTTTGATTGTAGCCTCAGCTGTTGTCTCTATTGTTCTCTCTATAAATGTATTACATCCCTCTGACTAGTTGTCCTTTGTATAGTGTCCTTGTCCAGTTCGTGTCTGTTGACTGTTGTCTACGGTTTCTCGCATGTAAGATTTGGCCTTGGTCAGTACATATTTGGATTGTGCAAACTAGAATATCGGCTCTTTCGCTGCTGACGAAGACGGATGTGTCGGACCGAAATGTGAAAATATTGCAGCAAGTTGTAAACTAGCGACACAACGCATTCAGTTCTACAGACTATATCCTGCTACTTGCAAAACTCGTTTAGGGATTGGTAGCCGGAGATTGAGAACGAACGCAGAAGAAGAAGACGCTCTTTCGCTGAAGTGCAAGCATGCAGCACATTTTCGTAGTGGGTGTATGTCTAGTGCAATCAGTGATCAGTCGCATTTCTTCATTATGGCTTGGCTTCGTTCGTTTTCAATCTCCCGCTACCAAACCCTGACACGAGCCTAGGTAGCAGAATGTAGTCCAGAGGACGGAATGCCTTGTGTCGTAGTTTACAGCTTGACTGCGATATTTGCACCTTTCGGTCCAACACATCCGACTCCAGCAAGAATTTTTTTTAGTACCGGGTTAGCATTCACTTTTCAATCCCTTCTCCTTAGCCAGTCTGCCCTGCTGCAGCCTGTTATCCAGGATCACCGCGTGGAGGTGTAGAAGGGTCTTGGCAGCTCTGGTTCGCTGGCCCTGACGCTAGCAGTCAGCTTTGGGTCGCTGACCGCTGCAGCTCATGCGCTGCTCAGCATCTTGATCCCATTTCTTCATTATAATGTGGACATTGTAGGTATGCTCACTGTTCACAGACTGGTTAGTGGTATAAGATAAACAGTCACTTTTCTGGGTTTCAACTGTCCTTACTTTTAGTGACTTTTTTGTTTTCATATGACAGGCTGCAGTCAAATGGTATTTCATGTCGATACATCCATCAATGGCAATGCCAGGAAGGTCAGGCTTCACTCTGGAGTTGCTCAAAAAGCATCACACGGGCTTTGACGGAATTGATCTGGGAGCTGGACTCCCATACCACCGTAAACGTGATGCCTTACACTGTGGTCCATTCACATAAAATATACCAGAATTTCGGCTCACAAAAACGGTTGCTGAATCATTCTTCTCGGAAGTTCTTTATTTGTAACGTGTTTAATTTATTTTATTTTTTTAATAGCCATTTAATGCTTGTATCTGACATTAGTTCCGCAAATAAATCAAGACACTATATCATAACGAAACAATGAATTTTCACCAAGATAACAAAATAGTAACTCTTACTGCATCATGGTCTTGGCTGTGTTACATCCGGTCTCCATTGCAGACTTTCACCAATTCATTCCTGCACCATTTGTTTGTTTCATCCAATTTCATTTTCTTTACGTTGAATTTGAAACCATAAATCTCTACTAGAAAATAATTATGTCTTCTACTTCACCTTTTAGGCAACAAGTGTATGTACATATATTGACGTTTGCAGTTCTCCTCCAATCCTCATTCTTGTTGTTGTGTTGTTTTTGCCTGTCCTGTGCCATATTTCTATATCAGAGCCACCTGAAAGTCTTTAGTTTTGCTGTACGAGTTGTCTATTTATCACGATACCTTTTTCTGTATTTCTTACTTTCAAATAACCACATATGTTTCCACAATAAACTTGACAACATGTTCTCACTCTGATCTCTCATGTAGTCGACAGATTTGCGACATGCTAACATCTTCTCTGTAATCTCTCATGTAGCCGACAGACTTGCGTCATGCTAACATCTTCTCTGTGATCTCTCATGTAGCCGACAGATTTGCGTCATGCTAACAGCTCCTCTGTAATCTCTCATGTAGCCGACAGACTTGCGTCACGCTAACATCTCCTTTGTGATCTCTAATGTAGCCGACAAACTTGCGTCATGCTAACATCTTCTCTGTAATCTCTCATGTAGCCGACAGATTTGCGTCATGCTAACAGCTCCTCTGTAATCTCTCATGTAGCCGACAGACTTGCGTCACGCTAACATCTCCTTTGTGATCTCTAATGTAGCCGACAAACTTGCGTCATGCTAACATCTTCTCTGTAATCTCTCATGTAGCCGACAGACTTGCGTCACGCTAACATCTCCTCTGTGATCTCTAATGTAGCCGACAGACTTGCGTCATGCTAACATCTCCTCTAATTTCATTCCTTGCAAGACGTAATAAGATCAATAAGCAAGACCTCAAATTATTCCAGTAGTATGTTGTTGTTCGTATTGGTGGGAGTTTGCAGATTGTTACTAATGTACCATCCAGGGAGAATGAACAGTTTTACAGCTGCTAGTTTCCTAATCAAGTGTCCATTTTGTGCTTTTGTAAGATGATATTGGTTTTCTACCTGAAAGCCGCCATGAGATAGTATAGAGTATCATGTTCATTGTTGATTGTGTGTTTTATTTTTATGTTGCCACTAACGGCATATCAACTACGCGTTTATGCACTTTTCAGCTGAACATTTCAGAATGGTCGCTTGTCATCCTGCTGCATTTGACATATTGAAGCTACGTTTTCTAGACGAGTCGTTATCGTTTTGTCCTGTTTCCTTTCAGAATATCTTTGATCTGATATCTTTCTCCAGTTCTGTAGTTTTACCTGGCGGCATATCATCCAATTTTCGTTTATTTAAATAGTGTTAGTTCCATTCCATTATCACATTTTCTGATCCATTATTCTTTTTAAAAATCGTTTTCTAAATCTGTTTGTAGTCTAAACATGTAAGCCTTGGCATGGCCACTGCCTTCTGTTCGTGTTTTCGTTTTGCTCATAATGCCTTAACCTTCAAAAGGAAATGACAAAGAAATTCTGACAATCAGAACCGGCTTTTCTACAGACTTGTAGACTGGCCATTTTTGTTCCACTTTTTCATTTCGTTATTGTGATTAATTTCCTGCATTATGCCTGTGTCATAGGATGGTGCTATTTTTGCACATGATTTAACAGAACATAACAACTTGCCTTCCGTACATCAGAGCCGATTATACCCGAGTAAACTGAAGTATGCACAGAGCGGGGTTCTCCAGACCAGGAACCCTGTTTCATTGTTACGAAAGCAAGGCGCTGCAACCATGCTGGCAGTCGTAAAACTGCCAACTTCTAGTCTGTCAGAGAATACGTGTGAAACTGAATTGTAAAATCTCGTCAATGTATTCGAATATTATTGTGGGTGAAGACACGTATGGTCCGCCACATTTCCTTGCTGTTCTCGGGATATCACATGGAAGGTCGTCCATATAAATATCCCAATAAATAAGTATCCCAATAAATAAGTATACTTGGCTGGGCTGCAATTTGTCAAACTGATATCTCTCAATTTCTTTGATCAGCCTATACGCTTGTCCGTGTTTTGTGCATGATCTCACATTCCATATCCCAGTCAGTGTACGGCACGGTGTGTCTGGTCAAGCTACAAGCTGACTAAAGAGAGGTCTAGATTAGATATTAGGAAATATTTTTTTAGTCAGAGAGTGGTGTCTGCTTGGAATGCATTGCCAGGAGAGGTAGTGGAGGCAGTGACAGTTAATGCATTAAAGAATAAACTGGATGCGCATAGCTTTTAGAGTAAGGTGATGTAAATGTAACTGGTTGTATACAGACTCTGCAGGGTCTTCTAAACCAGTATAAAGACGTTAAGTTAAGTTAAGAGATTCTCCTCATAAACAAACTCCTCGTAGCGAGAGTTCCACTGTAAACATTTCACATTCTCTATCCTTGTATTTTCTGTTGATCCGTCCAACAACCGTCTGTACCGGTCATTTCTGAAACATGTGGATAGCTGACCACACGCACAACCCCGCTGTCATGGGAGAGTATTCACAATAGCGGTCTATATAACTACAAGTCAATTAGTTGTACATCGCATGATATCTTTTCACAATGTGACGATGTATATTGTCACAATCACCGATGAGAATTAACCAGTGTTTTAAAACGTTCTAGTATATTTTTGTTAAGTTAAACAGTTTATTATGAAGTCATTCCCATTTGCTGTTGGATATAGGTTTGATATTTTTTTTGGCAAATTAGTCACTACTGTAGAACGCCAGGCTAGTGGACTGGTTGGTAATAACATGTGTACCGGGTTCGATCCCAGGTATGATCAGCTGGAAATGGTCACTTGTTATGAAATTAAAACGAAAGTTAGCTCCCGCCTAGAAAGAGAGCTGAGATCTCTTAACTCTTCAGCCTTGACAGCAGTGTCTGCTACAAAACAACCTTTTTCTTAATATAAAGGCGTTTTTCCCACTGCTGTTCTGTTTTATAAAGTCGTAATTTTTTTTAGCGAAAGTACGTCTGTTTCAGGCCATAGGGAACGTCAAAACTGTGTTGATGTGCAAGCTTCAATACTTGTGCAGCGTTCAAAGGTCATACTTGACCCTGGACAATTAACCAATGCTTGGGTCAAGGAGGTAGAATATAAAGGCCGCTTGGCCCGACCGCCTTGCGCAGTGTGTAGCCTAAATTGTGTGTTGTGTCCTAGATAGGAAAAAAACCTAGCCTTGACCTCTTTACTAGAAGATCAGCAATTCTAACCACTCTGTCGCCTGCCTCCTAAATTTTATAAAAACTTCTTCAAGTCCCAGTATTTGGCTCATTTATGTTCTCAGTTAACATTCTGGGAGTTCTCAGACGTGTTAACATTTTTCTATCAAGTAACCTTGTTATGTGACATCATTTGTTGCATGTATAGTGGTGACGTGCACACATACAGAAATATGGCAGAACTGCTCGCTGATAGAGTCATGCATTCTTGATTATATCGTTATCATTAATGTGTACAGGATTTGGAGTTGACTTTGTGTCACATCAGAACATTGTCATTTACATTTCTCTGATAATATTATCTTCGTATGTGCTTAGGCAACCTCTTCCAAAATCTATCTACGTGTTTATTGTTATGTTGCTGTTTACATTTTCTGTTTATTTGTAATTGTCATCATTAGCTATCGTGCTCTTTGTTGTTAAACGGCCAGTTTTCATTTCTCCACGGTCTTGATAACTTGTGTCCCTTCTCATTGATATCCTATCCGTCTCTTGTGCTGACTGCCTGTTTGGCTAGCTTCTGCTCCGACTTCTTTCCCATTTCCCACATTTCGTGCCAAGTTTGGTTTAATTTTAAAATGTCATTGGTTGATCACAGCTTATCAAGTTCGGATCATTTCTTTTAACGGCTGGGTATCTAGTTTATATTATTTCTTTTGTTCAATAATATATATATATATATATATAAATATATATATATATATATATATATATATATATATATATATATATATATATATATATATATATATTATGTTTTCAAATGAAAACCTTAATATATTTTGGAGGGGTGAATTTATTCTGAAAATGTGAATTATAAATAGGATTTTTCGATGTAGCCACCATTGCGTTCTATACAAGTCCCCCAGCACCTATGAAGTGAATGGATTGCTGTAGAAAAAAAATTATGTTGGTCGTGTGTGTAACCACTCATGCACCACCTGCTGGACATCGTCATCGGACCTGAAAGTCTTTCCTCCCAGCATAACTTGTAGTCGTCCAAAGACGTGGAAATTATGTTGCGCTAGGTCTGGTGAGTATGGCAGATGAGTTAGACAATGCAAGTGAAGGTCCTCGATAGTTGCAGTCATTGCACGGGCAGTGTGGGATTGAGCATTGTCATGTTGCAAAGGGACACCTTTACTCCGAAGTCCACGTCGCTTGGATTTGGTTGTGGGTCGAAGATGAGAAGATCTGGATACGTGTCGCTGGTGACAGTGTCCCCCCTGGACATGGAGTGCTCTAAAATAAGGCATCATCCATCATCCATCCCAATAGAGACTCAGCATGACCTCCTTTGCAGATTGCTGCATGAAAAACTTCGGTTTCTGTGAGAATGATGCACTTCCATGCTCGCTCTCTTTGTTTCGGGCTGGGGATAGTAAACCCAGGCTTCATCTCAGTAGTGATAATTCTTGCTAGGAAACCATCACCTTCTACTCCAAAGAGCCGCCAAAGTTCCCTACAGGCATCAGCGCGTGACTGTTTCAGTTCTGGAGTAATTGCCGTGGCAGCCACCTTGCATACACTTTGTGGTACTGTAGCACATCATGGATCATGTGGTGTGCTGAACCTTGACTGATGTCCAGATGTGGTATGCTGAACCTTGACTGATGTCCATATGTGGTGTACTGAACCTTGACTGATGTCCAGATGTGGTGTGCTGAACATTGACTGATGTCCAGATGTGGTGTGCTGAACCTTGACTGATGTCCAGATGTGGTGTAATTTTATTCACAGCCAATCAGCGATTTTCCTTTACGAGGCGGTTAACGGCTGCAATCGACTCTGGGGGTCACTACTCGGTGTGCCTGATCGGGTCGTGAACAGTCTGTCACAGAACTCGCGACGTTTTTGAGCTTCCTACACTTGCTGCAGTGAAAGGGATGCACCACCGTACTGGACCTAAACTCTCATATGAATTGTTATTGGTTTCACCACTTCGCTGCTCAAAAATCAGATAACAGAACGCTCCCCTTGTATTGTGCATGTCAATAGTCAATCGGCCATCTTTTAATTGCATATATGACGTCATGTTGTTCGCCTGCACCGTGATGTCACGTACAGGACACACTTGACATCCTTAACAACTATATTAGCAAGTTACAATACAAAGACGTGGTTTTTTCTAATTTCTTACTCACTTTTAAGCTTTTCATCATTTTAAACAACCCCGTGTGTGTGTGCGTATATATATATATATATATATATAAGTGAAGTAAATTAATTAGCGTGTTCTTTTCGGATCTGCGCTCTTAATTACAACCGCCAACCTATCTGGTAGTTATAAGTTTCTTGGCAAGTGTCCGTACAAGAGGTTACCAATACAATCTGTGCGAGAGGTTACTTATACAATATGTACGAGAGGTTACCTATACAATCTGTACGTAGAGAAGCAATCTCACTAAGAAAAAACTCAAATGTCTTCCGAGTTGGATACGGCTTGCTTCCTACCTTGTGCCTTGGGATTGTGAAGCCTACGTTGTTCTCGCTCTCTCTCTCTCTCGTTCTCCCTCTCTCGCTCTTTCTCTCTCTCTCTTTCTCTCTCTTTCCCTCTCTCGCTCTTTCTCTCTCTCTCTCTCTCTCTAGTTTTATTATTTGGTAGTCAAGATTAATGTCCTCTTTTAGACCGTATATTCATTTTTGTGTTACATATTCTTTTTATTCTATGTTAATAGCAGTTATTAAAAACCAATACTGGAAATTTTGATAGCCGATATCATGAGAACCTGAATGCTAGATAAAAGACAATAGGTGTATGGAATTCTGAAGGCGGCGATGGGATGAATTTTCTATCGTGTATTCTCATAAGTAGACCCGATTGATCAGTGTGCAGCAGTAAACCAAACAAGCATGTTGCGGACTGACGCTTGGTACAAATGTTTTGTTGTATCTTCACTGTGTGTTTTTACTTGTTTTCTTGCCATTAACAAATGTTATCGATCTGATAATAACATTAGTTGTGCCCTTAAACTTTCTCCGAATTGATCGGCAGCTACCGTGGCTGTTGACCACAGGCTGAAGAATAGTTCATTTGTCTCTCCAACGTTTTAAGAATCCCAAATGTCCTCTTGTTAATCTTTCAGAAATGGTTCATACGGGTGATTTTCATTTGAATCTCTGGCGATGACCGGGCCATGCCTTCATTTGGAGAAAGACAACAGAATGTAGGCGTGTGTTATTGTTGTTAGGATATGATAGTAGTGATGCCCAAGTTCAATGGACGTCTTTGAAAGCAAAACTGATGTTGTATTATTTGTTTTATTCTTCTTTATTCCATCTAGAAATATGTTCAACAACGATCATATCTCTCATCTTAAAATATGCTCTTTTTAAACTGCGGGAGACTGTACACAAAATCAGGACTGGACATTCATAGGCGTCTCGGTTTCTATAGACCATGCGCGTACGGACAGTACATCAATATCAGTAAAATCATTCATTCACTCTTTCATTTAGTCGTTAATGAATTCATGTCTTCATTCCTCGTGTATATATGCACTTTATCATACTCACATTATCTCACACAACATGTTGCCATGCAGTGTTTGACTGTTTAGTTCTCTAACTGTTACTGCAGACAGGCAGTACTTGGTTTGTTCAATATGTCTGTTTTGTGATGTCAGTTTATAGCGTGTATGGGGTTAAACGTTGGTATGTTCTGGGTCTTATGTAGACTTCAAATAATTGATCAATGTGTAAATATATATACAAATAAACATACATTTGAACTGTTGATTTTCATGGCAAACAAGTATTTTCCATATGTTGTTGTTTTGGTTAGTCTTGTTTGTCATACCCGCATGTTCTACTTGTCTGTACTCAATTATCATTGAATAATTATGCGAGGGACAGTCATTAAGTAACAGCAACTTTATTAATACAATTTTTACAAAAGTGCGAACCATAAATTGCGTCTGCCTTATATGTCGACAAAAGTCAGTGCCAGGCAACCCAGCTTTGCCCACTAGCTTGTGGTGTGACTTTAAACCAATGTTGCACCGCCTCTCTTATAAAATTGTCAGTTGAGTTGGGACCCATCTGCTACACTCTTTCCTATAACCGAGGTCATCATAGACAGCGCCGCCACTCATTTCTAAATCTATGGCTATTTCACCAATAGCTACTCGTCTGTTGACACGGACTAGTTGGTTGATCTGCTGTTTCACTGTGTTAGTTACCACGCTTGCTGGTCTTTCACGCCGCTGTTCATCAATGACGTTTTGTCTTCCGTTTTTCTATTTGTTCAAACATTCTCCTCTGACTCGAACAACTACCTCCAAACTGAACCTTCATTCTTATGTAGACTTTAGAAGGTTTCACCACACCCTCTGACTACAAAATATTAACAACGCCTCGTTATTCTTCCACGGTCCAAGTTGACAGTGGGGCAGCCATGGTGTACGCACACATACTGCTCGATTGTCACATTTCCTACAAGGAGTATTGCTAAAGACCCATTGTGTGTCCTGAAATAAGATTGTCCATTTCTCATACTATTCCGTGCACTTTATAATAAAATTATTTTTACTTACTGACTGTCCATCGTAACATATCTCAATTCTGCCAGCTATATATAAACCAAGAAGCATTGTAGACAAAACATGACATCTTATTGAACTGAACTCAAACCTCTTCGCTTCATATGCCTGTGCGCATTCTGGGATTCTGCCATCAACCAGGATCAAGGGCGTCAGCGTGACGGACTCTGGTTGTCTATGTTGATTACTTGCCATGACTCTCTCCTAATCTCTGGTTGTCTAGGTGGATTGCATGCCATGACTCTCTCCTAAATTCTGGTTGTCTAGGTGGATTGCTTGCCATGACTCTCTCCTAAACTCTGGTTGTCTACGTGGATTACTTGCCATGACTCTCTCCTAATCTCGCACCAAGAGATACAGAAGAGGGGCATATAACGATGGAAATATATTCTACAGAAGGCATTTGTTTAAGAAGATCCTTCCACGAAACACATCATTTATAGTAACCAGGTCAAGGTCAAGGAAGTCCTTCAACAGTCTAAACCGCAGGTCAGGAATGGAGTGTTAGAGACTTCAGTAAACTAAGCTTCAGCTTGTGGGGTGGGTGGCAGTTCCTTTCCTCGCTGTATTTTCCTTCCCTAACCGTGTCAGGTACCCATTTACAGATGGGTTGACTGGAGCTGCCGGTAGACCACCGCAATATAATAACATTCGACTGTGATCAATCTGAACTCTTGGTGTACTTGTGACATTTGACGGCGGTATAAAGTGCAGTATCGTGAGACACCGGCTGAGAACAAAGTGCAGTATCGTGAGACACCGGCTGAGAACAAAGTGCAGTATCGTGAGACGCCGGCTGAGAACAAAGTGCAGTATCGTGAGACGCCGGCTGAGAACAAAGTGCAGTATCGTGAGACGCCGGCTGAGAACAAAGTGCAGTATCGTGACACGCCGGCTGAGAACAAAGTGCAGTATCGTGAGACGCCGGCTGAGAACAAAGTGCAGTATCGTGAGACGCCGGCTGAGAACAGAACTAGAGACTAACGCTGAATATAGTCAGGAATGCTTTTGAAAGTGTCGTCAATGTATTTGCACGACGGGCAATCTACAATAACAAGTTTGTATGTTGTTTTTTGTTCTTGTAGTTGAATGTATGGTGAAGAGATAAGGCACTCGCCTCTCAAAGCGATGAATGGAAACGATAGTCGATCGAATCCCGCAAGTTTCAAGCGACCCCTGACCACAAGGGAGGGGGGATCAGAAGATTTGTATCATGAGTTACCTTCAGTCTTCTCGACTTTTGTCTTGCCACTGGTCCAATGTAGCTCTGGACCAGAGAGTGAGGTTGATGACCAGCGCAGTGTCTCACTCCCTATAACCCAAATACAGTTCAAGGCACACCATCAAGACACACCCGTCTGATTGTGTCGCCGTCATCGCTCGATGGGCTACTAACTGTCGAATGCCCACAACACGAGGATTATTCTTGTGTGCACCCTGAAGAGGGTGTTAAGTGGCGGGCTGCTGTAGCTTTCCACGCATCCTGAGCGTGCTGAGGGAGGTGGACTTGTCCTCGCACCCTGAGCGTGCTGATGGAGGTGGACTTTTCGTCACATCATGAGCGTGCTGATGGAGGTGGACCTGTCCTCACATCCTGAGCGTGCTGATGGAGGTGGACCTGTCCTCACATCATGAGCGTGCTGAAGAAGGTGGACCTGTCCTCACATCATGAGCGTGCTGATGAAGGTGGACTGATGTCCTCCAGGCGGGTGTGCTATGCTTGACTTTATTTTCGTGTCATTCACTACTGCGGTTATCTCAATAAGTGTGTATACAATTGAAACATACCAGACATACTTTTCACTGATCGCTTGCGAACTAGACCAAACACTTAATCGGAGACCATTTTGTCTTCAAGTCCTTTCTAATTGATAATAGTTGAGGAAATTGAATAAGTCTGTCTTAGATAGAACTTACTACCTGAATTAAACTAATTAGTCGATACAAGCAGAGATTATATTCTTACCATCAATAAGTCTCACAAACTTATCTTCAAGCTTAAAAGTAATGTCTATAAACGTTTTTAAAATTCCAGATGGGCATCACTTTTTAATTTGTTACAGAAGTTATCTGTGTTTTTATTCTACTCGTTCCAAAGCATTGCGCATACTCTATGGAGGACTCCTTACATAAACAATGAGCCAACTCTGTGAAGGACTCCTTACAGAAACATTGAGCCAACTCTGTGGAGGACTCCTTACAGAAACATTGAGCCAACTCTGTGGAGGACTCCTTACAGAAACAATGAGCCAACTCTATGGAGGACTCCTTACAGAAACATTGAGCCAAAGAAACGTGTGTGTTCTTGCTTATGTGTACTTCAGTATTTCGATCTTGGTAGTCAAAAACTGCTTGACTCTGTGCCTGTCCTTCACCTTATAAACTACCTTTCGCGGGCCAGAACCGGCCTGCCAACCAGTTTTGACTGGCCCGCCAACCAGTTTTGGCTGGGATCTTATTGTTGATTGAAAATTACTGTATACTCCGACAACTGTGCTTAAAAAATATGACAAAATAGCCCGCACAGGCTCCAGAAACAACACTGACAAGCCCCGAAATGCACGATGAACATCTCCCCGCCTATCACAATACCATCAACTCTCTCTCTCTCTCTCTCTCTCTCTCTCTCTCTCTCTCTATCATACCAATTGAGCTCTACTAGATAGTGCCAACAAAACGGAAATGATAACGTCAGATCTCTGAACGTGCACGTGGACAAGCTAAGACAGTGTGGGTACCTACTTTAATAATGAGAAACTGAAAGCAGTGACAGATCATTTCTACGATCGGAAGTCTCGGAGATCTTCTTCTTCTTCTTCTTCGTACGCAGTCAGACAGTAACCATTATTTTTTCGATAAAAAGCGGCGGTCATCCTGAGGCTGTCGACACTGCCATAGAGCTTGTCTTGTGGTTCCCCTGGTGATGGCCACATCTGCTCTCTCTGATCCTCGTATGTCGGGCAGTTCTGCAGTAGATGCTCAGCGGTCATTTTCTCGGTACCACACGGGCATTCGTCGGTACCACCTATCTTCAATTTGTTGAATAGGTGGTACCTCAGTCTATTGTGGCCAGTGCGAAGTCTGAAGACAACGACCTGCTCTCTTCTGTTCAACTGGTAATAGGCATCGTTTTTGGTGTAGCCGGTATGTTCAGTTTCCCATTTGGTCATGTATCTGGCTTAAATAAGCCGTTTTGACTCTTCGTACGCCATACTAGTATCTGTTTGTGGTAGTCTTGCACCTTCTTTTGCCAGTCTGTCTGCCTCTTCGTTGCCTTGGATGCTGCAGTGTGATGGGACCCACTGTACCACTACCCTTTTTGGTGCGGACTGCTGGCATAGTTGACAGAGTGCTGCTCTTAAGTCATTAAGCTCAGTGTTTTTCTGGCTTTTTAGCGCTGTGACTACGGCCAGAGCATCTAACTTAACTTAACATCTTTATACTGGTTTAGAAGACCCTGCAGAGTCTGTATACAACCAGTTACATTTACATCTCCTTGCTCTAAAATCTATGCGCATCCAGTTTATTCTTAAATGCATTAACTGTCCCTGCCTCCACTACCTCCCCTGGCAATGCATTCCAAGCAGAAACCACTCTCTGACTAAAAAAATATTTCCTAATATCTAACCTGGACCTCTCTTTAATCAGCTTGTAGCTATGCCCTCGTGTTATTGTAGGTGGCTGTATTTTAAAACACTTGTTATAGTCTAATTTATCGATTCCTCTGATCATCTTATAAACCTGTATTAAGTCACCACGAATTCTTCTCTCTTCGAGACACTGTAGGCCGGTTTTTCTGAGTCGTTCCTCATAACTGTAATTTTGGAATCCCACTATCATCTTTGTCGCTCTTTTTTGTATATTTTCTAGCATGTTTATGTCCCCTCTATGATAAGGACTCCACACCTGTACACAGTACTCCAATCTAGGTCTAACTAAAGCTTTATACAGTTTGACGATCACTTCCTTGCTCCTATGTTTAATATTTCTTTTTATCATACCTAACATTGCATTTGCCTTTTTCACTGCTACCTTAACTTGCTCACTCACCTTTCCTGTATGATCTATTATAACCCAAATCTATTATAACCCAAATCTGTAAGCAGGACTATATGGCTTTCATTTTCTTTATGTGTCAGTCTCGGAGATCAAATAATGTTGCTTTGTCTTTAGCATAGGTATGGGAAATTAATCGTGGGAGTTGGGTACATTTGGTCTTGTGAAGTGTGTTAAGTATAAATCAGCAAGTGACACTTCTGGGCTTGTAGCTGTTGTGCACGTTTTCATGTGTAAGAGTTTGCATTTGTAAAAATGTTTTATAAGTATAGAAAAGTTGACAGTGAAAATCGCGCATTTAAACCAGAATGTGGGTTCGATTATTTTCTCTTTCTCAAATAAGGATAATAAACCTCAGTGCTTAGCTAGCGCCCAAGCGTTAGACGTATTGTAGGAATATAACTTGGAACGTCACTAAGTCACAATTAATCAGAAAATCTAGGACGACTATTGCAGCGAGCCATGAAAACTTGTGATTGAACAATTCAAGAAAAAACTGAATCAGCAAAAGAGTATATTAATTTATGTAAATAAGATTCAGGAATCATTGCACGTAGCGGCCTATGTGAGTAGTTATGAGCTTGCAAAAGCAAAAGAGCCGTTTACTGATGGAGAGTTTGTGAATAGGTGTGCAATTCAAATGGCTGAAGTGTTCAATGAAGAAAAAGTGGTAACAAAAATTATAAATGTACCTCTTTCAAAACAAACCGTAGCAATAAGATCAAAAGATGTTAGTTTTTATTTGTCCTAGAACATGAAATCTTTAGTTGAAAATTGTCCATACTTTTCACCGGTGATTGATGAAAGTACAGACATCACAGACACTAGCCAAATTCTTATTTTTGTTAAAGTAATCCAGGAAAACTTGACTGTTTCTGAAGAATTACTGAAAGTTTCCTTATTGCATGAAACAAGTCATGGCCATCTGTGGTTTAGAGATGGTCATGTACAAGTAAAGGTGATGACATATTTTGTGCAGCTCAAAATGCCATGGAAGAATTTGGTTGGTTTGAAAAATGGTCTGCTGTATGAACCAATGGTTGCAAGATTATTGTTGGGGAAAATACTGGTTTTGTTGGACTTTTGAAGTAAAATAAAATTGACGTGCCTACATTACATTGCATATTCCACCAAGAGGCGCGTTGTGCAAAATCCATGAACCTAAATGAGACTGTGACTTCTGTAGTGAAAATAACGAACTTGATGAAAGAACGACACAGCTCTCTAACTCACAGGAAGTTCATTGCATTTTTAGAAAAAGTGGATTCTGTTTACAGTGGTCATCTGCTTCATACTGAGGGGAAATGGTAGCTTGGTGCAGTGGTTAGCGAGCTGGCTTCGCATCTGAGTGGTCCTGGGTTCATTCCCCAGTTGAGGTGGAAATATATTTTTCAGACCGCAAACGCACCCGGGTCGACCCAGCCTTAAAAGGCTACCGGTTCAGTCCGGGAAGTAAAAGCGGCGAGGGAGAGGAGATGGCTATCTCCTTCATATAGCCGAGCCTTTGAAATGTGAGATCGCTAACAACTCCCACTCCTACGGCAGTAATGGGTTACTTGACTGTTTTATACTTGGCATTTCTGGAATGTTTTTAATTTTGCAGTTACAAGAAAAAAAAGGCAGACAATTTTTTCAAATGATGACTATATTGACGGTTTGAAAAAGAAACTTGTGTAATTAGTCTGTATTTACAAAAGAGTGACCTTCTGCATTTTCCTTGTTGTAAACAGCTGTCGGAGAAAGGGAGTGTTAACTTCAGGATTTACATAGATGAACAGCTGATTTCTGAGTTTGATTGTCGATTTCAAGATTTTTAGATGTTTCATCCACAAATGAAACGTCTTAACAACCCTTTCAATTGCACAATAGAGTCTCAGATAACAGACCTACAATGACAGTTATGTGAACTCCAGTGTAACCCATTCAAGTGCACAGTACAATCTCCGCCAGCAGACCTACAATTACAGTTATGTGAACTCCAGTGTAACCCATTCCTCAACACAACAGAAGCAACCGGAGCTGATTTGTGGAAATTACCACCAAAGGAACGTTACCTACTTCTGAGAAAATGGGCCCTAAAAATATGCTCTACATTCGGTAGCATATATCTTTGTGAGACAACATTTTCTGCCATAAAGCTTATCAAATATATGACCAACACCAGATTAACTAACTCTGCATTATCCCATGTTCTCAGAATTGCTTCGTCATAAATAGAAGTAGACTTCAAATCACTGATGGAAAGTTTTGATAATTCACTCTTCACAATGAAACAACACACAAAGGTATGTTTGAAATAAATAATTACCTGTCATATTATAAATTGCAAAACAAATTAACACAACAGATTCATTATATGTTTTTAAAGGAATATCAGTAATGGAGTAGGTTACCACAATTATAGATCATGAGGAACTCGTCCATGTTATCTTTCTGGATTTCTCAAAGGCCTTTGGAAGAGTACCTTATCAATGATTGTTTTGGAAGCTGCAATCACATGGTTAGGTGGCAGAATTGCCAATTGGATAGAAAATTGGTTAACGTGAAAGAAAATATTGATCATATCAAAAATGGAAAGCACGGCAGAGGAAACAGAAAAGCATGGTAGAGGAAACAAGAAAGCATGGTAGAGGAAACAGGAAAGGATGGTAGAGGAAACAGGAAAGCAATGTAAAACGAGAAAGCATGGTAGAACGGGAAAGCATGGTAGAGGAAACAGGAAAGCATGGTAGAGGAAACAGGAAAGAATGGTAGAACGGGAAAGCATGGTAGAGGAAACAGGAAAACATATTAGAGGAAACAGGAAAGAATGGTACAACGGGAAAGCATGGTAGAGAAGACAGGAAAGAATGGTAGAACGGGAAAGCATGGTAGAGGAAACAAGAAAGCATGGTACAACAGGAAAGCATGGTAGAGGAAACAGAAAAGAATGGTAGAACGGGAAAGCATGGTAGAACGGGAAAGCATGGTAGAGTAAAGGGGAAGGCATGGTAGAGGAAACGGGAAAGCATGGGTAGAACGGGCAACCAGGATAGAGGAAACAGGAAAGCATGGTAGAACGGGAAAGCATGACAGAGGAACGGAAAAGCATGGTAGAGGGAACGGGAAAGCATGGTAGGGCGGGAAAGCATGGTAGAGGAAAGGGGAAAGCATGGTAGAGGAAATGGGAAAGCATGGTAGAAGAAAGGGGAAAGCATGAAATAAGAAATGGGAAAGCATGGTAGGGCGGGAAAGCATGGTAGAGGAAAGGGGAAAGCATGGTAGAGGAAAGGGGAAAGCATGGTAAAGGAAAGGGGAAAGCATGGTAGAGGAAACGGGAAGGCATGGTAGAACGGGAAAGCATGGTAGAGGAAACGGGAAAGCATGGTAGAGGAAACGGGAATGCATGGTAGAACGGGAAAGCATGGTAGAGGAAACGGGAAAGCATGGTAGAGGAAACGGTCCGTACCTAGGTTGCCAGATCCAAAAATAAATAAACGAAGACCCATTTTCATTTTTATTGGTAAAAAACAAAACTGATAGAATTTTGCTCTAAAGAGTCAAGTAGGCAAACGTGCCGTTTGATATGGACACTTTTATTTCAATTTATAAAACGGCAGGTCCAGGTAGAAGATAAGACTTCCCCGACTTTTACTCTCCGCTAGTCTCTCTCTCTCTCTCTCTGTCACTTTATCTCTCTCTCTCTGTCACTTTCACTCTCTCTCTTTGTTAGTATCTCTGCTAGTCTCTCGCTGTGCTAGTCTCTCTATTTCTCTCTCTCTGTTAGTCACTCTGCTAGTTTCTCTCTCTTTGCTAGTCTCTGTCCATTCTCTATATTAGTCTCTCTCCTAGTCTCTCTATGCTAGTCTCTGCCCATTTCTCTCTGTTAGTCTCTCTGCTAGTCTCTATTTCTGTTAGTCTCTATCTCGGTTAGTCACTCTCCCTGTTTGCCACGCTTTCTCTCTCTGTCTCTGTTAGTCTCGATCTCTGTTAGTCTCCCTTTCTGTTAGTCACTCTTTCTCTCTCTCTCTCTCTCTCTCTCTCTCTTTCTCTCTCTCTCTCTGTTAGTCTCTATCTCTGTACGTTTTTATCTCGAAATAGGCTCTCTCCATCTTGGTCCCTCTTTTAGTCTCTGTCACTGCTAGTCTCTCTCTCTCTCTTCTCTCTCTCTCTCTCTCTCTCTCTTCTCTCTCTCTCTCTAACTCTATTAGTTTCTATCATTGCAAGTTCCTATTTCTGTAAGGCTCTTTCCCTGCAAGTTTTTCTATGTTAGTCTCCCCCTCTGTTAGTCATTCTCTCTTTCCCTCTTTATCTATCTCTCACTCTCTCTCTCTCTCTCTCTCTCTCTCTATGTTAGTCTCTATCTGTTCTTTCTTTTAGTCTCTTCATATTTCTTTCTTTTAGTCCTTGTCAGTGTGTTCAGTATGTTACACCCGTCAAACATTGCGTGAAGAATGGGCGGGGGTGCGGTAGGCGAGTAAAACATTGCGCGTGTAACAGGTCTAACCGGAGCATGGGCGTTAAGGGTTGTGGTAATGGGGCCGGCGACTCTGGGAACAAAGGTACCTGAATGTCAGCTAAGGTCACTCATCGTCTCGACACTAAGTCGACAAAGGAAAACGGGGGGTTGAGCGGAAATTTTAGAGGACAGGAATTCGGAGTGATTAATTCCAATATCAACTAGTTGGAGATAGATCCGAAATAGAGTGATGGCTGAGTCAGTCAACCCACAGAAGACCATTGGACAGCCCTGATTCTGCTTGAGACTATATAATACTAGGCAAAGTTTAACTCAAGCAGACTGGCCATGGAGAGAGAGAGAGAGACTGAGAGTTTAGCTAGGAGGTTGGCTGGAAAGGAATGTGAGTTTACCTCACAGACTTTCTAGAAGAGCGATTGATAGGCTGCTGCTAGTTGGCAGGCTGTTTTACGAATGTGTGACCGATGGAAAAAGTTGCAGGGTGACTGAACCATCATACGCCTTTAAGTCTTGACCCGGTGTGTGTTGGACACTGTGACTAGAAGAGATCTGAATATGTGTGTGTGTGGTGTATGTAGGACACTGGGGGAACGATGTATGTTCCGTAGCATGTGAATACGCAGATCGATTGAGCGTGTGACCACATGTGAGTATACGTTGAACAGATTTAATGTGTAATGTAAAGAACACCTGCCTGAAGGGGTCTGAATGTGTAATGAAAAGATCACCTGCCCGAAGGGATCTGAGTGTGAGTGAATGCGATCGTGAAGACGAGTTTGTGAGAGTGTGTTAAGTGTGCAGATAATTGGAGGGGAGTATAACAGCTAGAATTGGGTTGTATTAGTTGTGGGCAATATTCAAAAGCTTGTGCTTACAACCTCCGAAGTAGTTATTATTTTTAAATATATATATATATATATATATATATATATATATATATATATATATATATATATATATATATATATATATAACATATTATTATTTAGTTAAAAGAGTATTTCACTAGTTGTTTGTAAATGTATCGTTTGTTTGAATGTGATATTATTAAATATAAAGAGCGTTGCTGTGTTATTTGCCGAATGTGGTTGTATCATGAATGATGTGGATGCATGTAGTAATAGTATATATAGCTAGGTCCTGTGGAAACGCCTTTCGCTGCCACACGTGCAGAGCGGGCGAGAGGTGCAGGAGTCAAGTTAAACACTGCTCGCAGAGCGGGGGGAGGAGGGGGGAGATGCGGTAGGCGAGTCAAACACTGATCGCAGAGCGGGGGAGAGGTGCGGTAGTCGAATAAAACACTGCTCGTAGAGCGGGGGAGGGGTGCGGTAGTCGAGTAAAATACTGCTCGCAGAGCGGGGGAGGGGTGCGGTAGTCGAGTAAAATACTGCTCGCAGAGCGGGGGGGGGAGATGCGGTAGGCGAGTTAAACACTGATCGCAGAGCTGGGGAGAGGTTCGGTAGGCGAGTCAAACACTGATCGCAGAGCGGGGGAGAGGTGCGGTAGTCGAATAAAACACTGCTCGACAGTGTAGATGCTCGACTTGACCATGTCACCTTTGTTCCATTTATTTGACTTTATATGACCTTCTGTTCATTTACTTGACTTCCTGCAGTCATTATGTATGTTTTAGTCTGAGACGTAGTGCAGATAAAAGAAATGTGTGTCATAGGTGTCGTATGTATACAAGGGAGTTGTCAGTCACGCTCTATGATGGTAAGACACCTTTGTGGTCTGTGTGGTATGATGACTTAGTATGCACTCCTATGGGACCTGTTCCTGTTTTCTTGTTAGGACACGGTGACCTCATTCCTTGCTCCTTACTGTTGGGTCTCCGATTGAGGAAGTTGAACCATCAGCATTTGAATACATATATAGTTAGCGTTCCTATCGATTCCGTGGCAAAGTGGTTAAGCCGTCGGCCTCGTGATCAGGTGGTGTGGGTTCGACTCCCGACTCAGCCGTCTTTTTCACGGGTGCTTGAGAGCCGTCTTGTCCTTGACTTGCCACTTGGGTCGGGCGGCACGAGACGAGAGAGTGAGAATAAAAATTAGCGCAGTTAATCATTGCTAAAAAAAATATCGCTAGCAGAATTAATTATGCCATCATCGTGTACGATGGACGGCGACTTTTGCCTTTCTCTTTGCCTTACTACCGATTCCTAAAATAAACAAAAAAACAATGTGCTTGAAGCACTTCAGTGCGTCAGATGCCCTTTGATTTTTTAAATATCTCTAAAATATCTTGCGATGTCCTGCCATATCTTCACCCATTAACTTCCTCAGCTTGTTTTGCCCCTCGATCTGTCTCTTTGTTGCAAGACTTTTTCAGTACATCAATTATATGTACTTTGATTGACGACACGAGTCACGTGACGCGATGTATCAAATAGAAAACGTCCATACGCTCACAGCTTAGAAAAATAAGAGACTACTTTGCCAAAAATATATCACTAAATGAATACAATAATAATACATATATTGATAATAATATTTAAATAAATAATATTTTTAATAATTCTGAAGAGTTCGTTAAATAAATTATAAATTTGAGCACACCACATCTTACATTGATCTCAGCTTAACGAATATATATATATACATTGCCAGCTGCATTTTTTTTTACAAGTTACAAAACAAGTATGTATAGAACTGCGCACTTCGGGGTAAGGGTCGCCAGAAGAGATAATGAGGTCAGGGTCACTAGAAAAGACAGTGAGGTCAGCGTCATTAAAGGACACAGTGAGGTTAGGGTCACTGAAAGAGACGGCGAGGTCAGGGTCACTAGAAGAGACGGCGCGGTCAGGGTCAATAGAAGAGACGGCGAGGTCAAGGTCACTAGAAGAGACAGTGAGGTCAGGGTCACTAGAAGAGACAGTGAGGTCATGGTCACTAGAAGAGACATTGAGGTCAGGGTCACTAGAAGAACCAATGAGGTCAAGGTCACTAGAAAAGACACTGAGCCATGAGGAAATCAAACAGAAAGTGAGACAGTAATAGACAGACAGAGAATTAAATGGTTCGGTTGCCTGACAAAAATGTCTTCAAATCTTCCAATCACTCGAGCCTATAACACCAGATAGAAAATGAAATGGCCTGATCCTAGAACAACAATGTCTCCGAATCTTCCAGTCACTTGAGTAACAAAAGACAACAGGTTTCAAAGATAGAGAAAGACCAAATGAAAGATGGATTGATGTATTAAAGAAATGTTACGGTCTACGGTCATACAGATGACACAGAAAAGAAGATGCGCTTCTCCACATCATTAAATGATGAAAGACAACAGATGAGATGAGCATCAGATAACGCAGCCTCGCTGTTGAGATGAGCATCAGATAACGCAGCCTCGCTGTTGAGACGATCATCAGATAACGCAGCCTCGCTGTTGAGATGAGCATCAGATAACGCAGCCTCGCTGTAAACTACAACACAATGTTACAAGGTCCATTTGAGGAAGAACGACGGGGAAGAAGAAATGCGTGACTTGTTTATTCCTTGTCCAAGATTCACTTCCTACTTCCATAAAGTAAAGAAAGTTTAACGTAACATTTCAAGACTGGTTTCTGCCTTCAAATAAAAGAAATATCGAATGTAACTGCAGTTATCCAATAGCATGTTGGTGTCAGGGAGGAAGTGATACAGCTTCAATGCACAATGTTTGTAAGGTTACGTTACTAGACCACTTCCTAGCTGTCCTTGATTCTTGATTCTAGAAACCAACATCATCACACAGGGGACATTCCCATAAGTGTTCTTTCCTCCGTTCAAGTAGCCAGCCAAGCGTATAAATAGTGAGAGTTCCAGTCAGGTGCTGATTTCATGTACTTCGGATATTTTCCAGACAGGACGCACTTTCTGCCCTCTCCCCTAGTCACTCCCTAATTGGTCATCCTCTGCACATTTGCATTTTCGTGACCTTCTATCTCTTCATCATTCTGTACAGTGCCCATAACTGCCCTTATCAGTTAACTCAACCCTGTCTATCATCACAGCGTTGTTCGCCATCTTGTCTTCTCTAAGCCAGGTACGCATTTGCAGTCCATTACGTGCGCACTTGAGTTTACGTTCTATGTTACATTTGCATCTTTCTATCATTTGTGATCCTCTCCGTGGCGCACTTTCCCATCTGCTTCACGGGTGACGCGTTTGTTTTCTGTCCTCTTTGTTGTCTTGTTGGTACAGATCAATAGGTCATTTCAGTACTGAAATTTTCGTTATAACATTCAAACAATTTGTTCACCAGATCTCAGCCTCAATGTATTCCATTCTTTAATCCCCCATCAACTTATACAGGCCAACACAACCGAGCCATAATCCTATTTGAACACGTTATGAGAAGGGCTGGTTGGAGAACATTATCACATTTTGCCAAATTGTATGCGGGAAAGACAGAAGGCCACAACAAGAGAAGGGTTAGACTGATTACAATTATGGCGTGGGATACAGTCAACAACAGAATGGATAAACATTTGTAATGTGAAGTTGGAAAGATTTATGGTCGACTATGCCAGTCGGCGTGGTACTTGATGGTGATGATGCCGAGTAATTCTGGCAGTTGTGGTTGAAACTGTGTCATTTGTATGATTAGATTGTCATGTATAATGTGTGGTGGCGACTTTAGGAGCAAGCGGCCATTACATCTCAGCCCTTCAAGTCCTCCTGGCGGACCTCAACGACGATGGTAAACTCCACCTAAAACGGTGCCTTTCTTGGGGACGATGGTAAACTCCACCATAAAACGGTGCCTTTCTTGGGGACGATGGCAAACTCTACCATAAAACGGTGCCTTTTTTGGGGACGATGGTAAACTCCACCATAAAACGGTGCCTTTCTTGGGGACGATGGTAAACTCCACCATAAAACGGGGCCTTTCTTGGGGACGATGGTAAACTCCACCATAAAACGGTGCCTTTCTTGGAGACGATGATAAACTCCACCATAAAATGGGGGCCTTTCTTGGGGACGATGATAAACTCCCCCATAAAATGGTGCTTTTCTTGGGGACAAACAATATATTTTCCAATTGAAATTTCACACCCACACCAGTTAGGAACCAGTTCACCAGACGCACACCCACACCAGTTAAAAACGTCTACATGTTGTTGTTCGTTCATCGTAATCGATGAGGACTATTTTGTCAAATTGCATTGTTCGCATGGCTTCCAAGATGCCTAAATAAGCCATTCGGAGCCCTGAATTGTCTGTCGCATTTAGTACAAGGAAAGAGAACACCTCCTATCAACAGGATTGAAGAAGGGTTGATGTGAGCAGACTTGCAGACCGATCGTCTGTGTACAGTCTCATTTATTCTTGAAACTTTATGTCTCTGAACACCCTCAGCAATAGCGCAGCGCCAGTCTGTGCGATTGGTGGCAATTCTGTCCCATTCATTGTGGTTAATACCACATTGCATCAGTGACACACTTAAGGAAGTGTGTTCTTGTACCTTTTCCGCTGCCCACCGCTTGCTCTCTTGCCATTTTGCAGGTCCCTATAGAACAGATCTTTTGGTTGACTCTGATCCAACATGAGTACCACATGGTCAGCCCATCTCAGCTGTGCTGCACATATGCAGTGTGTATACTGGACATGCCCGATCAAGCTAACACATGACACCATGTCCTGTCATCTAATCTTCGGTAGTTCCACATTTTGGGCCTAATAAACTATTGGGCAGAACTGTAGTTGGTTCTTTAGGTGAAAGCTTAGTCGAAGCACTTTACGCTTATGAAAGTGCTTTACGTGAGCCAAAAAAAAGACTTTATGTGAGTCAAAGTGGATTACGTGTGATAAAGCATTGTACTTGAGCCAAAGAACTTTACGTGACAGAAAGCCATGTACGTGAGTCAGAGTACCTTATCAGAGAAAAAGCCATGTACGTGAGTCAGAGTACATTATGAGAGAGCCATGTACGTGAGTCAGTGTACCTTATGTGAGAGAAAGCCCTGTACGTGAGTCAGTGTACCTTATGTGAGAGAAAGCACTGTACGTGAGTCAAAGTACCTATGTGAGAGAGAGCCATGTACGTGAGTCAGTGTACCTTATGTGAGAGAAAGCCCTGTACGTGAGTCAGAGTACCTTATGTGAGAGAAAGCCATGTACGTGAGTCAGAGTACCTTATGTGAGAAAAAGCACTGTACGTGAGTCAAAGTACCTTATGTGAGCCAAAATTATATTGCTTGACGACAAAGAACTTTTCATGAGCAAAAATACCAACTTTATATGAGCCAAAGTACGTACTTTATCTCAGGCAAAAACACATTCCTTGAACCAAAATGCATTACTTGAGCCAAAGCATTGAATGTTTTTGTAAACAAAATGTTTTATACTATATGGTTGCTTGGCCATGTGCAACTCTTTATAATTGCCTTTTACGGCATTGTTGGAGGTACATAGTGTAGTTTTCTGTCCTCCCCAGTCAGGGGTCATGGGATCCGTTTTTTTTATCTTTTTCCAGTCAGGGGTCCAGGTATCAGTTTTGTATCTTTCCCAGTCAGGGGTCCTGGTATCAGTTTATTATATTTCCCAGTCAGGGGTCATGATATCCGTTTTATGTGCTGGGATCCGTTTTCTGTCCTTAGTCAGGGATCAGTTTTTTTAATCTTTCCCCGTCATTGGTTATGGGATCAGTTTTTGTATCTTTCCCAGTAGGGAAGCTTGGTATCCGCTTTTCGTCCTCCCTAGTCTGGGGTCATGGTATCAGTTTTCTGTCCTCATCCAGTCAGGGATCCTGGGATCAGTTTGTTCTCTATTTGACCGTATCAGTGTTCTATTTCATATCCCTAGAACATCCTTGTCGCTTTTATTAGTTAGTTATTTGCATTTATGTTGTTCTTTGTCCCTTTCTTGTAACAGCGTCATTTTTATTTTTGTAATTGAGCCCACGCAGTGACTGACTCATACTTGTAAATTGATTATTGTTGTCCGGATCGTTAGCAGTAATCTCCCGTCTTTCTTGATCGTGCCAATGACGAGGCGATGGGAAATAGTTGTCACTATGATTGCCAACATGCTTTAGGTGTCACGTACAAACAGGTTGTACATTGTGAAAGCATTCTCCATGCATTCCATAGGCAGGCCTATTATCACGCGGAACTATACAATATCGATAAAAACAATTAGTTGAGAATATTTGGTTGTATAAACAATACTAGTGATACTTGCAAGCGTGTATCCTGTATATACAATACCTAATGTAGGATTGGCTTATCTTAATTGCAATGTTATAGAAAGTTGAATATTTAACTCTTTGAATCTGGAAAAGAACATATGGATATGAAATGATATGAAATTGTCAAACTGTCAGTTTTGCTGTTCATTTCTGGGTATTACGGGGTTTTTGCAAAAGTTACAGCGAGAAAATGACTGATTTCGATCAACGATTGACAACAGTATCAAAAGTTACAGCGAGAAAATGATGGATATCGATCAACAATTGACAACAGTATCAAAAGTTACAACGAGAAAATGACAGATATCGATCAACGATTGACAACAGTATCAAAAGTTACAACGAGAAAATGACAGATACGAGAAAATGACAGATATCGATCAACGATTGACAACAGTATCAAAAGTTACAACGAGAAAATGACAGATATCGATCAGCGATTGACAACAGTATCAAAAGTTACAACGAGAAAATGACAGATATCGATCAGCGATTGACAACAGTATCAAAAGTTACATCGAGAAAATGACAGATATCGATCAGCGATTGACAACAGTATCAAAAGTTACAACGAGAAAATGACAGATATCGATCAGCGATTGACAACAGTATCAAAAGTTACAACGAGAAAATGACAGATATCGATCAGTGATTGACAACAGTATCAATAGTTACAACGAGAAAATGACAAAATTCGATCAACGTATGACAACAGTATCAATAGTTACAACGAGAAAATGATAAAATTCGATCAACGATTGACAACAGTATCAAAAGTTACAACGAAAAAATTACAGATCTCGATCAGCGATTGACAACAGTATCAATAGTTACAACGAGAAAATGAAAAAATTCGATCGACGATTGACAACAGTATCAAAAGTTACAACGAGAAAATGACAAAATTCGATCAACGATTGACAACATTAACAAAGGTTACAGCGAGAAAACGGTAGATATCGATGAACGATTAACAACAGTAATACATTTGAAACGCCTCAAGACAGTGTCTTTCATTGTAGAAGCCTCTCCAACTCATAATATTATATAAAGGTTCGTCTTGCTTCGTTCTACTGGCGAATACACGCCACCTTTCAACTCCAGGCCGTAGTATTTTAGGTCATATCAGAACGTATGTGCCAGTATATGAATGAGTGAGTGTATCTGTAATGTGTTGTGTGTGTTCCACGATGTCAGTTTTGCAGAACAGTGCTTTTATTGTTCATTTCTATACGTGGAGAAGTGATCATGCAACAACAAAAACGACATACCCAGTCAAACTGGACACGAAGTGACTCTTAACCCGACATGTTGGGATTACAAAAACAAAGACTACCATTCATACTGGCCAAAATACATTAGCAATCTTGGTTTTATAGACAGCTCGAGACACAATACCCCTTAATACCACAGGGCACCGTTCTGCGCATTCGTCGTCAATTTGATCGGAGAATGTTTTGGATGGGGTTGGGATATCTCAGCATAATAAAACAAAGTACTACCAAAACAATATGATTTGAAAACAGTTTAATGGTAGTCCTATGTCAGACATCGCAGACGGGGATGAGGTGTTCGGGACTTCACTGACCTAGGTCATTTATTTATGAGTAGGGCTGCCATATTGTAATATGGTCCTCTATTTACCTTAAAATGTTTTCTTTTCTGCTTTGTGTTGTTTTTTTTGTTCACTCTGCTGTAGGCAGGCACACACACACGCACTTACCCACCACAACACACACACCCGCACACGTGCACGCGCATGCGCACACGCACACGTGATAATTATGGATGATTTAGTAGACATCCTGGTTGTAATATGTGCATAGGTTTAGTTTAGTTTAGTATAGCTTAGTTTAGTCGAATAATCAACATCATGACACTCGATTGAACCCATAAGTGCTCTGTTCTCCAAATTGTTGGAGAATCTCAGCACAATGCACGAACCTAGTAGCACCAGCGAGGATCATGTAATAGATTGGATAGATTGTTAACTTAGTTTGAATGTTGCCCGAGCAGTGACCGTTAAGCCTACTCTTTTCGATTTCCAACTGCCAAAGGATTTTTAACGTGCGCGACACTGAACACGCGTGTCCAATCTCTACTACACAGAGATCCGGGGTATTTTAATAAAAGTCCATGTGAAAAAAATGCTGGTTTCCACCGTGATTTGAACCCAAGGCCGACATCGTACCTCGAGACCACTGAGTAAAATGTGAACTACATGCCAGCAAAACTGACAGTATATCAATCTGATACTTATCGGAATGGTTGACCTGCCCGCATTACTCACATCAACTTCGTCATGGCTTTGCCTTAATGAGAATAGATGTCCACTCATTGCTAATGGACTTGTATGTGTTTATTTATACAGTGAGAACTGAAACCTCAAAAGGGAATCCAACACCTCGCTGCTAAATACTCTATGAACCAAGGAGCGGTATAGACTTAAGGTTTACAATTGTAATAACATGACGCGCATGGATGTGTAAAGTTATCCCTTAAGAAAAGAAGAATTTTGGTTCAAAAAAATAGACAAGGTATGCCTGAATAGGTGGTATCAGTTCTATGTTGTATAATTATTTTATAGATGACCTTAAGGTTTTCTTTCGTAATAAAAGCTTGTATAAGAATTTGAATTTTGAAATGTCCACCATCTTAACTGAGTTCACAGTGAAAGTTCTCATTGTTGCATCTGGTAACTCTAGATACGGTCCACCAGTTCCCTTCCCTTTCCCCGTTACCTGGTCTACCTTCACAAGTAAATCTCATCAAATGTTCAGCTGGGTAGACTGAAACTTGTCACTATCGGAATTCGAATCTGGTACTATTGCTTTGTGAAGAAATCCACTAATCATTCTGTCACTCTTACAGGAGTAATACAGCACAGAGGCCCACTCTTCCTGTAAGTAGCCCGACCATCTGCGTGGAGGTGGCCCCATTGGCGCGATATAGCTGCAAGCAAACAGAAAAACGCTGGAATGACATTAGCCTTAAAAATGTGACTTAGTTTCCTTGGCGGGACAACATTCACGCGATGGGTGGGGTTTGTCTTCGCGCGTCAGGTGGCCATTTTGTTTGCAAACACAAGTCTTTTGAATTCTACCTGGTCTCTCTTATGTGAGAATCTGAGTGGCAGAGTGGATTGAACATTTGTGTCTCATGACAAAGATATATGGATGAATCATAGGTTTTAACAAGCAGCAGTCTACTAAATTATTTATAAGTCTCTTTCTTTGTATTTTTATTCGTCTTCTTATTCATCTGCGTCTTCCTCTTCTTCGTCTTCTTCTTCCTCTTCTTCTTTTTCTTCTTCTTCTCTTTCCTCTGGTGCGACTGCGTTCGACAAGAAGATTCTGTTAAGGTGTGTTGTAGTTTACAGCGAGGTTGCGATATCTGTCTTACGTCCCGGTACACTCGGGTATCAGCAGGGCATTTTTTTAGTACGGGTTTTCCTTGCTCTTTGATCCGTATTCTCTCAGCCAGTCTGCATGGTCGCTGTCTGTTTCTAGGGCCGCCACTTGAAGCCGGAATGGGGTCTTGATCAGCTGTGATGTGCCTAACCTGATGCAAGTAGCCAGCAATGAGTTGCTGACGTCATCTCGTTTGCTGCATCTTCGACCCCATATTGGTACCTGATTTACAGTACGGAAAAGTCGGCGAATGATAAAATGGACGGTACTTTCGTCTTAATTTACCCCAAACAGAGTTCCCTGGGTTCCCATTGTTTGTAACATGACATTCCATTCCAATTCGATATTATTTTATTTTAATAAATATAATAATAAAAATAATTTAAACACAGATAGAAGTGTGAAAAAGATAGTCATTTTCAGTTTTGAGAAGGGAGCTAAAGTTAGGGTTATGACTAGGGTTATGTTTGGAGTTATTGTTAGGGTTCATCATCAGTCCCATAACCTAGAAGGTCGTTGAGGCACCGTTATCGCAGTTTGACGTACCAGCTCCCGTCTTAGAACAACGGCGTGTCTTGGGCCGCTACACACCTGACAAAACTCATCTCTCCAGGTAGCAGTCCATTATAGTTGTGTCTAAATTTCATACAACAAAGCTGACACTGTCTTCAGCTAGGGCGAAGAGCGGCAATCTCGTGAAGTTCAGCCGGGTGAACTAGACCGTGAAATATGACACACGTTTAAGCGTAGTGATATTCATCTAGCCCATGTCCATTCCAGGATAATCGGACGGAAGAAAACAAACAAAATGAACACATTAACCAGTCCAAATGGAAAAAAACAACACGTTTCCGTGAACACAAGTGTAAGTCGTCGACTAGTGTAAATTCCCGGCAAAGCAATGGTCTGACAGAATCTTAAATGACGTAAAACAGAAGATCAATGTAGACCCGCAGATAGTTATGGTGCCATCTTTGGGTTAGGGTTACGATAGGGTTATGGTTAGGGTTAGATAACATGGTTGTTATTACATCTTCTGACAGCATGGATAATGCCACGCTGCTGTAGAGACTGGATGCTTCTCTCCTAATCATGGACCAACGTTGACAGATTCCAGAAATTCATAGCTAAGACGGCAGGAGGAAGCGGAAACAGAACCTCTCGTCTATTCTCGCATAATGTTTGACACCCCCAACAGTTTAAAAGTGGACTATTCTATGGCGTCACTACCTCAAATTCGGTGCTTAACTTAGATATTTCTTTTGTTTTGGGGTGAATTAAGACGCAAGTACTAATTTTACAGATCAGCCAAAGAGCAAAAAATAAAGAAAGTAGAGACCTTGTAATAATGCAGTGTCTAATATGTCATAGTTACGGCAGTATCTGCTGTCAATCAATCAAACCCAACCTTTTCAGCTCTCACTCGAACACATTTCTTCAAGAAATAGTCCCCAGGCATCAAATGTTCGCATTCCTACCTGTATCAATTGAAGATTTTGTGGCTTAAACTTTCTACAGGATGAGGTAGCTAGTCCCTTGCTAATCCCCCCCCCCCCCCCCACCCCTCCTTTCCCGTTTAGCAGCCTCTTACAACATGCGTGGCAGGTTACAGTATTAGTATGCTCTGCTTCTCTTTTGTGTCCTGGTGTCTGCTTTTGGACAAATCAACCTTACCTTCATTTTCACCTACACTCCGCCCCTGTAATCCCCAATCCCTCTCTGGCAAATATGAATTGTGTGGATGGATTAAACGACTAGTTAGAAGACGGGACGAAGTCGTCCTCAAACGTTGCGACCATAATGGCTGGTTCAAGCTGCTATCGGCAGATTAGGTCAAATTCCCGTTCAATTATCTCCGCTTTCACAAGTTACCGCCATAGTCGTCTTTGTGACTGGCGTGTTGACCCCCTCCCCTCCCTTCTAGGCCTGGACGTGCTCCAATATCCCCCAAAACATGCCCAAGCTGCGAGAAGGAAGGAAGGAGAGGGGGGAAGGAAGGAAGGAGAGGGAAGAGAGGGTCGATGAGTGAATCCGCGGGTTCAGCACGCGCTTGGGTTCACAGGGAACAAAGATGGAGAGCAGGGCGAGGAGGTCACGTGAGTGTCGCGAGCTCGTGGGCGCGTGAAATGAAAGAAAATTTATGTCAAGATAACGTGTTGCCCGCGCCCTCTCAAACCAGTTTGTGGCGGTTATTAATGAGGAGGTAGGAGAAACAGGCTGAGGGTGTTTAGTGAGGGAGGTAACAAACAGCGGACAAGATAGACAGACTCAACTCCCCATACTGCTTTTGAAAGTCATGAAACAAACTTTGAATTTTTAAAAACTGCGTTTGAGAGCAGAACCGATTTAGTGCCGTCTCCACATTGGGATTGGCTGTAATGGATCGCCAGTATTCTCTTTTTCCTGCACCGATTAACTATTGTTTCACCACCTGAAGTTTCTTCCGACATATGGCTCTGTGGCAGAGGCGTATCTACAAAATTAAGGACTATGGCAAGTGCTGAAATTTCGTCCATGTTCCAACATCTGACATCCATATTTTTCGATAGCTTTACTAATATCGATTCAAAAATAGAAGTTAAGCTAAGAAACGTTGCCACTATACACGAAAATGACAACCACACGTTGCATGTTTTCACTTATGCTAATTACTCTATGGTGTGATTTTAATGCAATCAAAGTCTTTTTTTTTAAATAGTTTATTCCATTTCTAGACTGAAGATCGTGTCACGAACGTAGAATTACGACGGTGAGTGGAAAAAGCAATTAGTCCTTTTGGTTTGTTTTTGGCGATTACCTTATTTCTGTATTCCCCAAGGCCGTGTGCGTTGCACTGTGTTTTTATTTTGCGCTTTTCGGCTCAGTGCATCAGTCTTCGGCATTCATTTTATGTAAGGTTCTGCTTCCTCCTGCATTTTCTAATGGTTTTGCTTCCTCAGGGTAACTGCCGGTGCTGTGATGGGAATCGAACCCAGCACCTTCGGTTGTGAGCCGTATCACTTAACGCCCCCTGGTCCGTTTGATGATCTGTTCACAGCTATGAAAAGGCGAAAGATGACTTGGTATGGGCACGTCACGAGGTCCGGGCGGAATTACAAATTCGATACTGCATGGTTTCATACCAGCAAAGAGAAGACGAAGACGTCCAAGGAAGAGATGGTCAGACAACATCACTGACTGGTCAAAACTTCATCTCGATGAGACACGACAGGCGGTTGCAGACAGAGTGAGATGGCTTAGATTGTGGGAGTGTCTTCAAGTGTGCCCAAAGACCTGATGGGTTACGGAGTGAGAGAACAGACAGAGAGAGAGAGAGAGAGATATGGCGTTGGATTGTGGGAGTGTCTTCAAGTGTGCCCCAACGACCTGGTGGGTTAGGGGGTGAGCGGACGGAGAGAAATGGCGTGGGGTTGTGTGCGTGTCTTCAAGTGTGCTCCAACGACCTGGTGGGTTAGGGGGTGAGCGGACGGAGAGAAATGGCGTGGGGTTGTGTGCGTGTCTTCAAGTGTGCTCCAACGACCTGATGGGTTACGTAGTGAGCGGACGGAGAAAATGGCGTGGGGTTGTGTGCGTGTCTTCAAGTGTGCACCAACGACCTGATGGGTTACGTAGTGAGCGAACGGAGAGAAATGGCGTGGGGTTGTGTGCGTGTCTTCAAGTGTGCCCCAATGACCTGATGGGTTACGGGGTGAGCGGACGGAGAGAAATGGCGTGTGGTTGTGTGCGTGTCTTCAAGTGTGCCCCAACGATCTGATGGGTTAGGGGATGAACTGAACTGAGACTCAGTAGAGCAGGATCAGAGAAGCTGTCTTGACCTACTGGGCCTCTCAACGACACGAAATTGTTAGTTTTAGCTTTCTGAATCTCTCATTACTGGCAATTGTAACTAAGACGGTTAGCATTAACTGAATAGCAATAATAAGATTGAGCAAGATGGACGTACCTCTATAGTGTTCAATACATCTTCGAGTTTTCATAATTTAATGTCGACCCGACTTGATTCCAACATTCTATAATCAACAATGTCTTCGTGTAGCTGATGTCCATTAATATCAGATCTGTGCAATCTACATACATCTTCGGACTTCTTTAGGAGAGGGGAAAGCAAATCTGGTCCTACAAAATGCCGTGCTAAAATCGGATGTGTCGAACTGAAAGGCGCGAATGTCACACTATATCTGTAAAGTAAGACACAACGTAACAAAACGTCAGGTCTCAACTGCTGTCATAGCCTGGGGTGGAATTGAGGATGAGCTCACAGACTCTGACAACAAAAGTCCAACTCCTGACCTTCACGTGGCCGTAGTTCCTACTAACAGGAGAAGGTGTGTGTCGCTAGAGTCCTAAAAACCAAACTGCATCGAGCCGATGAAGCCCGTAAGCTATACGTGGCAGTTCGTAAAGGAGAAAGGAAAACTCATTTAAAAACCACCTGCTGACTCGCAGGTAGGCTATCGACAGTCACCGGACGATTCGTCTTGTGGAGTAGCATAATGAGTACCCAGCATTGCACTTGGCCTGGAGAAGCAGCAGCCTAGGCTCCGAACTTAACTAAAACATCTGACGGAGAGAAAGTAAAGCGGAAGACCAAGTATTGCTTAGATGGTTAGGGGGCAGAGCTGGATGTGTGCAGGACATGATGATTCCCTGGGAGAGCCCAGAACCAGAGCATACCGAAATTTGGAGAGTCCCCTTGGATGGTGGGAAATGACACTCCCACTCCTACTTGAGTCTCGCAAACTATAGATCTTGCGACACCGCGTGGTGAAACAGGATGGAATGTCTGAACTGAGGGGTGGAATGTACCTATGTCAGTGCAGTAACTGTCGAGGACTTATGACCCTCATAAGAAATTACATTGAAGCTGAAGTACAAAACATTTCCAACGGTACGGACATGTTTGATGATCAGGAGTCGAGTCGAACATGAGTTTACAAGTATTTGTTTTACACATGCTTTTCAGTGAACTCTAGGGAACAGTCGATGGCATTATGTGAATGAATTCGTTCTGAACACTAGGTGAAAGATGAGAAGTGGATCCTAGATGACTTTCCACACGAGTTAGGTTCATGACAGGGTCAAACATAGCCAGTAGTTTTAGTAAAACCAAGGAGATATGCCACACTGAAGGTCATCGTCTTTGTGAAGTCATTCATGTGTCCTTGCCAAGCTCGATTTGGTGGCACCAGCAAGTTTATGTAGTGAAGGATTACCCTCAAGACACCACATCGCTTCTGCTTTCCCCTTCTCAATCTGTAAATGAAAAAGTTCCGTGTCAATTAATTCTCAGTTTCCGACTACATTTCTTTCATTTGTTTCCACTATGTAAAGTCATCATACCACCATAGGCATCTCAGTCTGTATAGACCATGCGCCTGGCGCCCTGCAAGTTTTGTTGAACTGTCTCTTGTATTTCGACACTGTCTGCTATGGCTGTAAAGATCGATCCGCGAGTTACAGTCCCTGCCACAGATCGTACAGCCAAACTCAGAAGGCTGGTTTGCCTGGCTGTTCCTTGATCTCTTCAGTCTTTCTCTTTTCTCTGCAGCCTGATGACCTCTGAAAGCGTTAGCAGTCACTAAGCTCTATGTAACTGACTGTTTTCAAATAGCTCGATCCTGAGCAATTTCTTCCCAGCGCTCGGATGGGATGTCGCATGACTTCATGTTCCTATTGCATACGTCATTGAATGCAGTGTGGGACGGCCGATTCTTCTAACACCAATGGCTAGCTGTCCGTACAGGATATCATTTGGCAGCATCCCGTCTTACATGCGATAAACATGTCCCAACCACCGTAGACGTCGCTGGCTCAATATCGAGCACATGCTGTGAGTGTTTGCTCGCTGTAAGACCATATTATGTGACACTGTCTTTTGCCACTCATTCCCCAATATACGCCGTAGACACCTCATGTGAAAGGTGTTGAGCCGCCGTTCCTGTTTAGTGTAAGTGCTCCAAGTTTCGCCTCCATACACGAGAGTGCCAAGAACGCAGTTCTGATAGACCCGGACCTTCCTGTAGTGAGACAGTGCAGTGCTCTCCCAGACTCTCATCGTCAGGCGGGCAATGACGGTACCTGACCTGCAAAATCTACTGTATATCTCCTTTTTGAGCGAGAGAGTGTTGCTGATGGCAGGCCCCAGATAAGTGAAACTGTTGACGACCTCCAGAGTGACGCCATCAATCTTTATGGGTGGCGTAGTGGTAATTCTCTGTGCGCATACCTTTGTCTTGTCCAGACTTATGATGAGACCAAACTGCTTGCACCAATCTGTCTCCCAGTCTCTGCAGGACCTCCTCACTATTGGCCACTAGAACTACATCATCTACAAATTGGATCTCCCTAATGAGGACCGTCCTCACCTTGGTCCTCGCACGCAGTTTGGACATGTTAAACAACCACCCATCTGACCTGGTGTGTAGATAGACACCGTCCACAGATGTGTCATAAGGGTAGGATAGGAGCATGAACAAGAATATCCCAAAAAGGATCAGCGCGAGCACACATCCCTGCTTCACTCCACTCTTGATGGGAAAAGAGTTTGAAGATGATCCATCGTATAGAACTGAGCCCTTCATATCAGGGGGAAAAGAAAATATCATGTTAGGAAGTTTGGTTGATTGTTTTGTTTTCTTTTTTTTTGGGGGGGGGGGGGAAGGGGGGGGGTGGGCTGCCGATCTTCTCGGGCAGTTCCAATAGACCCTTTCAACTAACCAAGTCGAGGGCCTTGGCGAAACCTAGAAACTTCAAACTGAGCGGCTGGTCTCTGCACTTCTTGATTTGGTGAAGCGAGAAAATCATGTCCGTTGTTGATCTACCTACTCTAAAGCCACACTGAGATTTTGGGTAAACCCTGTCCGCTAGCAGTCTCAACCTGTTTAGTCGTAAGCGGGCGTAAACCTTGCCTACAACGCTGAGGAGCGAGATCCCTCTATAATTATTGCAGTCCCCGCGGTCACCTTTGTTTTTGTAAATAGTTAAATGATGGAGTCCCACATATCTTGGGGGACTGCACCTTCCTCTCAGCAGAGGCATAGAAGATCAAACATCGGCTGAGGTAGAGCTGATTTCTCGCATTTGATGGCTTCGAGTGGGATACCATGTCCCCCTGGTGTTTTGCCATTTGAGAGGTAGTTGATAGCCTTATCAAACTCATCCAGAGGAGATGGTCTGTCAAGTTCCTCCATAATGGGCAGGACCTGTAGCCTGCATAAGGCCTTACCAGTTACCACCTGTCAGAAATTTCAGCGGCCGCAGCACTTCTCGCAGTAGGGTCCCAGTGCCATCTTTATGCCTCTATACATGCCCTGGATATTTCCCGTCTCTCCATTTAGCTGAATTTCTTCACACAGTTTCTGCCAGTACTCATTCGCGCATTGTCTAGCGGTTCGTTGATTGATGCCTTGGGCCATCCTGAGGCCAACAATCGTCCTCTCATTTGGGCATTTTTTATAATTGATGAAAGCTTCTCGCTTGGCCTCAATTTCTGGTTCCATTCTTCCGAGATGTGCAATGAACCAGTGTTGATTGGCCCGTTCCCTCGTGCTAAACGTAGTTAATTATCTATTACAGATGGTACCTTTCATTACGTTCCACTTAGCTGTAGCGTCACACTCAGATCCTCCCTGAAGAGCAAGATTCAGGTCAGACACAAACATCTCCGTCTTGAAAGGAATCACCATCTGCGCAGTGTTGATGCGGGGATGCCTCATCTGTTTGGAGCGGTATATTGTGTGAAGCTGCAAGCGTTCCCTGCTGGATACAAGAGCATGGTTATAGTCGCAGTCTGCACTGTGATAGCTTCTAGTGGAGAGGACCATGTTTAGAGCTGAACGTCTGGTGACAATCAAGTCGATCTGATGCCATCGGTGTGACCTTGGGTGTTTCCAGGATACTTTATGTTGCGGCCTGCCCTTGAAGAAAGTGTTTGTGTTACATAGGCCGTGTTGAGTGCACAGCTCCAGCAACCTCTGCTAATACCATGATGTACAAGACAGGTGGGCCATGCTATGTGGTAACCACCTACTCTAGCATTAAAGTCACCAAGAAGGATGTGCTTCTTCCATGGGGCTGTTCTTGATCATTTCCTCCAGCTGTCTAAGGAATTGATCCTTCGGAGATGTCAGGGCTGGGGCATAGACGCTGAGGATATTAACAGGACCTGTTGCGGTGATGAGGCGAATGACTAGTAGCCTCTCAGAGCCCTCGAAAGGAGGATCGGCTGAGGCCATAAGTGTGTTTTTAATAGCAAAACCAACACCATGCTGTCGTGATTTCTCAGGTTCAAGACCCGTCCAGAAGAAAGTGTTTTTCTCTCACAGTGAGCCACTAGAGGCAAGTTTGGTCTCCTGTAGGGCAGCTATGTTCACATTCAATCGAGAGAGCTCCCTGTCAATGATAGCTGTTTTTCTGGCATCTGCAACCACACGAAAATCATCAGAGATGTCTGTACAAATAGTACGCAGGTTCCTGCTTGCAAATCGAAGAGCTGGAGTCTTCTTTTTATTTTTGGTTTTGTTTGGTACAAGATAACATCCGCTCATACAGGCACTAAGTTCCAGGCACCCACTGGAGCAGGCATATGTTGGCGAGACGACACCCTACTGACCAGTGGCTGCCCGGCTGGCGAGACGACACCCTACTGACCGGGGGCTGCCCGGCTGGCGAGACGACACCCTACTGACCGGTGGCTGCCCGGCTGGCGAGACGACACCCTACTGACCGGGAGCTGCCCGGCTGGTGAGTCGACACCCTACTGACCGGTGGCTGCCCGGCTGGCGATACGACACCCTACTGACCGTGGGCTGCCCGGCTGGCGAGTCGACACCCTTCTGACCGGGGGCTGCTCGGCTGGCGAGTCGACACCCTACTGACCAGGGGCTGCCCGGCTGAGGCGGGCGGTTATCGACAAATGGGATGCGATGATGCCTCAGACCGTCAAAGCTGACCAGTGGTGCCCCTTCCCCCCACCAATCGAGTGGGACTTAAAACCCGTAGACTGCCAGCTTCCGTGTTGTGTCCTCACTCAAGAGCGAGGCTGGCGTATCCGCTCCAAGGCGCAAGTTTGGGCGCTGAATATGGAGACCCTGGCCAGCCCAAACTGCAGGATCCCCCTCTCGGCCTCGCTGGTGTGATCCAAAGGATTGCAAAACATGACAATTTGGCACCAGTTCAGCTGCAGTAGCTGCCGGAATGATTTCGCAATTTTGATACCATATGTCTTAGGTGCTACCCCTACTTATTTTCTGTCTTGGTTTACTCCCGTAGCCCTACCCTTTCCCGAGGTTTCCACAAGTCAGTGGAATCGTTGCTCACAGATGCTAGTTACTCGAGACATCCGATGAAACTGATATCGTCAATGGGCTAGTCAGCCCTTCCTGACATTTGTGGGTTTAAAAATAGTTCCCCCTCTCCTAGACGAACGGCATGAACAGGCTAACGAGCTTCGTTTACCCAGGTGTAGAGTAAGAGTTGACCTTCTCTTAGATTGGCTGCATGAACAGGCTAACGAGCTTCGTTTACCCAGGTGTAGAGTAAGAGTTTACCTTCTCTTCGATTGGCTGCCAACTAAAGCTAATGAGCCCAATCTGCCCGCCCAGTTATACTCTGTCGCGCCCCACAGCAGGCTCTATTGGAAAGGTGCTACTTGGGACACAATAATGTAGGAGATGCCATTGGCATGGAAACTCCTGAACGGCAAGCCGAACAATGAATCCAGCGACGATCTCTTCACCTGGAAAGGAGAGGCTATATCAGACGCTTCACTTTCCTTTACCGAGCGGGACGTCCAGCCCAAACATCGCTGCCCCATGCTTTTCTATGTAAAGTACTCCCGATGATTTTAGGCTCATGGTCAAACTGATATACTAGACGCGTCAGTACCACCATATACTAATGTGAACAACCCTCGATGTTTTGCCATTACATATTCAATGCAACACGTTCATTCTATGTGTAAAAATTAAAAAACATTGCAGATATAAACTTTTGTTACAAAAGAAAACATCGTCAACATTACAGTACACTTATTGCAAAGTGCCGATACTACGTCATACATCAATTGTTTACTTGCTCCCTTGTTCGTAAAGCACCGATACTACGCCATACATCAGTTGTTCACTTGCTCCCTTGTTCGTAAAGCGCCGATACTACATCATACATCAATTGTTCACTTGCTCCCTTGTTTCGTAAAGCGCCGATACTACGTCATACATCAGTTATTCACTTGCTCCCTTGTTCCTTATCCCCACGTTTATCATTCCAGTTCACTGTACTCTTCTCGTGTTCTACCTGTTTCTACTTTGAATTCTGCCCATCTGACAGGTTCCGCTAACTACAGCCTAATTCCTGTTTTATATGCTGCTCAAAATAACTCAAGGGCCACGTTAATTTTTCAGGTGAGCTGGGAAAAAATATTTGCTGCAAATATTCAAACGGCTGGCCTTAAAAACTGGTTGTCATGATTAGAAACATTAGTAGACCACGTGATGGTGACAGTTTCTTCAGCTGCAGCTAGTTAAATCATGATGTTATAGACACTCTAAATCCCAACACAATCATGAGAACTTGGCAAAGATTTGAACCGCTCCCCTTTGGAAGGAGACATGTCCCTCAGTGAAAAAGAATGCATTGTACGTGAATAAAACAGCAAAAATAGACTTGGAAAAAAAAACTTGCTCAGAGGATCAAGACTGACAGTACAAGCTTCTTTTCTTATGTTAGAAATAAACAAAGAACAAAAGACAAAGGAGGCCCTATCAAAGACAGTACAGGGAAAATAAGTGAGAATAGAGAGGCAACTTATCTATTCAATCAGTACTTTGGCACAGTCTACACAAAAGAGGATCCCAGAGCCTATAAATGTTTTTCAAAGAGACATGGATACAGCGGGATTAAGTAAGATAAATCTGTATTACAGAGGAAATGGTTTTCCAAAAATTGAAGAGGTTGAAAGGGGATAAATGTCCAGGTGTGTTTGCCTCGCTAGTTTCTAATGGCGGAGTCGCGCCTATTCCACCATAGACCGCAGTCAATTGGGCAATATTAAAACGCATAAACCAGTGGATGTATGTGTGCGTCTAAATGTACCTATGCTAGGTTTGTGCGATCTCAGAAGCCAGACCAACCAAAGTGCGATGGAAAGGCCTCATCCTGAAGGCGCGTGTAAAATTTGTGCAATAGTGTGATTGTTGGACAGAGTCAAATGAAACCAGAGTGTATGGAAAGGAGAAAATGGAATCCCAGGTCCTTCCCCCATGAGTCAACGTTGTCAGGTTGTATCAGTCCCACACGTTACTGGTCATCTTTATTTCAGCATGTCCTGCAAGGAGATCTGCAGCCCGCAAGTCTTTTCCTTCCCTGGCAACAATACGATCACACCCAGAAACTATAAGCTCCAAACAGTACATAACATTTGTCGTGTGAGGGAAGTGAGCATGAATCTGGTCGTTATAGACAGTTTACCGCGTTCCATTGCGATTTTGTTCACTGACTTCCCTTGATTAACTAAACCTTTGCAATGGGCAATAATTCGCAAATAAACTATGATTTAAATAGCATTACATAATGCTTTATACTACTTCATAAACAGTGTGGGGTAAGTGCTATTTGACTCTGATGATAAAACAAGATGTGCCAAGTATTACAAACCAAAGATAATTATTTGTGGAGATGTGAAAGATTTTTTGATAATTTCAAATGTTTAGGTTTGTTATTATTTTGCAATGGTAAAAATCAACAGAACCGAGAGATTGTATTAGTTTCTGAACATGTAGACACAGACGTCAGACAGAAGTACAGGGCCGAAGATATTGTGAAGTCAAGGAAGCATAATTAGTTTGTGACATGTAGACACAGACTTCAGACTGAAGTACAGGGCCGAAGATATTGTGAAGTCAAGGAAGCATAGATTAGTTTGTGACATGTAGACACAGACGTCAGACTGAAACTTGTAGACACAGACGTCAGACTGAAATACAGGGCCGAAGATATTGGAAAATCAAGGAAGCATAGATTAGTTTATGACATGTAGATACAGACGTCAGACTGAAACTTACAGACGTCAGGGCCGAAGATATTGTGAAATCAAGGAAGCATAGATAATTTAAATACATGACAGAACAGAATATGGAATCAAGAAAGCGGAGATATGATTGCACGGACAACATGAACATTGTATCCGAGACAAAAATAGCTATTTCAAGCTAATTTAAATATGTTGATCACAAATATGAACTTTGAGGTTACGAATTTGCTCTAGTTTTCCAGATCTGGTGGAAGGTCGGGGGTGGGGGGGGGGGGGGGGGGGAGAGAGAGGTATGTAGGCTAGTGGCTTTATCTTTCCAACGCAAATGATTCAGTTCTTCTCTTTTTTTATAACCCTGGCGCGTGATTTCCCATGAAACGGATAAACTTTAGCGCCAATTGAACGACGCAGTCTGTAGCAGTCATTGCAACCACATCTTCTCCTTGTCATCATCTGTGTTGTGGACTCTATGAGTGCAGACGTCTTGTTCAAGATGCCTCGTGGGCGTTTGAACGTGTGGTTCGTTCTTGCTATTCTCGCGGACAAATAACATTGCTCTCACAAATGATACAGGAAGCTTACATCATTTGGTTGTGTGATCGATGATCGGGACCTGTATTCGCCCCCCCCCCCCCCCCCTGTTGTCAATCCTGTGAAACGGATCTGTGCTGTTGATTGAACTGACAAGGACGATATATGACTTGTACTAGTTTGAATGGTGAGGAGGGAGCCGACAAATCTTCTGAATGATTGTTCCTTGTGCAAGGGCGGCTTGTGATCTATCCTAACATTCCCTCCGCTATACGGCCAATGTCTCAAAGAAATGACTTCTTGCTCTGCCCCCATCAAAACCGTATACCATGGATGAAGAAGAAGATAATAATGCCAGTGGATATCCGCCACGCCTGAAAGCATCTACATTAAGAGATCCTGATTTTCTGTATATTGAAGATTCGACACAGACACATAACATGAACCAGAGTGAACTGAATGATCCAGGGAGAGATGTGCAATGGCCAAGAATAAAGTAGAACTGTTGGGATCCCCATTGCAACAAAATATGTTTCGAAATGACAGGTCTGATTGCTTACGTTGATGTAGTGGGTCTGAAGTCACCACTACACATCAACTACACATATGACGATTGGAGGCTGCTCATTGACTCGTCTTAGTTGTGCTTAAAAGCTGTGCTGCTCCATACTGGTAACAGTTTACCATGTGCACCAATTGGGCATGCATTCTACACGAAGAGACGATACAAAAGGAAACAAATGTTACACATATCAGCTGTGACAAGTACTAGTGGCAGATTTGTGGTTACCTGAAGGTCGTTGGCACGTTCATGGAGCTACAGCAGTGCTACACACAGTTTTGCTGTTTCTGTTGTCTGTAGGACAGCTGTGCCAGAACTTCTCACATCATGAAAAATGGTTGTCCTCTACGACAATCAATTGAACCTGGGAAAAATAATGTACTTAACAAATTACTTGTAGAATCCCACACGATCTTGCTAACTTCTCTCTACATCAAATTGAACAAGTGAAGAATTTAGCAAAGAACATGGATTGAAATTGGCATGATAAATTCGTGATAAATTTCCAATCTTAGTGAGGCCGCAATCAATAAAAGTGTATCGTCGGTCCACAAATACGTCAGCTCTTCCGAGATCAGCGGTTCGATGATATCTTCACAGGTGATGAAAAGTTAGCATGGAATGCTTTCCAGGAAGTGGCAACAAACTTTCTAGGAAACAATAAGGCCGACAACTACCAGGAACTTCCAGAAAGACTAGAGTGAAAATTGTCCTTGTAATTACACTTTTTTGCACTATCATGTGGATATCTTTCCTGCCAACTGCGGTGCTGTCAGTGACGAGTGGGGAGTAATTTCATCAGGACATTACCACCCTCGAAAAAAAGGTACCAAGGGAAATGAAATGCAGCAATGCTAGCAGACTTCTGTTTGACCCTTGTTAGAGATGTTCTAGAAACGCATTACAAGCGACAGACAGAAAGGCGTCGCCGTGAATCATTTCCGTTCTGAGCATTATTATCATGTGGGATGTATATCCAAATGAGTCAAACTTGTTTTATAGATATTTTAAAAATTAGAGCTAATCCGGTGTTTCAATGGGCATATTAATGTTGGGCAGCCAAGGTGACGGTCACTTGATCTAGTCTCAGATACAGCAGCCCAAACAAGGTGAAGGTCACTTGATCTAGTCTCAGATACAGCAACCCAAACAACATGAAGGTCACTTGATCTAGTCTCAGATACAGCAGCCCAAACAACATGAAGGTCACTTGATCTAGTCTCAGATACAGCAGCCCAAACAACATGAAGGTCACTTGATCTAGTCTCAGATATAGCAACCCAAACAAGATGAAGGTAATTTTATCTAGTCTCAGATACAGCAACCCAAACAAGGTGAAGGTCATTTTATCTAGTCGTAGGTACACACACAAAGTCAACATTTGTTGTCCAGTGTTATTTTAAGTTAATCAATAGCCGTTGTTTATTTCACAGTATATGTCCTGAATAAAGTCACGCAGTTGAATTATGTTTAAACATTAATAAATAAATCCACAAATAAATGATGCAATAAGTAAATCAACACAACACCTATTTTCCCAATTTATTGAAGTTACAATTTATTGAAGTTACAATTTATTGAAGTTACAATTTATTGAAGTTACAATTTATTGAAGTTACAATTTATTGAAGTTACAATTTATTGAAGTTACAATTTATTGAAGTTACAATATATGTTATCCACATTTTTTTACTGTTATGAAGTATTTGCACCTTACGAAATGTTTTTTACTTGTCAATCTAGAAATGAATCTTATTTAAGACAGTAATAGGGTAACCTTGAGATAAGAAACGGCCACGGGACGACCACCAACACGTTGGTCTGACTCCTTGCATCCGGCAGCAACATTTACAATGCCAGAGATGGACGACTCATTATCCACTGGTCCACCGTGTCCCAGACAGAGACCGTTGGAAGAGAAGGTGGGACCCGAGACGGTGTAATCGCAGCTGCAGAACGGGTCGCCCAGTAATCATCTATATATACATAGACAAGAATGTAATCATATATTTTCTTTGATCCCGAACAACAAAGCACCAGGGATAGATGAGTTACATATAGAGCTTTTCAAAGCAGCGGCAGAGACTTTACATGATTTGCTTTTTCAACATGTTAATGTGGCCAAAAGATCACACAACTTCAATATAATGTCCTTTGCCCCCCAAAAATAGAACGCGATAAAATGCTATCAATTCCGAACGATATGTTTGAAACCACATGCATCTACAATTCTTTTGAAGATAATTAAGATGAGAATTGATGGAAAGATAGAGGAGGTACTGAAAGATAACCAGTTTGGATTTCACAAGGCCAGAGGTACACAAGGTGTCATCGGATCATTGCGTCTTCTCGCACAAAGAATGATCGACCAAGGGACGACAACTATTTATTTGCTTTAATGACTACGAGCCAGTTTTTTAATCGAGTTCCCTGGAGCAAGCTTTTTCAGATCCTGCAACAAATAGGTATAGAAAGATCACTCATTAAGTTAATATAAAACCTGTTTCAAAATCAAGAGGCGATTATTTCAATCACAGGCCTCAAGGATCCACTTTCCAAAAGACGGAGTACGACAGGGATGCTTGCTTTCACCGAGTCGCTATAACGCATATTCTGAGATAATGATGACCAAGGTTATGCGGAGTTGTAATAGGGGTGTCAAAGTTAATGGTATGAAAGTTAATGGCATCACATTTGCAGATGATCAAGCGATAACGGGAGGATCGGTAGCAACGCTATTAATAAATGCTGCTTAAAAAAACTTAATAGCACAGTCAAAGAGCTTTGCATGAAAATAGACACATCGAAGACAAAGACTGGTAATATCCAAGCAACATAGGAAAATAAATATGATCATCAATAGAGAACAAATACATAAGTGTTCATATTTGAGGCAATCCATAACAGAAGATGTCCGCAATGAGACATAAATTAAGACACGGATTACAATGGCAAAAAAGGGCTTCAGGGAAAAAACTTCAATTATTAACCTCAAAGAATATCAGGATAGAACTGAGAAAAATAATAATCGCCACTCATATATGGTGAATTGCACTTTCTGGGTTTGAAACATGGCCTCTAGCAAGGAGGGATGAAATTGGCTTGGAAGCGTTTGAAATGTGGTGCTGCCGTAGAACGGAAAGAGTGAATTGGACATAAAGAAGATCCAATGAGATTATACTCGCAGAAAAGGGCGCACAAAGGCAAATATTACATATGATAAAAAAATCTTTTTCAGAAGATGGTAGAGGTCAAGATTCTATGGAAGAAATGACAGGCCCACCAAGACTCACCTTTACATCTCAGACAGACATAGTTTTTTTTTGGATAGTTTGTGCATCACAAGTGATGAAGACCACTCTCTTTGTTCAGCCGTGTGGACAGTCGTATCTCTTGCTGTGTCCGCTGAAATGGGTGACTTGCGCGGAGATTTGGATTAGAGTGAGGAAGAAACTGCGCCTTTTGTCAACCTCACTCACAGAGCCTAAGCTACCTTTTGCCAGTGGCAAGACATTCATCGAGACGACTGGAGATAGCATAGGATGCAGATTTTGCCTCAGGGTTACCACCGAAGCCTTTCCGTAAACATGTAACCCGCAGGGTAGAAAGGTGGGATGGCATTTTCGATAACCACAAGAGGTCGTATGGACAACACTCAGCGTGTGAGTGAGTCTGGCATCTCTCCCCAGCTGTATTCAGTGCATCATAGTAGCATCTAAAATTCCCACACGCCAAATTCCTGAAGGTGAACCGGCAGAACTGACCCATGAGATACGACACAGGTATAACTAGTTTAAGCAAGGCGCCATTCAGCCGGCGTCCAGACCAGGATAAACGGATGGAAGAAATCACAAAAAAAGGAACGAAATAACAAGTCCAGACGGAAAACAACTCCACGTATCCGTGAACACAAGTGTAAGTCGTCGACTAGTGTGAATTCCAGGCAAATCCGTGTTTTGGCGGCATCCATAATGATCCAAAACAGTAGAGAAATGTAGACTCGCAGCCAGTTACGGCGCCATCTTTGCCAGATTTTCTCAGACATACAGGGACATTAAAGAACGAACTTATGCTGAAATAAAGAGAAATGCAGATGAATGATTCAAATGGAGAGACATGCTCAGACCACCTTACAACCAGCGCCAGGACTGATCAACAAGATGATGGGGTCAACTGGAGAGACATACTCAGACCCCCTTACAACCAGTCCCATGACTGATCAACAAGATGATAGGGTTAAATGGAGAGACATACTCAGACAACCTTACAACCAGTCCCAGGACTGACCAACCAGATTAGGTTGGTAATGACACCCAAATTGCACAAGTAAAACGTGTAATACCAACATCATATTATTGGTATGTTCCTATATTTACTATATTTTAATCATAAACACAACTTGGTAAAATAAGAACAGCCCATTTACGTAAAGCAACATAATGTCCTCCTTTATATTCAATCGATCATTAGCACAAACACTGGTATCAAGAAGGTTCCAGAGTAATGTATCACATAAAACACACATCTACTTGTCAAGCGTATGTACAAGTCAGACTATGTGACTATTATTATTGTCACTTGACATGTCACATACGATTTATTCTGCGCAGCACTAGACTTACTATTTCTGGTACAGGGAATTATTATGTGTTCACAGTTAAACAAAGCTATAATAGTTATGTGTCTATGACAAATTCTAATTCTGTAAATTTATTTGCCCTGTTATATACAAGCTGCTATAGAAAGTCTTTCCCATTTATATTAATTAGTCTTGGGCAAAGTTGACTGTGCTGACATTCACATATTATTTATCAGTCATATCAAATGTATCCTATGAAATACAAATCACATTTCACTGCAAGGCTAAACATGACACAGTTACATTGAACGACCGTAAAGAATCACATTTCACTGCAAGGCTAAACATGACACAGTTACATTGAACGACCGTAAAGAATCACATTTCACTGCAAGGCTAAACATGACACAGTTACATTGATCGACCGTAAAGAATCACATTTCACTGCAAGGCTAAACATGACACAGTTACATTGATCGACCGTAAAGAATCACATTTCACTGCAAGGCTAAACATGACACAGTTACATTGATCGACCGTAAAGAATCACATTCGGTTTGAGGGTGTTACTTTAATATCCATATTGATCTCGCCGAGTTAAATAAACTCACAGTTTCCGTTCCTACTCAAATCTACAACACATCTATCACACACACGGTAGCTGAAATGTTTATTATTTAAATGGATATCTCAGGATGAATGTCAGACCCTAAACGACATATATTATCTGTATAATGTGTACACTAGATTTTCTCCCGGTACGACTAATTCAATAGCTCTATCGCATACAAATGTGAATGTTTGTTTTTGTAATTACATGTTAAATAAAAAACGTCCACTTCATGTTGGCAAAACGCACGTTTGAGAAGGCGACATATTGCAATTCATGCTGGGATGGATATAATTTCATTCATTTTAAGTTTTTTCCCTGCGATAAAACCAAAACACGGAGCATGTTTAAGTGCATTATTTAAAAAAAACTATATTATTGCTGTAATTAATACTAACCACATGCTGATATAATGCATGTCTGAATATAAATTATGGAAAAGTTTCAACTGCCAGCGCAGAAGTTGTATTAGATAAATCAACACATAATACAAGGGGACACAATCGATAGCATGCATGACCAACTGATCTGAAATACAGGTAGGAGTTATTTGGAACGGAAATTAAACTAGAGAAATTGAAATACAACGAAATAGGCTCACCAGCTGACATTATGGGATGGAATATTGCAATACTTAATTTCATTCTACATTATTGATATATCATACGTTGAGAAAATATGACATTTCCTTCGTTGCAAACGTCAGCAAACAATTTGCCACATCTGGGTCACGGTGACCTAGACTTGTCTAGCATTATGGATGTGTAATAGTCTAGGCTTACGGACGTTCCTGTCTAAATTTAACGGTGATACTTCATAAATTTGTTGAAATTAAATTGGTTACATTCTCTATTAATAATATTATACTGATAGTGAGGAATGGTAGTTTATTCTGTTTTTAAATGCATTTGCAATGTGCCGATTTGGAGTCAAGTTAGAAGTGTGTTAAAACAATAGTGCACACATCTTCATCATTATGTTGCGTGCCCTTTGTAAAACGTCGCTCTCCTGACAGCCGATCTGTAAGATACTCGATCCCTAACAACTCTCCCGCTTATTCTACTTTCAACTCCAGAGCCTCTGAATTGTCCCTTGTCCATCATCTCCTTGGTCTGCCTCTTCCGGTTTTGCCAGGTACCATACCCTCCAGTATCGTTTGTTCTAGGCCATTGTAACGTTTGATGTGAGCGAAGTATGTTAATTTCCGAGACGTAATGTTGTTTACTAGCCAGCCTTTTTTTGTTCTATATCGAGTTCCTGTAGGATTTCTTTTTCTTTTTCCCTACCCATGATATTTTGAGCAACCTCCTGATGAATTTTAGATCCAGGGATTCAATATTCATTTGGGTTTGTGTGGTTGACCGTGCCTCGCATCGGACTGCTGCCACAGAGAAGATGAAAGTCCTCAAGATTTTTATTTTTGTTAATTATGTTAGTGCTCTGTCATTCATTTTAGTTTATATATGCAGGGTCATGCCCATTCTTTTCTTGCTCTTTATTTTGGCAATCTCCGGTGTTGCTAATAATCGATCCAAGATATTTAAAACTCGTGACGTTCTGAGCTGTATGCATCTCTAGAACAACTTTTGGTCTGGTTGTTGCCTTGTCAGTGCCTAATGTCTTAGTCTTGCCGGTGTTAATGAATCGATTTTGTTCCTGTCTGTGTGGTTTAATCTACAGGATCATCTGTTCCAGCCATGTAGCGCTCGCCAGGATGACATGGATATCATCTGTTCCAGCCATGTAGCGCTCTTCAAGTCGACATGTATATCATCTGCATATCTTTGTTCTTGTATTTCTTTCCCACCGACTGTGAACGGGTCAAACTTGTCATCTTTTTTGTCATTCTTTACATTTGTCATTCTTTTCTGCATATCCATTGAACAGATGAGGGAAGAGTATGCATCCTTGTCGTACTCCACTTGGTAACTCGAATCAGTACCATATCTCTCCAGCTATTCTGACCTTTGCTTGTTGTCCACTATACAATGATTCGAACCGAATGTCTGTCACGGTTTTCCATTGCTTCTTGTGTTGCACGCAGTCGTAAACCTTTATATAGTATATGAAACGTGTGTAAGTCAACATTGTACTCTCTGATGCACTTGTCAATAACATTTCGCATGTAAAGGATATACTCTCTCTCTCTCTCTCTCTCTCTCTCTCTCTCTCTCTCTCTCTCTCTACCTTTTCGGAAACCTTCCTGAGTCATGATTTTGTTTTCTTACCTTTTAATGAGGATCCAGGCGAGGATTTTGCTAGAGTGATTAATTAGAGCGATGATTCGGTAGTTAGAGAATCGCTTCATATCACCGGTCTTTAGGAGTGCGATTAAACAGATCTTTTTCACGCGTTTGACCATGTTCTGCTGTGTCAGACCTTCTTGTAAAATGTGTGGTGGATCTTGGTGCTGTCCTCTCCGCCCGTTTCTATGAATTCAGTCAGTATAGCATCACATCCCGGTGATTTTCTTTTCTTCAAGCCTTGCATTGCTAGTTGGACCTCATCTATTGTAGGTTTTGGCTCTCTGTCCTGGGTCTGACCTCATCTATTGTAGGTTTTGGATCTCTGTCCTGGGTCTAACCTCATCTATTGTAGGTTTTGGCTCTATGTCCTGGATCTGAGGCGTTATGTTGGTGTTTCCCCCGTTGTCTTCTACATGCCTCTTTATTGCTTCTCTCTCATATATCCTTGCAGTCCGTCAGCGTATTGCGTTCATCTCTCTCATATATCCTTGGTGTCCGTCAGTGTACTGCTCCCATCTCTCTCATATATCCTTGGTGTCCGTCAGTGTATTTTCCCCATCTCTCTCATATATCCTTGGTGTCCGTCAGTGTACTGCTCCCATCTCTGGAGTATATCCTTGGTGTCCGTCAGTGTACTGCTCCCATCTCTGGAGTATATCCTTGGTGTCCGTCAGTGTATTTTCCCCATCTCTGGAGTATATCCTTGGTGTCCGTCAGTGTATTTTCCCTATCTCTGGAGTATATCATTAGTGTCCGTCAGTGTATTTTCCCCATCTCTGGAGTATATCCTTGGTGTCCGTCAGTGTATTTTCCCATCCCTAGAGTATATCCTTGGTGTCCGTCAGTGTATTTTCCCCATCTCTGGAGTATATCATTAGTGTCCGTCAGTGTATTTTCCCCATCTCTGGAGTATATCCTTGGTGTCCGTCAGTGTATTTTCCCATCCCTAGAGTATATCCTTGCTATCCGTCAGTGTATTTTCCCCATCTCTGGAATATATCCTTGCTATCCGTCAGTGTACTGCTCCCATCTCTGGAATATATCCTTGCTATCCGTCAGTGTACTGCTCTAATCTCTGGAATATATCCTTGCTATCCGTCAGTGTATTTTCCCCATCTCTGGAATATATCCTTGCTATCCGTCAGTGTATTATTATCTTCGTCATGTATTACATGTAGCTAACGGTATGAAATCGCAAGTGAATGTTCGAGATTCTTTAAACGCGTCACCTTACTTTCCGTGTCTTCATAACTCTTTTATCCTGTTCTTTAAACGCGTCACCTTACTTTCCGTGTCTTCATAACTCTTTTATCCTGTTCTTTAAACGCGTCACTTTACTTTCCTTCTCTTCATAACTCTTTTATCCTGTTCTTTAAACGCGTCACCTTACTTTCCTTCTCTTCATAACTCTTTTATCATGTTCTTTAAACGCGTCACCTTACTTTCCTTCTCTTCATAACTCTTTTATCCTGTTCTTTAAACGCGTCACCTTACTTTCCTTCTCTTCATAACTCTTTTATCCTGTTCTTTAAACGCGTCACCTTACTTTCCGTGTCTTCATAACTCTTTTATCCTGTTCTTTAAACGCGTCACTTTACTTTCCTTCTCTTCATAACTCTTTTATCCTGTTCTTTAAACGCGTCACCTTACTTTCCTTCTCTTCATAACTCTTTTATCATGTTCTTTAAACGCGTCACCTTACTTTCCGTGTCTTCATAACTCTTTTATCCTGTTCTTTAAACGTGTCACCTTACTTTCCTTGTCTTCATAACTCTTTTATCCTGTTCTTTAAACGCGTCACCTTACTTTCCGTTTCTTCATAACTCTTTTATCCTGTTCTTTAAACGCGTCACCTTACTTTCCGTGTCTTCATAACTCTTTTATCCTGTTCTTTAAACGCGTCACCTTACTTTCCGTGTCTTCATAACTCTTTTATCCTGCTCTTTAAACGCGTCACCTTACTTTCCTTCTCTTCATAACTCTTTTATCCTGTTGCATGTATCTAATATATTTTTCTTCTTGTCCTTCCTAATCTCTCTTTTAATTTCCTTTCTGCAGTTCCTGCATGTGGCAGTATTGCGCTTCATCCCGAATTGTTTTAGCCTGTTTCTTTCATCTATGAGTCGCGAGGTATCTTTCTTCTTTCATCTATGAGTCGCGAGGTATCTTTCTTCTTTCATCTATGAGTCGCGAGGTATCTTTCTTCTTTCATCTATGAGTCGCGAGGTATCTTTCTTCTTTCATCTATGAGTCGCGAGGTATCTTCTGTAAAGTAATGTGTGCCGTTTGTTTGGTGTTTTACTATGTGCCGTTGAGATGAAAATATATCTACCTGTTCGGCAAGTTCAAATGGTATCATATCGTTCTACATTGCTTTAACATATCACAATCGATTACTTACCGCTAACGTAAAGATAATGCCTTCTTCTGTTTACTACAGAATATGTGTTACTTCCAAGTAACTGGCCTTTCTCCAGGCACAACATTTGAAATAAAAAGTTGATCAACTTAAATGTCTAGAGTGGGTTGTTGCCGATTCAAAACAATGTCCACAATGGCTGACTTTGACGTCATGGTTGTACGAACTGAGTAGTAAGAGGATAGACAACTGAAAAGCGAGTTTCAATGTAATTGAACAGACGATTAGAAACATGGTAGTACCTCTCATAACTACGTTTGTTGATTTTAAGATAAACAGTAACGTTAGAAAGGTTTTGACCTGACATGTTGAAGCTTTAATTGATTCCAAGAATCGATACTCATAGCGAAAAGTATAGCACAGCTACATCACAGGGACGGGAACCCTGTGAGACTCAAATTACAACCTCAAGACATTTGTCGGAGATAAAGAACAAAACAGCAAAGGAATTACAACAAAAACAATCCATTTCAACTGTGTTTGTGCTAGTTCGGCAGGTCGTTTCGCTTGACAGCTTCTCCAAATCGACCCAGCTGTAAATGGGTACCTGATGAAATCAGTGAAACATTTTCGAGCCGCCGCTGGAAGGGCGGGGTGGGGGAGCTACGGTGCTTGTGCTCTGTCGTTGGCACTTTCCGCAATGAAAAGGGTTGAGAAAATTTGCCAGGAGTTATCAGCCTTTTTAGATTGCGAGCATCGTTTAGGTATAGTGTTAAGTGCGCGAGCACCGTTCAGGTATAGTGTTAAGTGCACGAGCACCGTTCAGGTATAGTGTTAAGTGCGCGAGCACCGTTCAGGTATAGTGTTAAGTGCACGAGCACCGTTCAGGTATAGTGTTAAGTGCACGAGCACCGTTCAGTTATAGTGTTAAGTGCGCGAGCACCGTTCAGGTATAGTGTTAAGTGCGCGAGCACCGTTCAGGTATAGTGTTAAGTGCGTGAGCACCGTTCAGGTATAGTGTTAAGTGCGCGAGCACCGTTCAGGTATAGTGTTAAGTGCGCGAGCACCTTTCAGGTATAGTGTTAAGTGCGCGAGCACCAATACATTTTTTAAACACTTATCAGGTTAATGACATCCTTAAGCTTGAAAGCCTCTCAGAAGTTCAGGGATGTGCAAGGAGAAGTCGCTTGTAGCTACACGTCAGAAGTTCAGGGATGTGCAAGGGGAAGTCGCTTGTAGCTACACGTCAGAAGTTCAGGGATGTGCAAGGGGAAGGCGCTTGTAGCTACACGTCAGAAATTCAGGGATGTGCAAGGGGAAGTCGCTTGTAGCTACACGTCAGAAGTTCAGGGATGTGCAAGGAGACGTCGCTTGTAGCTACATGTCAGGAGTTCAGTGATGTCCAAGGAGAAGTCACTTGTAGCTACACGTCAGACGTTCAGTGATATCCAAGGAGAAGTCTCTTGTAGCTAGCTACACGTCAGACGTTCAGTGATGTCCAAGGAAAAGTCGCTTGTAGCTACACGTCAGAATGTCAGTGATGTCCAAGGAGGAGTCGCTTGTAGCTACGCGTCAGAAGTTCAGTGATGTCCGAGGAGAAGTCGCTTTTAGCTACACATAAACAGTCTTGCAGATGTGAATCAGTTAATCATGATTGTGCTTTGTCCTTGAGTTATCTCAAACGTGAGAAAGCTTTCTTTCGTCCAGGTAGGTCGCCCCGAACATAGCCAGACATTTGAGAGTAACACTCCGCAGTATTTGAAACCTTTTTGTATCTTCTGCTCCCAAAAGGTTATGAATTTCTTTTGTTCAAATAAATATTTCAGCGCTAAGGAAGAATGAAGATATATCAATTCAAGTACCCATGATGCAGCACAACTGACTGTAACCAGCATCGGAGAAACCCCCAAATCAAGTCAACAGTGCGAAATATTTCAGAACATAGAACGGTAAGTACGTTTACTGGCATCAAACACGCATCTTAACAACATTGGTCGCATAAAATAAAATAGATAGATGGCAAAATTATTTGCTTGGGCTTGCAAAACAAAGTTTAAATTGAAAAAAAACGAGCCTCGTCATCTTTGGTGTACGCGAATAGTTTTTTACTTGCATCACACGAGCACCAAATGTCATTAAAAGAGCACCGCGGTGTTCGCGAGCACCAGGTTGAGAGCGTCTGACATATGAGGACGGCCATGTGCATTGAAACCAGTTCTACGAGCCATTTTCTATTTTTTATTTTTAATCACGAATGCCTGATGGTCGTCACGTGAGTTTCATGTTGTCTTTGCCACAGTGTTGTATTTGTGCCATAATTGCTGATATTTGTATCGACCTTTGCCCTTTAGTACTGCCGCTGTTTTAATTTATTTGTTGTTTGATGCCATGGAAAACGACATGGAGAGTTTCCGGTTGTTCAAGATGGTGGTGAATTCGAATTGACAATACAGAGATCTATTAATTTTTCAGATAAGTATTATTGTTGAGAATCAATTTGTGTAAAAATAACTGTGTTTTAATTGTAGTTTACTGTAGCATACGTATTTTAAATATAGTGGTCTGGTTGTAACAGATAGTTAGTGACTTGACAGAATTAAATAGCGTAGTATAGTGAGAGGTAGTAACAGTCTGTAAGTTAGCGTACTGTGCAAATTTAGGGAAGGCTTAGTATTTAGCGTTAAATTGTTGTAAGGTAAATACCAACGACATTTTTTTTTTTTTGGGTTGTTGCTATAACAAGTATACATTATATTAGGTAATAGTATAACTTATTGGCTAACGGTAATAAATAGTATGGCAGCTAAGAACAGGCGAAATGCAACTAAGAAAGGCCAGGACAGATTGCGTGATTTGGTTGGCGGCAATGTTTGTATTAGTGTAGGGATAGATAGAACGTTGGACGATGAAATAAAAGTTATATGTAGGGTGTGTAAAGTAGAAGAGAGGCAGGCTCGATTGGAGAGCGATATTAAGACAAACGAGAAGAGATTGGAGGAGATAGAAAAGAGGCAGATCAAAATAGAAGTGAAACAAAAGAAAATTTAGGAACAGTGATAATTAATGCATTTAAGAATAAATTGAATGCGCATACCTTTCAGAGCAAGGCAATGCAAATTAAACTGGTTGTATACATACTCTTTACTTTACTACACATAATCTGCAGTGTCTTCTAGCCCAGTATAAAGACGTTAAGTTAAAGTAAGAAAACGACATGAAAAACGACATGGAAAACGACGTGAAAAACGACATGGAAAACGACATGGAAAACGAAATGGATAACGGCATGGAAAACGACATGAAAAACGACATAGAAAACGGCATTGAAAATGACATTGAAAACGGCATGAATAGCGACATGGCAAATTGTTCACCCTGGATAAATATTTATAAACAAAAACAAGTTCAATTATTAAAATGCAAGAAATAGATGCGACTGCTATAGAGGAGAACCGCAGTGTCTGACATAATAATAAACTGATACAGGATTAAATGGTTCGGTCATATGGCAAGAACGGCTACAGAACTACCCGTCGCACGAGCCTGCAACTGCAAACAACATGGCTTCGAAGAAATATCAAAGAAAAGACGGATTAATTATGGAAAAGAAACACATTGGATTGAAAATATAAAGAGGTATACAGATAACACAGGACAGAATTGGCACCTCCACACATTGTCTTTGGACATATGAGATTAGAATGTTTTTACATCGAGTGTAGAATCAAATGAATACATGAACATTGTGCCATCTATCACTATCAAAGGCCAGAAGTCGGTAGAACGCTTTGTATGCCATGGCAGCACACTCTGCAAAGTAGTCCATATTGACGATGAAGTAAACTCGAGAATTGCCAAAGCATGTCTAGCCTTTGGGAAAAATAATTTATCATTCTGGGACCGGCGAAGAATTAAGTTTATAACCAAATTGAAGGTTTATGCAGCAGTCGTCTTACCAACTCGTTTGTACGCCTGTTAAACCTGGACTGTGTACAGGTGACATGCAAAACTTGACCACTTTCATCTGGGCTGCCTAAGGAAACTGCTGAACATAAAAGGGCAAGATAGGATCAACGATGTAGAAGTTCTGTCGCAGGCTGGCATGACAATCATCCACACAACTCTGTGCAAATCGCAGCTTAGATGGACTGGCCATGTTGTTCGCATGTCAGATGAGTGGCTTCTAACAACTAAATTATATGGAGAGCTTGAATTAAGCAAGTGGGCTCATTCTGGTCAAATAAAACGTTACAAATACACTCTGAAAGACTCGCCGAAGAACTGCGGCATTGACCCTGATAATTGTGAGATCATTGCTGCTAATCTTATTTGGAACGTCACACATGGGGCAGACAAGAATCAAGGAAGCTTCACGGAGACGAGTGACACGAAAGGGAAGAGACGAGTTGCCTCCGTCTGACGGTCAGACAGTGCCATCAATGTGACAGACGCTTTGGGGCTCGGATTAGTTTGATCAGCCGTATACGAACCCACTCCAAGATTGACAGATGACAATGTGGTCCTCTTCAGAAACGATGGACAAACAACAACAGAATCAAATGAACGCATCACATGTGCACGTTTGTCCATGTTCAGAAACGCAGAACTCAATTCACTGACATAGTTCTCACACTGACCTGAAAGTCTATGAACCGTAAATATGTCTCGTTGATTGATGGCCAAGTTCACTTCTGAGTGCTGCGTTTAATACAAAACTGTGCTGAGTTTAATACAAAACTGGGTTGAGTTTAATACAAAACTGTGCTGAGTTTAATACAGAACTAATCTTTAACGCGGTGCATCCGGGGATAATTATGAAAGTCGGTAATATTAAGACCTCCTTCCCGCACCCCTTCCCTGTCTCTTATCCCCATTGGAATCTTTCTCCACCCTCCAACACGCAATCTTTCTCCACCCTCCAACACGCAAATCTTTCTCCACCCCCCCCCCCCCTCCAACACGCCAATCTTTCTCCACCCTCCAACACGCCAATCTTTCTCCACCCTCCAACACGCCAATCTTTCTCCACCCTCCAACACGCCAATCTTTCTCCATCCTCCAACACGCCAAACTTTCTCCACCCTCCAACACGCCAATTTTTCTCCACCTCCCCCCCCCCTCTCTCCCAACAGGTCAATCTTTCTCCACCCTCCAACACGCCAATCTTTCTCCACCTCCCCCCCCCCCCCAAACACGCCAATATTTCTCCACCCCAACCCCCAACATGACAATCTTTCTCCACCCCCAAACGCGCAAATCTTTCTCCACCCTCCAACACGCCAATCTTTCTCCACCCTCCCCACCCCCTAACACGCCAATCTTTCTCCACCCTCCAACACGCCAATCTTTTTCCACCCTCCAACACGCCAATCTTTTTCCACCTCCCCCCCCCCCCCCCCCCCAACACGACAATCTTTCTCCACCCTCCAACACGCCAATCTTTCTCCATCCTCCAACACGCCAATCTTTCTCCACCCTCCCCACCACCTAACACGCCAATCTTTCTCCACCCTCCCCACCCCCTAACACGACAATTTTTCTCCACCCTCCAACAGGCCAATCATTCTCCACCCTCCGACACGCCAATATTTCTCCACCCTCCAACACGCCAATCTTTCTCCACCCTCAGACACGCCAATATTTCTCCACCCTCCAACACGCCAATTTTTCTCCATCCTCCGATACGCCAATTTTTCTCCACCCTCCAACACGCCAATCTTTCTCCACCCTCCAACACGCCAATCTTTCTCCACCTTCAAACGCGCCAATCTTTCTCCACCTCCTAACACGCCAATCTTTCTCCACCCCTAAACGCGCCAATCTTTCTCCACCCTCCAACACGCCAATCTTTCTCCACCCTCCAACACGCCAATCTTTCTCCACCCCAAACGCGCCAATCTTTTTCCACCCTCCAAAACGCCAATCTTTCTCCATCCCCCCCCCCCCCCTCCAACACGAAAAATATTTCTCCACCCTCCAACACGCCAATCTTTCTTCACCCCCCCCCCCCCAACACGCCAATCTTTCTCCATCCTCCAACACGCCAATCTTTCTCTACCCTCCAACATGCCAATCTTTCTCCACCTCCCCCCACCCCCAGACACGCCAATATTTCTCCACCCAAACCCCCAACATGACAATCTTTCTCAACCCCCAAACACGCCAATCTTTCTCCACCCTCAAACACGCCAATCTTTCTCAACCCTCCCCACCCCCTAACACGCCAATCTTTCACCACCCTCCAACACGCCAATCTTTTTCCACCCTCCTACACGCCAATCTTTCTCCACCTCCCCCCCCCCCCCAACACGCCAATCTTTCTCCACCCTCCAACACGCCAATCTTTCTCCACCCTCCAACACGCCAATCTTTCTCCACCCTCCCCACCATCTAACACGCCAATCTTTCTCCACCCTCCCAACCCCTAACACGCCAATCTTTCTCCACCCTCCAACACGCCAATCTTTCTCCACCCCCCCCCCCCCTCCAACACGCCAATATTTCTCCACCCCCCCCACCCCCCCCCCCCCACTCCAACACGCCTATCTTTCTCCACCCTCCAAAACGCCAATCTTTCTCCACCCTCCAACACGCCAATCTTTCTCCACCCTCCAAAAAGCCAATCTTTCTCCATCCTCCAACACGCCAAAGTTTCTCCACCCTCCAACATGCCAATCTTTCTCCACCCCCCCCCCCCCCCACATCTCCCAACAGGCCAATCTTTTTCCACCTTCCAACAGGCTATTCTTTTTCCACCCTCCGACACGCCAATCTTTCTCCACCCTCCAACACGCCAATATTTCTCCACCCTCCAACACGCCAATCTTTCTCCACTCCCCAATACGCCAACACGCCAATCTTTCTCCACCTCCCAACAGGCCAATCATTCTCCACCCTCCAAAACGCCAATCTTTCTCCATCCTCCGACACGACAATCTTTCTCCACCCTCCAATACGCCAATCTTTCTCCACTCTCCAACACGCCAATCTTTCTCCACCGCCCAACACGCCAATCTTTCTCCACCCTCCAACACGCCAATCTTTCTCCACCCCCCAACACGCCAATCTTTCTCCACCCTCCCCATCCCCTAACAAGCCAATCTTTCTCCACCCTCCAACACGCCAATCTTTTTCCACCCTCCAATTCGCCAATCTTTCTCCACCTTCCCCCCCCCCCCCAAACACGCCAATCTTTCTCCATCTTCCAACACGCCAATCTTTCTCCACCTCCCAACACGCCAATCTTTCTCCACCCTCCAACACGCCAATCTTTCTCCACCCCCCCCCCCTCCAACACGCCAATATTTCTCCACCCTCCAACACGCCAATCTTTCTCCACCCTCCAACACGCCAATCTTTCTCCACCCCCCAACACGCCAATCTTTCTCCACCCCCCAACACGCCAATCTTTCTCCACCCTCCAACACGCCAATCTTTCTCCACCCCACAACACGCCAATCTTTCTCCACCCTCCAACACGCCAATCTTTCTCCACCCTCCAACACGCCAATCTTTCTCCACCCCCCAACACGCCAATCTTTCTCCACCCTCCAACACGCCAATCTTTCTCCACCCCCCAACACGCCAATCTTTCTCCATCCTCCGACACGACAATCTTTCTCCACCCTCCAATACGTCAATCTTTCTCCACCTTCCGATACGCCAATATTTCTCTACCCTGCAACACGCCAATCTTTCTCCACTCCCCAATACGCCAACACGCCAATCTTTCTCCACATTCCAACACGCCAATCTTTCCCCACCCTCCAACACGCCAATCTTTCTCCACCCTCCAACACGCCAATCTTTCTCCACTCTCCAATACGCCAACACGCCAATCTTTCTCCACAATCCAATACGCCAATCTTTCTCCACCTTCAAACGCGCAAATCTTTCTCCACCCTCCAACACGCCAATCTTTCTCCACCCCCCAACAAGCCAATCTTTCTCCACCCTCCAACACGCCAATCTTACTTCACCCCCCCCCCCCCCACAACACGCAAATCTTTCTCCACCCTCCCCTCCTCCTAACACGCCAATCTTTCTCCACCCCCCCCCCCCCCCACATCTCCCAACAGGCCAATCTTTTTCCACCTTCCAACAGGCCATTCTTTTTCCACCCTCCAACACGCCAATCTTTCTCCACCCTCCGACACGCCAATCTTTCTCCACCCTCCAACACGCCAATATTTCTCCACCCTCCAACACGCCAATCTTTCTCCACTCCCCAATACGCCAACACGCCAATCTTTCTCCACCTCCCAACAGGCCAATCATTCTCCACCCTCCAAAACGCCAATCTTTCTCCATCCTCCGACACGACAATCTTTCTCCACCCTCCAATACGTCAATCTTTCTCCACCTTCCGATACGCCAATATTTCTCTACCCTACAACACGCCAATCTTTCTCCACTCCCCAATACGCCAACACGCCAATCTTTCTCCACACTCCAACACGCCAATCTTTCTCCACCCTCCAACACGCCAATCTTTCTCCACCCTCCAACACGCCAATCTTTCTCCACTCCCCAATACGCCAACACGCCAATCTTTCTCCACAATCCAATACGCCAATCTTTCTCCACCTTCAAACGCGCAAATCTTTCTCCACCCTCCAACACGCCAATCTTTCTCCACCCTCCAATACGCCAATCTTTCTCAACCTCCCAACACGCCATTCTTTCTCCACCCTCTAATACGCCAATCTTTCTCCAACCTCCCCCCCCCCCCAACACGCCAATCTTTCTCCACCCCCCAACACGGCAATCTTTCTCCACCCTCCAACACGCCAATCTTTCTCCACCCCCCCCCCCCACAACACGCCAATCTTTCTCCACCCCCCCCCTTCCCCCCAAGACGCCAATCTTTCTCCACCCCCCAACACGCCAATCTTTCTCCACCCTCCAACACTCCAATCTTTCTCCACCCCCCCCCCCACACGCCAATCTTTCTCCACCCCCCCCCAACTCCCCCCCCCCCCACAACACGCCAATCTTTCTCCACCCTCCAACACGCCAATATTTCTCCACCCTCCAACACGCCAATCTTTCTCCACTCCCCAATACGCCAACACGCCAATCTTTCTCCACCTCCCAACAGGCCAATCATTCTCCACCCTCCAAAACGCCAATCTTTCTCCATCCTCCGACACGACAATCTTTCTCCACCCTCCAATACGCCAATCTTTCTCCACTCTCCAACACGCCAATCTTTCTCCACCGCCCAACACGCCAATCTTTCTCCACCCTCCAACACGCCAATCTTTCTCCACCCCCCAACACGCCAATCTTTCTCCACCCTCCCCATCCCCTAACAAGCCAATCTTTCTCCACCCTCCAACACGCCAATCTTTTTCCACCCTCCAATTCGCCAATCTTTCTCCACCTTCCCCCCCCCCCCCCCCAAACACGCCAATCTTTCTCCATCTTCCAACACGCCAATCTTTCTCCACCTCCCAACACGCCAATCTTTCTCCACCCTCCAACACGCCAATCTTTCTCCACCCCCCCCCCTCCAACACGCCAATATTTCTCCACCCTCCAACACGCCAATCTTTCTCCACCCTCCAACACGCCAATCTTTCTCCACCCCCCAACACGCCAATCTTTCTCCACCCCCCAACACGCCAATCTTTCTCCACCCTCCAACACGCCAATCTTTCTCCACCCCACAACACGCCAATCTTTCTCCACCCTCCAACACGCCAATCTTTCTCCACCCTCCAACACGCCAATCTTTCTCCACCCCCCAACACGCCAATCTTTCTCCACCCTCCAACACGCCAATCTTTCTCCACCCCCCAACACGCCAATCTTTCTCCATCCTCCGACACGACAATCTTTCTCCACCCTCCAATACGTCAATCTTTCTCCACCTTCCGATACGCCAATATTTCTCTACCCTGCAACACGCCAATCTTTCTCCACTCCCCAATACGCCAACACGCCAATCTTTCTCCACATTCCAACACGCCAATCTTTCCCCACCCTCCAACACGCCAATCTTTCTCCACCCTCCAACACGCCAATCTTTCTCCACTCTCCAATACGCCAACACGCCAATCTTTCTCCACAATCCAATACGCCAATCTTTCTCCACCTTCAAACGCGCAAATCTTTCTCCACCCTCCAACACGCCAATCTTTCTCCACCCCCCAACAAGCCAATCTTTCTCCACCCTCCAACACGCCAATCTTACTTCACCCCCCCCCCCCCCCACAACACGCAAATCTTTCTCCACCCTCCCCTCCTCCTAACACGCCAATCTTTCTCCACCCCCCCCCCCCACATCTCCCAACAGGCCAATCTTTTTCCACCTTCCAACAGGCCATTCTTTTTCCACCCTCCAACACGCCAATCTTTCTCCACCCTCCGACACGCCAATCTTTCTCCACCCTCCAACACGCCAATATTTCTCCACCCTCCAACACGCCAATCTTTCTCCACTCCCCAATACGCCAACACGCCAATCTTTCTCCACCTCCCAACAGGCCAATCATTCTCCACCCTCCAAAACGCCAATCTTTCTCCATCCTCCGACACGACAATCTTTCTCCACCCTCCAATACGTCAATCTTTCTCCACCTTCCGATACGCCAATATTTCTCTACCCTACAACACGCCAATCTTTCTCCACTCCCCAATACGCCAACACGCCAATCTTTCTCCACACTCCAACACGCCAATCTTTCTCCACCCTCCAACACGCCAATCTTTCTCCACCCTCCAACACGCCAATCTTTCTCCACTCCCCAATACGCCAACACGCCAATCTTTCTCCACAATCCAATACGCCAATCTTTCTCCACCTTCAAACGCGCAAATCTTTCTCCACCCTCCAACACGCCAATCTTTCTCCACCCTCCAATACGCCAATCTTTCTCAACCTCCCAACACGCCATTCTTTCTCCACCCTCTAATACGCCAATCTTTCTCCAACCTCCCCCCCCCCCCCCCAAACACGCCAATCTTTCTCCACCCCCCAACACGGCAATCTTTCTCCACCCTCCAACACGCCAATCTTTCTCCACCCCCCCCCCCCCACAACACGCCAATCTTTCTCCACCCCCCCCCCCTTCCCCCCAAGACGCCAATCTTTCTCCACCCCCCAACACGCCAATCTTTCTCCACCCTCCAACACTCCAATCTTTCTCCATCCCCCCCCACACGCCAATCTTTCTCCACCCCCCCCCAACTCCCCCCCCCCCCCACAACACGCCAATCTTTCTCCACCCTCCAACACGCCAATATTTCTCCACCCTCCAACACGCCAATCTTTCTCCACTCCCCAATACGCCAACACGCCAATCTTTCTCCACCTCCCAACAGGCCAATCTTTCTCCACCCCCAAACGCGCCAATCTTTCTCCACCCTCCAACACGCCAATCTTTCTCCACCCTCCCCACCCCCTAACACGCCAATCTTTCTCCACCCTCCAACACGCCAATCTTTCTCCACCCTTCCCACCACCTAACACGCCAATCTTTCTCCACCCTCCAACACGCCAATCTTTCTTGACCCTTTCCACCACCTAACACGCCAATCTTTCTCCACTCCCCAATACGCCAACACGCCAATCTTTCTCCACAATCCAATACGCCAATCTTTCACCACCTTTAAACGCGCAAATCTTTCTCCACCCTCCAACACGCCAATCTTTCTCCACCCCCCAACAAGCCAATCTTTCTCCACCCTCCAACACGCCAATCTTACTTCACCCCCCCCCCCCCATAACACGCAAATCTTTCTCCACCCTCCCCTCCTCCTAACACGCCAATCTTTCTCCACCCCCCCCCCCCCACATCTCCCAACAGGCCAATCTTTTTCCACCTTCCAACAGGCCATTCTTTTTCCACCCTCCAACACGCCAATCTTTCTCCACCCTCCGACACGCCAATCTTTCTCCACCCTCAAACACGCCAATATTTCTCTACCCTACAACACGCCAATCTTTCTCCACTCCCCAATACGCCAACACGCCAATCTTTCTCCACACTCCAACACGCCAATCTTTCTCCACCCTCCAACACGCCAATCTTTCTCCACCCTCCAACACGCCAATCTTTCTCCACTCCCCAATACGCCAACACGCCAATCTTTCTCTACAATCCAATACGCCAATCTTTCTCCACCTTCAAACGCGCAAATCTTTCTCCACCCTCCAACACGCCAATCTTTCTCCACCCTCCAATACGCCAATCTTTCTCAACCTCCCAACACGCCATTCTTTCTCCACCCTCTAATACGCCAATCTTTCTCCAACCTCCCCCCCCCCCCAACACGCCAATCTTTCTCCACCCCCCAACACGCCAATCTTTCTCCACCCTCCAACACGCCAATCTTTCTCCACCCCCCCCCCCCAACACGCCAATCTTTCTCCACCCCCCCCTTCCCCCCAAGACGCCAATCTTTCTCCACCCCCCAACACGCCAATCTTTCTCCACCCTCCAACACTCCAATCTTTCTCCACCCCCCCCCCCCACACGCCAATCTTTCTCCACCCCCCAACACGTCAATCTTTCTCCACCCTCCAACACTCCAATCTTTCTCCACCCTTCCCACCACCTAACACGCCAATCTTTCTCCACCCTCCAACACGCCAATCTTTCTTGACCCTTTCCACCACCTAACACGCCAATCTTTCTCCACTCCCCAATACGCCAACACGCCAATCTTTCTCCACAATCCAATACGCCAATCTTTCACCACCTTCAAACGCGCAAATCTTTCTCCACCCTCCAACACGCCAATCTTTCTCCACCCCCCAACAAGCCAATCTTTCTCCACCCTCCAACACGCCAATCTTACTTCACCCCCCCCCCCCACAACACGCCAATCTTTCTCCACCCTCCGACACGCCAATCTTTCTCCACCCTCCAACACGCCAATATTTCTCCACCCTCCAACACGCCAATCTTTTTCCACTCCCCAATACGCCAACACGCCAATCTTTCTCCACCTCCCAACAGGCCAATCATTCTCCACCCTCCAAAACGCCAATCTTTCTCCATCCTCCGACACGACAATCTTTCTCCACCCTCCAATACGTCAATCTTTCTCCACCTTCCGATACGCCAATATTTCTCTACCCTACAACACGCCAATCTTTCTCCACTCCCCAATACGCCAACACGCCAATCTTTCTCCACACTCCAACACGCCAATCTTTCTCCACCTTCCAACACGCCAATCTTTCTCCACCCTCCAACACGCCAATCTTTCTCCACTCCCCAATACGCCAACACGCCAATCTTTCTCCACAATACAATACGCCAATCTTTCTCCACCTTCAAACGCGCAAATCTTTCTCCACCCTCCAACACGCCAATCTTTCTCCACCCTCCAATACGCCAATCTTTCTCCACCTCCCAACACGCCATTCTTTCTCCACCCTCTAACACGCCAATCTTTCTCCAACCTCCCCCCCCCCCCAACACGCCAATCTTTCTCCACCCTCCAACACGCCAATCTTTCTCCACCCCCCCCCCAACACGCCAATCTTTCTCCACCCCCCCCCCTTCCCCCCAAGAGGCCAATCTTTCTCCACCCCCCAACACGCCAATCTTTCTCCACCCTCCAACACGCCAATCTGTCTCCACCCCCCCCCACACGCCAATCTTTCTCCACCCCCCCCCCAACTCCCCTCCCCCACAACACGCCAATCTTTCTCCACCCTCCAACACGCCAATATTTCTCCACCCTCCAACACGCCAATCTTTCTCCACTCCCCAATACGCCAACACGCCAATCTTTCTCCACCTCCCAACAGGCCAATCTTTCTCCACCCCCAAACGCGCCAATCTTTCTCCACCCTCCAACACGCCAATCTTTCTCCACCCTCCCCACCCCCTAACACGCCAATCTTTCTCCACCCTCCAACACGCCAATCTTTCTCCACCCTCCAACACGCCAATCTTTCTCCACCCTCCAATACGCAAATCTTTCTCCACCCTCCCCACCCCCTAACACGCCAATCTTTCTCCACCCTCCAACACGCCAATCTTTCTCCACCCTTCCCACCACCTAACACGCCAATCTTTCTCCACCCTCCAACACGCCAATCTTTCTTGACCCTTCCCACCACCTAACACGCCAATCTTTCTCCACCGTCCAACACGCCAATCTTTCTCCACCCTCCAACACGCCAATCTTTCTCCACCCTCCCCACCCTCTAACACGCCAATCTTTCTCCCCCCTCCAACACGCCAATCTTTCTCCACCCCAAACACGCCAATCTTTCTCCACCCCCCAACACGCCAATCTTTCTCCACCCTCCAACACTCCAATCTTTCTCCACCCCCCCCCCCACACGCCAATCTTTCTCCACCCCCCCCCCCAACTCCCCCCCCCCCACAACACGCCAATCTTTCTCCACCCTCCAACACGCCAATATTTCTCCACCCTCCAACACGCCAATCTTTCTCCACTCCCCAATACGCCAACACGCCAATCTTTCTCCACCTCCCAACAGGCCAATCTTTCTCCACCCCCAAACGCGCCAATCTTTCTCCACCCTCCAACACGCCAATCTTTCTCCACCCTCCCCACCCCCTAACACGCCAATCTTTCTCCACCCTCCAACACGCCAATCTTTCTCCACCCTTCCCACCACCTAACACGCCAATCTTTCTCCACCCTCCAACACGCCAATCTTTCTTGACCCTTTCCACCACCTAACACGCCAATCTTTCTCCACTCCCCAATACGCCAACACGCCAATCTTTCTCCACAATCCAATACGCCAATCTTTCACCACCTTCAAACGCGCAAATCTTTCTCCACCCTCCAACACGCCAATCTTTCTCCACCCCCCAACAAGCCAATCTTTCTCCACCCTCCAACACGCCAATCTTACTTCACCCCCCCCCCCCCCACAACACGCAAATCTTTCTCCACCCTCCCCTCCTCCTAACACGCCAATCTTTCTCCACCCCCCCCCCCCCCACATCTCCCAACAGGCCAATCTTTTTCCACCTTCCAACAGGCCATTCTTTTTCCACCCTCCAACACGCCAATCTTTCTCCACCCTCCGACACGCCAATCTTTCTCCACCCTCCAACACGCCAATATTTCTCCACCCTCCAACACGCCAATCTTTTTCCACTCCCCAATACGCCAACACGCCAATCTTTCTCCACCTCCCAACAGGCCAATCATTCTCCACCCTCCAAAACGCCAATCTTTCTCCATCCTCCGACACGACAATCTTTCTCCACCCTCCAATACGTCAATCTTTCTCCACCTTCCGATACGCCAATATTTCTCTACCCTACAACACGCCAATCTTTCTCCACTCCCCAATACGCCAACACGCCAATCTTTCTCCACACTCCAACACGCCAATCTTTCTCCACCTTCCAACACGCCAATCTTTCTCCACCCTCCAACACGCCAATCTTTCTCCACTCCCCAATACGCCAACACGCCAATCTTTCTCCACAATCCAATACGCCAATCTTTCTCCACCTTCAAACGCGCAAATCTTTCTCCACCCTCCAACACGCCAATCTTTCTCCACCCTCCAATACGCCAATCTTTCTCCACCTCCCAACACGCCATTCTTTCTCCACCCTCTAACACGCCAATCTTTCTCCAACCTCCCCCCCCCCCCCAACACGCCAATCTTTCTCCACCCTCCAACACGCCAATCTTTCTCCACCCCCCCCCCCCCCAACACGCCAATCTTTCTCCACCCCCCCCTTCCCCCCAAGAGGCCAATCTTTCTCCACCCCCCAACACGCCAATCTTTCTCCACCCTCCAACACGCCAATCTGTCTCCACCCCCCCCCACACGCCAATCTTTCTCCACCCCCCCCCCAACTCCCCCCCCCCACAACACGCCAATCTTTCTCCACCCTCCAACACGCCAATATTTCTCCACCCTCCAACACGCCAATCTTTCTCCACTCCCCAATACGCCAACACGCCAATCTTTCTCCACCTCCCAACAGGCCAATCTTTCTCCACCCCCAAACGCGCCAATCTTTCTCCACCCTCCAACACGCCAATCTTTCTCCACCCTCCCCACCCCCTAACACGCCAATCTTTCTCCACCCTCCAACACGCCAATCTTTCTCCACCCTCCAACACGCCAATCTTTCTCCACCCTCCAATACGCCAATCTTTCTCCACCCTCCCCACCCCCTAACACGCCAATCTTTCTCCACCCTCCAACACGCCAATCTTTCTCCACCCTTCCCACCACCTAACACGCCAATCTTTCTCCACCCTCCAACACGCCAATCTTTCTTGACCCTTCCCACCACCTAACACGCCAATCTTTCTCCACCGTCCAACACGCCAATCTTTCTCCACCCTCCAACACGCCAATCTTTCTCCACCCTCCCCACCCTCTAACACGCCAATCTTTCTCCCCCCTCCAACACGCCAATCTTTCTCCACCCCAAACACGCCAATCTTTCTCCACCCTCCCCACCCCCAAACGCGCCAATCTTTCTCCACCCTCCAACACGCCAATCTTTCTCCACCCTCCCCACCCCCAAACGCGCCAATCTTTCTCCACCCTCCAACACGCCAATCTTTCTCCACCCTCCAACACGCCAATCTTTCTCCACCCTTCAACACGCCAATCTTTCTCCACCCTCCCCACCCCCTAACACGCCAATCTTTCTCCACCCTCCATTACGCCAATCTTTCTCCACCCTCCCCACCACCTAACACGCCAATCTTTTTTCACCCTCCCCACCCCCTAACACGCCAATCTTTCTCCACCCTCCAACACGCCAATCTTTCCCCACCCTCCAACACGCCAAACTGTCTAACCCACCCCCCCCTAACACGTCAATCTTTCTCCACCCCCCCCCCAACACGTCAATCTTTCTTCACCCACCAACACGCCAATCTTTCTCCACCCTCCAACACGCCAAACTGTCTCACCCCCTCCCCCCCCCCCAACACGCCAATCTTTCACCAACCCCCCCCCCCAACACGCCAATCTTTCTCCAGCCTCCAACACGCCAATCTTTCTCCACCCCCCCCCCCCCCCCGACATCTCCCAACACGCCAATCTTTCTCCACCCTCCAACACGCCAAACTGTCTCACCCCCCACCCCTAACACGTCAATCTTTCTTCACCCGCCAACACGCCAATCTTTCTCCAACTCCCCCCCCCCCAACACGCCAATCTTTCTCCACCCCCCAACACGCCAATCTTTCTCCAACCCCCCAACCCCCCCCCCCCAAAACACGCCAATCTTTCTCCACCCCCCAACACGCCAATCTTTCTGCAACTCCCCCCCCCCCCCAACACGCAAATCTTTCTCCACCCCCCAACACGCCAATCTTTCTCCACCCCCCAACACGCCAATCTTTCTCCAACTCCTCCCCCCCCCAAACACGTCAATCTTTCTCCACCCCCCCCCCCCCAACACGTCAATCTTTCTTCACCCGCCAACACGCCAATCTTTCTCCACCCCCCAACACGCCAATCTTTCTCCACCCCCCAACACGCCAATCTTTCTCCACCCCCCCCCCAACACGCCAATCTTTCTCCACCCCCCCCCCCCCAACACGCCAATCTTTCTCCACCCCCCAACACGCCAATCTTTCTCCACCCCCCCCCCACGCCAATCTTTCTCCGCCCCCCCCCTACACGCCAATCTTTCTCCACCCCCCCCCCCCCAACACGCCAATCTTTCTCCACCCTCCTACACGCCAATCTTTCTCCACCTCCCCCCCAACACGCCAATCTTTCTCCACCCCCCCCCCAACACGCCAATCTTTCTCCACACCCCCCTCCCCAACACGCCAATCTTTCTCTACCCTCCTACACGCCAATCTTTCTCCCCCCCCCCAACACGCCAATCTTTCTCCACCCCCCCCCCCCAACACGCCAATCTTTCTCCACCCTCCTACACGCCAATCTTTCTCCACCCCCCCCCCCCCAACACGCCAATCTTTCTCCACCCCCCAACACGCCAATCTTTCTCCACCCCCCAACACACCAATCTTTCTCCACCCCCCAACACGCCAATCTTTCTCCACCCCCTAACACGCCAATCTTTCTCCACCCCCCAACACGCCAATCTTTCTCCACCCACCTACACGACAATCTTTCTCCACCCCCCCCCCCCAACACGCCAATCTTTCTCCACCCCCCAACACGCCAATCTTTCTCCACCCCCCAACACGCCAATCTTTCTCCATCCTCCTACACGCCAATCTTTCTCCACCCCCCCCTCCCCAACACGCCAATCTTTCTCTACCCTCCTACACGCCAATCTTTCTCCCCCCCCCCCAACACGCCAATCTTTCTCCACCCCCCCCCCCAACACGCCAATCTTTATCCACCCTCCTACACGCCAATCTTTCTCCACCCCCCCCCCCAACACGCCAATCTTTCTCCCTCCCCCGCCCCCCAACACGCCAATCTCTTTCCACCCCCCCCCCCCCCAACACGCCAATCTTTCTCCACCCCCCAACACGCCAATCTTTCTCCACCTTCCTACACGCCAATCTTTCTCCACCCCCCCCCCCCAACACGCCAATCTTTCTCCACCCCCCAACACGCTAATCTTTCTCCACCCCACAACACGCCAATCTTTCTCCACCCCCCAACACGCCAATCTTTCTCCACTCCCCAACACGCCAATCTTTCTTCACCCCCCAACACGAATTTCCTTTCCTCCTTCTGCTCCCCTTTCATCTGAGTCATCGGACGGACCCGTGTGAACGCGTAGAGACTATAAAAAAATGTACAATGATAAAACCGACAAATGATAAATTTAAGAAGCAGCAAATACAAGTATCATTAGTTGTTCTTCCAGCCTGCTATTTGACGAAACAGGCTACATTTAGCTCCAGTCTTTGTCTGAGATGTGCCCATATATCATTTGAATTTCATTTTCGGGTCGAAGATACCGCACAGTGAATGAACTGACAGCAGCCAGAAACTCAAAGTTGGTTGATTGCATCAGGGTTGGCGAACCACAGTAACCAAGACCATATTCCGTCTCCAAGTGCTCGCCCTAGAAATAGGCTGGCCAGTGTAGTCTGGAAGTGAACGAACCACAGTAACCAAGACCATATTCCGTCTCCAAGTGCTCGCCCTAGAAATAGGCTGGCCAGTGTAGTCTGGAAGTGAGCGAACCACAGTAACCAAGACCATATTCCGTCTCCAAGTGGTCGCCCTAGAAATAGGCTGGCCAGTGTAGTCTGGAAGTGAGCGAACCACAGTAACCAAGACCATATTCCGTCTCCAAGTGCTCGCCCTAGAAATAGGCTGGCCAGTGTAGTCTGGAAGTGAGCGAACCACAGTAACCAAGACCATATTCCGTCTCCAAGTGGTCGCCCTAGAAATAGGCTGGCCAGTGTAGTCTGGAAGTGAGCGAACCACAGTAACCAAGACCATATTCCGTCTCCAAGTGCTCGCCCTAGAAATAGGCTGGCCAGTGTAGTCTGGAAGTGAGCGAACCACAGTAACCAAGACCATATTCCGTCTCCAAGTGCTCGCCCTAGAAATAGGCTGGCCAGTGTAGTCTGGAAGTGAGCGAACCACAGTAACCAAGACCATATTCCGTCTCCAAGTGCTCGCCCTAGAAATAGGCTGGCCAGTGTAGTCTGGAAGTGAGCGAACCACAGTAACCAAGACCATATTCCGTCTCCAAGTGCTCGCCATGGAAGTAGTGTAGTCTGGAAGTGAGCGAACCACAGTAACCAAGACCATATTCCGTCTCCAAGTGGTCGCCATGGAAGTAGTGTAGTCTGGCTAAGAGAACATGGCTAGCAGAAGGAGAGTAAACCCGGTACCGAAAATGCTGTGCTAAAACAGAATGTGTGGGACTGAAAGTCGCAGATATCGAACGTCGCTGTAAACTTCAACACAATGTCGGAAGGTTTTTTCAGGACGAAATCAGAAGATAAAGAAGAAGAAAAGAAAAAAGAGGAAGAAATTGTTGCCAATATTCTTTGTTTCGTCTTTTCTATTAAACGCATATAGGTTCTTCGTGGTTATAGCAAAGCGTTTGAAGGTTCGCTATTTCGTGATCACTATAAATATGCAGGTACAAGATGTCTGTTTAACGATATTGAAGTTACGATTTATATAGCAATGGTTTAACATGATGAGGTTGCTAGCAATTGCACAATTTTCTTTAGTTGCCTTTTACGATACGTTTGGAAAGTTACAGTAGGCATGCCCAGTTCAACCGTCGTACAACTGGGGCGATATCAGCGTCTATCAGACATGGTTAGGCGGTCAACCATATTGCAACTGTCATAATAATCGGATGTGGAGCGTGTCACCCTAGATCGGTTATTAATTATTGATATAAAATACGAGTATAATTGTTTCTTCTATACTCGACAGCAAGAAATGTGTATCGATTATTTCTGACTGAAAAAGTGTGTCTGCAACTGTGTGTGTTCGTGTTGTCTGTGATAGTTGTATGAGATTAAGTCTTCAGTTAATTACATAACTGGAATGAACTTATTTAACTTGAGTTACATAACTGGAATGAACTTATTTAACTGAGTTACATAACTGGAATGAACTTATTTAACTTGAGTTACATAACTGGAATGAACTTATTTAACTTGAGTTACATAACTGGAATGAACTTATTTAACTTGAGTTACATAACTGGAATGAACTTATTTGACTTGAGTTACATAACTGGAATGAACTTATTTAACTTGAGTTACATAACTGGAATGAACGTATTTGACTTGAGTTACATAAATGGAATGAACTTATTTGACTTGAGTCACTTGCCCTGACTCACTTGACGTAACTTGTCTGGTTCCCATTGAACTATAGGGCTACAACAGATCCTCTCCACATATTAATGTTTTGGACCTTCTTCTTTAACTTCGCCAAAATGTCTCCAGCTTTTTTGGCCCCCTCTTTCCACTCTTCACGCCAGGTGTACTTTGCTCTCCCCCATTTGTCTCTTCTTAACCAGGCTGCAGCCAGGCTGCAACCAAGCGCTCGATTGGTTGTCTTGTCAAGCTTCTGTCTACGAGTGTGTCACATGTATATGTGTTTTACGTTATATTATACAACACACCACTTCCCTGTTTCCGGTTGAATCGATTTCGCTATGGCCATGTTCCATGCCACGTGTCTGTGTTGGCTATTAACTCTGACCATCTCATATGAAGTATGTGACGGAGACATTTGTTGGTGAAGGTCTGCAATCTGGATGTTTTGTTTTTATTTTGTATTTTTTTTTTTTTTTGCGTTCGCCTTATTTCTCTAATCCCCAAGGCGGTGTGCGTTGCACTGAAATTTTTCTGTCGGCCCAGTGCATCCGACTCAGCATTCATTTTATGTAAGGGTCTGCTTCCTCCTGCAATTTCTAAGGGCTTGCTTCCCCGGGGTAACGGCCGGTGCTGTGATGGGGATCGAACCCAGCACCTTCTATAGTCTGTATGTGCTACTATTAGTTACATGTGACGGAGACATTTGTTGGTGACGGTCTAGTCTGTATGTGATACTATTAGTTACATGTGACGGAGACATTTGTTGGTGACGGTCTAGTCTGTATGGGATACTATTAGTTACATGTGACGGAGACATTTGTTGGTGACGGTCTAGTCTGTATGTGATACTATTAGTTACATGTTACAGAGACATTTGTTGGTGAAGGTCTACAGTCTGAACGGGATACACTTCAACGAATCAATCAATACAAACATGATTAGCTCCCTGCGGAACATGTGTATTAGAAATATACATACCAATTAATCAATTGTTGACCTGTCCATATCTTTGGAAGTTTCTGTGCGTTTGTACAGGGGTGAGTAGCCAGTCCCATACCCGATGCTCAATAGTCGGCTCTTACGACATGCCTAGCAGGTTACAGTGTTACTGTTCTGTGTTCTCCTTTTGAGCAGCTGAAACACTTGAGCGATGTGATACTTAATATTAGTTACGTGTCATGTTACAGAACCGCACGGTAGGACACACTTAAATTAGTTGTGGATAGCGAAATCTTGTTCTCTCTGGATAATGTTTCCGAGTATTGGGTGAGTGAAGAGAGTTGGAAGCAAATCTAGCTTTACCCTATGTGCATATATAGAGTATCAATTTTGTGACATAACATCCCATGACATAATTCCCTAGATTTGTCTGCATGTTTCCTGCGCTTGTCTTAAAATAGAAAAGTTGAGCACTACCAGAATGAACATTATCAACGACGTTTGACAAAAAGGTGGGGATCAGTGAGTTTTTGTTTCTGGTTTAGATCCTAAGAAGAACTGTCACGCTGTCGATTTGTATCGATTTGTCGAAAAATGTATCTCCTTTTGTAATGACAGAGCATATAGAGAAGTATGCATTGTTAACGACAATTTTTATGTTGTTAGTGTTAGAGTGCGTAAGCAGAGTACGCAAGTGGAGTACGAAGGTAGAGTACGCAAGTGCTGTAAAGAAGTAGAGTACCCAAGTAGAGTGCCCAAGTAGAGTGTCTAAGTAGAGTGTCCAAATAGAGTACCTAAGTTGAGTACCCAAGTAGAGTGCCCAAGTAGAGTAGGGAAGTAGAGTGCCCAAGTAGAGTATGGAAGTAGACTGCTCAAGTAGAGTACGGTAGTAGATTGCCAAAGTAGAGTACGGAAGTAGAGTGCCCAGGTAGAGTACGGAAGTAGAGTACGTAAGTAGAATACAGAAGTAGAGTGCCGAAGTAGAGTACGGAAATAGAGTTTCCAAGTAGAGTAAGGAAGTAGAGTGCCCAAGTAGAGCGCCCAAGTAGAATGCCAAAGTAGAGTACGGAAGTATAGAACCAAGTAGAGTGCCCAAGTAGAGTGTCCAAGTAGAGTGCCAAAGTAGAGTGCCCAAGTAGAGTACGGAAGTAGAGTACCCAAGTAGAGTGCCCAAGTAGAGTACCCAAGTAGAGTGCCCAAGTAGAATGCCCAAGTAGAGTACTCAAGTAGAGTGCCCAAGTAGAGTACGGAAGTAGGGTACCCAAGTAGAGTACCCAAGTAGAGTGCCCAAGTGGAATGTCCAAGTAGAGTACTCATGTAGAGTGCCCAAGTAGAGTACGGAAGTAGGGTACCCAAGTAGAGTGCCCAAGTAGAGTACCCAATTAGAGTGTCCAAGTAGAATGCCGAAGTAGAGTACGGAAGTATAGTACCAAGTAAAGTGCTAAAGTAGAGTTTCCAAGTAGAGGGTTAAAGTAGAGTGCCCAAGTAGAGTACCCAAGTATAGTGTCAAAGTAGAGTACCCAAGTAGAGTGTCCAAGTAGAGTACCCAAGTAGAGTGCCCAAGTAGAGTGTCCAAGTAGAGTACCCAAGTAAAGTGCCCAAGTAGAGTGTTCAAGTAGAGTACCCAAGTAGAGTACCCAAGTAGAGTGCCCAAGTAGAGTGCTCAAGTAGAGTACGCAAATAGAGTGTCCAAGTAGAGTGCACAAGTAGAGTGTCCAAGTAAAATGGCCAAGTAGGGTACGCAAATAGAGTGTCCACGTAGAGTGCCCAAGTAGAGTACCCAAGTAGAGTGCCCTAGTAGAGTACGCAAGTAGAGTGTCCTAGTAGAGTTCCCAAGTAGAGTACCCAAGTAGAGTGCCCATGTAGAGTGTCCAAGTAGAGTGCCCAAGTAGAGTACCCAAGTAGAGTGCCCAAGTAGAGTACCCAAGTAGAGTACCCAAGTAGAGTGCCCAAGTAGAATACGCAAGTAAAGTGCCCAAGTAGAGTGCCAAAGTAGAGTGCCCAAGTACAGTGCCCAAATAGAGTGCCCAAGTAGAGTGCTCAAGTAGAGTAGTACGCAAGTAGAGTGTCCAAGTAGAATGCCCAAGTAGGGTACGCAAATAGAGTGTCCGCGTAGAATGCCCAAGAAGAGTACCCAAGTAGATTACCCAAGTACATTACCCAAGTAGATTACCCAAGTAGAGTGCCCGAGTAGAGTGCCCCAGTAGAGTGCCCGAGTAGAGTGCCCAAGTAGAGTGCCCAAGTAGAGTGCCCAAGTAGAGTGCCCAAGTAGAGTGCCCAAGTAGAGTGCCCAAGTAGAGTACCCAAGTAGAGTGCCCAAGTAGAGTACCCAAGTAGAGTGCCCAAGTAGAGTACCCAAGTAGAGTGCCCAAGTAGAGTATCAAAGTATGTAAAGATGCTGAGAAGGCAATGAAAAATTCTAAGACGCTAAAACAAATAAACTTCAAGAAAAATGCAGTTTCAATTGAGATGTAGCACCTTAGGGGGTGGGGGGGGGGGTGGAGATTGATATGGTCATGGAGATCTTGATGGAGGAAGTGACGGGATAGGGAAGGGCGTGTTGGTTGAGGGGAGGAGGAGAGCTGGGAAAGTTTCATGGAGGGGAAAGTGAGTCAGACGACGGTTGAGCGAATGGGATTTCCTTTAAGTGTTAAATGGCTGCTGTTTCATTCGTGTTACACAGATCGCATGACGGACATTCTTATGCACGTGTATTGCTACTAGTATTAGTAATTTGTCAACAACTTTTTTGTCACAATACTTCAGCAGCTTGCATGTTGAGTTTCATGGTCGTTCAATGTTAGCACTATTATAATTTTGTCAACAACTTTTTGTCACAAATATTTCAAGACTTGCATGTTAAGTAATAGTGTCGTTACATAATACATCATTATATAATTTGTAAATCAATTATGTCATAATTCTTTCAGAATGTTACATATTAAGTTTCAAAGAACGCCTCCGTCAATTTTGCCGAGCTGTTACCATATTTTCCGGAGAAGAGCTTGAATACCCATTACTTCTGCACGTTTCCTGCTATCACATACCTCGATTATCTTCTGTATTTCAGAATCTATGTTTTATGACGGGAGCTTATACCTACGCGGTTTCATCACCAAACCCGTGTTATGTTTAATTACTTGTGAACTTTGATCCTTCAACTGTAACTGATCGTTTCCGATACATCTATCGCTGTTCTGTTCTGTTTCTAAGAATCAACGTCACTGCACTCTGGGCATTCCCATAGGTGCTCAGTCTCTCTTATCAAATGGCGTAAGGTATGGATGCTCGCTGGTTGTACACTCTCCTGCGCCGTCCTCTCATAGGCCCCACTCCTCTCGAACCTCGTTTAATGTCGAAACTTTGCAGTCTGTGGATTGTTGCTTCATCTATTGCGGTGTCCTTATCCAGCAGGCGGTCATTGATTGATTGTAAAAAGTCACTTCTATCCATCACTAATGTCTATCCATCACTAATGTCTATCCATCACTAATGTCTATCCATCACTAATGGCTATCCATCACTAATGTCTATCCATCACTAATCTATCGCCGTAGCAGAGAAAACAGCTGTAGATGGGCATGTGTCAATCAAGTGGTTCCCGGATGTAAATATAATTGTACACATTAGACATGCTAATATTGACTATATCACTCTCGTCTTATTTCACTGGTGTCTTATTGGAGCTTTCCTTCTTCAGCCGGATGTGTCCACAGTCAATCTCATCATTTCACATTTTATTAAAGCCTATCGCGAACCATCAAGATATTTTCCAATTGTCTTTCTCAACTTATACTCTCCTCGATCGCTTACATTTTCATTCTGTTTTGCAGACCTTTGGGTGTACGAATTTTCTCCAAGAATGTTGGCTGTCTTTATTTTAATTTTATTAACAGTAATCTCGTAATACTGTTTTCTAGTAGCACATCCACGTTAATTCGAAGCTGTCCATAACAAATTTCGATTTAGCGATACAGCACTTCCTGTTACACAAATGGTAGTTTATTTCGTGATGTATATTCAGCAATTTACCAGCACATCGTCGATTATTCGTGATAATGTCGATTAGTAGTCATATCTGTACTCCAAGATTCCTCCCCACTGAACATTAGGCAATAATAGCAATGAAACGTTTGTTTTATTTTGTTTCCTGTTAATCATCTGAATTTCAAGTACCACTTTTCATGAAACATTCTTCTATATTTCCCATTCTTCTATATTTCCCATTCTTCTATATTTCCCATTCTTCTATATTTCTCATTCTTCTGTATTTCCCATTCTTCTGTATTTCCCATTCTTCTATATTTCCAATTCTTCTATATTTTCCATTCTTATATATATTTCCCATTCTTTTATATTTCCCATTCTTCTATATGTCCCATTCTTCTATATTTCACATTCTTCTGTGAAATATCTCATTTTAGTCCTGCTATTTTTCCTTTGAGATGCATGTTTTGTTAAAAAGACAAATCATTAATATAATTTGTTAACAAAAAGTCAACTGAATCAAATGAATCATTCTTAATGTTTACAGCGCGTCCCATTTTTGTTTACAGTATTTTCACTAAATCCTAAAACATTACTGATACTATTACACGAAATTTGAAACAACTTCCCGCAACTCAATAAAATAATAAAATTTAAATCATAAAACTGCCCTGAAATACATTTGCAATGCACTTTGAGAGCTTGGAATTCAACACTCTCCGCCATGGAAGGCAGGCCTAATGTGTGGCTCGTTGGCAGTGAGAGTAATTAACTATTGATCTGATTCATACGATGTGTTAGGATGAACCGAATCAGGTTAACTTTCAAATAGTAACTGATAAATTCACTTTGCCGTTTCGCGCGTTTGCTGACATGTCACTACGTTTAAACATAAATCACCATTACAATTTCAGTTTCTAATGTATTTCACATCTGCTTAAGCAAAGACATCCCGCCTTCTCTAATTCTTCAAAACCGTTTGGGATAGCTGAGCCTATCTTGTCTATTCTAACGCTTGGCTACTGCTTACAGTGTCTGAGCTTTCTCTAAAGCTGTGTAACCACTACACTTGTTTCGTCCTGCGATCATTGCCTGTACATCGTGTGCTCATTTACAGCTCTGTAGACTGGAGTGTGTCTAGTTCGAGAATCAAACAATGTCGTTTTGTTGCGTGAGACAAATGATATGACGTTAACTATTTGAAGCAATACGCAAAATGTTACTGAATTGCCACAAAATAAAATCAATTACATAAAACCGAGACATGGTGCTGGTTACAGCAATAGTAACCTGCAGATACCTTCAGTCATTATCGTCATAATTTTGTTTTCAATATTGTTTTAAAATGGAAATGTATCACAAATATGACCATCCTAGGCCCCCTCAACGTCAGGAACCTCTTGCACCCACGTCTTCGTCGCTTTTTTATTAAAGATCCTATTGTAATAAAACCATTATGTGCCGCCATGTGCCAAAAATGCCTGCATGTTTTACATAATTCTCTGATTACAATCCGTGACTCAACGTGCTAGTCTGATTTCTTTTGTTCTGAGTATTTGCTTTTCAGGGAATTGTTAGGTCACGAAGTCCCGCCCAGTTGTGTGACGTCAGCCAAATCAGGACAGCTTGCTAGTAGGTCGCTGTGACATCCATCGCTAATCTCATGAAACGTGGTACGAAAGCGATCATTTTTTGTCTGCGAACTGCAGGTCGGTCTGAACTCATTGATCCATATTCCATCACCATCTGTAGTAGACAAAGATGAAGGGTTCTCGTCCAGGGACGATGGGTGAAGTTGTCTGTTTGTTGCTTTCTCCTTCTTCTTCATGCTCTTCTGTTTTCTTGTTGTTCTTCTTCGTCTTCTTCTTCTACGTGTTCGTCCTGCAGAGGACGTTTGGGACGATGTATCGCAGTTTACCATGAGGCTGCAATGGCTGCGTCTTTCGGCCCGACACGTTCGATTTGATCCCTAATTTCTTAGGCTGCATGGTCGTATTCTGTTTCCAAGGCCCCCCACTTGGAGGTAGAATAGGAGTCTTGGTCAGTTATGGCTCATTGACCCTGATTCGAACAGCCTGGTATTAGTCGCCGACTGCTGTCAACTCATTCGCTGCTGCATCTTCAGGCCGTTCGTTGTTTCCGAGGAGGATGCTTGTAAAGGGGGGTTGATCCTATAGAGTAGGGGGTTCAATCGCTCGGTGCCCCCCCCCCCCAATTTTAAATCAAGCGACTTGTCATTCCATATTATCCTACTTGCAACTTGATTAGCTTGTAATTAGTGATTGGAAATATTCAAATAAATATTTGTCTTAATTGACAACGATGACTTCTAAAGAGGCGGTCCACTGAAAGGCGTAGTTCGCGCCCTCTCAGTCGCTGGCCCGCCAAGAGTGTTAGGACAATACTGAACACAAAAATTGAGACATTTTCCTGGATCTCGTCATCGAACGATATTTTTTAAAACACGATTGTTTCTTCAGCGAAATATTATATCCGACATATTTTTCCTTCAGAAGCCGATGGAAACACTTTCGATGTACAAATTATTAAAATGTTAATGGATATATAATATGATCAAAAAAGGAACAATGATAAATCAATTGAGCACAAGTCTCTGCTGCAATGAATTAATCGTTACCGGCCGTCAAGCTTAAATATTTGGGAAGCACTGAATACACAAGACAACCGAGTTATTTGCTAAGGAAAAATGGTTATTACAAAAGGGACAAGCTAGCTAAATATGGCATTACGTCGTGCATTGTGATTTCTGGTGTCCGGCGGAAGGATAATAGTGGTGCGGAATAAAGGCTGCTTGCTCTACATTCGCTGCGCAGTGCACAAGATAGGTTTTGATTTTTCTATCTCATAGAAAAAACAAAACTATGCCATACCGACCCATTCTTAATTGGAGGAAAGGAGATTCCAGAACTAAGATACGCAGATGAAACAGTTACGCTCTCAAACAGCGTTGAGGGCCTGGTATAATTGCTTACGTCCGTTCAGAAGGACAGTGAAGATCACAATCTTTTCCTGAATATAAAATACAAAGATAATGTTCATTGGCACACACAGATCCCAATCCAAGATCAATATTGGTAATGAAGAAATGGAACACGTGGATTACTTTGATTACCTTGGCTTTTTGATAACAAACGATGGAGACTGTGCAAGGGAAATAATTCTTGGATTGTCACTAGCGATGCAGAAACTGGATAATATGCAAAATTTATGGGACAATACTAAGAGAGAATTTAAAGTGATGACACTCAGAACATGACCCATTGCACACATATTAAGAAAAAGGATCGGGGCTTTCGAGACAAAATGCTACAGAAGAATCTTCAAATTACCCTGGATAAAGAAAATGAGAAATGAAGCCATCCCGCAAGTTCTGTGTGTCGAAGAGAACTGGCTTATAAACCACTTTTTTGTCTCGGTTTATCATGAGCCATGGCGGACTGGAAAAAACAGTTCTGGATGGCATTGTTCAAGAAAGACGAGACAGAAGCCGACCAAAGCGAAGATGGACACAAGACATCAACAGCAACTTAAACATTGAACATGGAGCAGGACGGTAGATTGACTGCTGGTCGAGACATCAAGGACACCCTAAACATGAACAGGGTGCAGGACAGTAGATTGACTGCTGGTCGAGACATCAAGGACACCCTAAACATGAACATGGACCAGGACGGTAGACTGACTGCTGGTCGAGACATCAAGGACACCCTAAACATGAACATGGAGCAGGACGGTAGACTGACTGCTGGTCGAGACATCAAGGACACCCTAAACATGAACATGGTGCAGGACGGTAGATTGACTGCTGGTCGAGACATCAAGAACACCCTAAACATGAACATGGTGCAGGACGGTAGATTGACTGCTGGTCGAGACATCAAGAACACCCTAAACATGAACATGGTGCAGGACAGTAGACTGACTGCTGGTCGAGATTCCTATCGAATGGCTGCATTGAGAGCAGCATTCCGTCAAAGACATGCTGCATGATGATTTGGAACCTGTGTCGGCTGGATCATTCATAAGCGGCTAAGTCTTTGCAGACCATGCGCGTGGGCGCTGAATATTGGGACCCTGGACTGCCAAAATTTCAGGATCCTTCTCTCTGTCTCTCTGGTGTAATTCAAAGGAATGCAAAGAATGACAACTTGGCACCAGTTCAGCTGCAGGAGCTGCAGGAATGAGTTCGCAATTTTGAAACCATCCGCTTTAGGTGCTACCACTCCGGATTTTCTGCCTAGGTTTACTCCCGTAGCCTTACCCTCTCCCGAGGTTTCCACAAGGCAGTGGATTAAATATTAGGACTTGCCAGGACTTAAATATCAATCACTCGGCCATACCCCCACGCACTTTTGAATAGACTAGTTTTACAAGATACCTCTGATTTTCAGTTGACGGAATTGGCTTGGCTTGGCTTCGTTCGTTCTCAATATCCCGCTACCATACCCTGAAAAGGCTTAAGTAGCAGAATGTAGTCCAGAGAACGGAATGCGTTGTGTCGTAGTTTACATCTTGATTGCGATATTTGCACCTTTCGGTCCAACACATCCGACTTCAGCAAGCTTTTTTTGAGTACCGGGTTAGCATTCCCTCTTCGATCCCTTCTCCTTAGCCAGTCTGCTCTGCTGCAGGCTGTTATCCATGATCACCGCGTGGAGGTGTAGAAGGGTCTTGGCAGCTATGGTTCGCTGGCCCTGACGCTAGCAGTCAGCTATGGGTCGCTGGCCCTGACGCTAGCAGTCGCTGGCCCTGACACTAGCAGTCGCTGGCCCTGACGCTAGCAGTCAGCAATGGGTCGCTGGCCCTGACGCTAGCAGTCGCTGGCCCTGACGCTAGCAGTCGCTGGCCCTGACGCTAGCAGTCGCTGGCCCTGACGCTAGCAGTCAGCTATGGGTCGCTGGCCCTGACGCTAGCAGTCGCTGGCCCTGACGCTAGCAGTCGCTGGCCCTGACGCTAGCAGTCGCTGGACCTGACGCTAGCAGTCGCTGGCCCTGACGCTAGTAGTCGCTGGCCCCTACGCTAGCAGTCGCTGGCCCTGACGCTAGCAGTCGCTGGCCCTGACGCTAGCAGTCGCTGGTCCTGACGCTAGCAGTCACTGGCCCTGACGCTAGCAGTCGCTGGCCCTGACGCTAGCAGTCGCTGGCCCTGTCGCTAGCAGTCGCTGGCCCTGACGCTAGCAGAAACTGCAACTCATGCGCTGCTCAGCGTCTTGGTCCCAGTTGACGGAATTGAAACTGAAAGTTTCAAGTTTAAGACCGACTACAAGAGAAATCAAGAAAGTAATTGCACCCCTGAAAGATGGTACAACGAGTGTCCCAGATGGTGTCTTTGTTCACCCAATCAAAGCAGATATCCAGACTTCAGCGGATATATTATATACATTTCTTGGCTTAATTTTTGATAGACATTTCTTGACATTAGTTTTGATAGACATTATTTGACATTAGTTTTGATAGACATTTCTTGGCATTAGTTTTGATAGACATTTCTTGGCATTAGTTTTGATAGACATTTCTTGGCATTAGTTTTGATAGACATTTCTTGACTAAGTTTTGATAGACATTTCTTGGCATTAGTTTTGATAGACATTTCTTGGCATTAGTTTTGATAGACATTTCTTGGCATTAGTTTTGATATACATTTCTTGGCATTAGTTTTGATAGACATTTCTTGGCATTAGTTTTGATAGACATTTCTTGGCATTAGTTTTGATAGACATTTCTTGGCATTCGTTTTGATAGACATTTCTTGGCATTAGTTTTGATAGACATTTCTTGGCATTAGTTTTGATAGACATTTCTTGGCATTAGTTTTGATAGACATTTCTTGGCATTAGTTTTGATAGACATTTCTTGGCATTAGTTTTGATAGACATTTCTTGACTAAGTTTTGATAGACATTTCTTGGCATTAGTTTTGATAGACATTTCTTGGCATTAGTTTTGATAGACATTTCTTGACTAAATTTTGATAGACATGAAATACCCGCGGCCTGGAAGAAAGACTATACAGTTCAGTTACCAAAGAACGGGGATCTACAACCATGCACAAATTATAGGGGTATTTTGTTATTATCGGTGCCAGACAAGATATTGAGCACGATCATATTAGAAAAATCGAAAGAGGCCATAGATAAAGAATTGAGGGGCGAGCGGACTGTATTTCGATCATACGTAAATCAGACAGCTACACCGCGGATAAAGGTTGAACAAAGTGTAGAATGGAACGCATCACTCTTAATAGCGGATTCGCAGATTATGAGAAGGCATTTGACAGTTTAGACATGGAATCACTCAGGAAACTGCTCAAGCACCATGGAGTGCCCCTGAAGTTTACTAACATAATTAAGAAAACGTAGGAACACATGAAGTGTATCGAGTGTTACATGATAAGGAGATTTCTGAGTCTTATTAGTTAGAAAGTGACATGAGACAGGACTGTGCCTTATCACTATTTCTTTCTGCTGGCTCTTGACTGGATTATGAAGAACATGACTAATGTATACGGAAATGGAATTCAATTAATTCTTTGGAAAAAAAGACTAGATCTGGACTTTGCTCATGGCTCTTCCGTCTGACAACTGCAACCAAATGATGGTCGGAACTTTGCTGATGACCTGGCTCTTCTGTCTGACAACTTCAACCAAATGATGGTCGGAACTTTGCTGATGAACTGGCTCTTTTGTCTGACAACTTCAACCAAATGATGGTCGGAACTTTGCTGATGACCTGGCTCTTCTGTCTGATAACCACAACAAAATGATGGTCGGGACTTTGATGATGACTTGGCTCTTCTGTCTGACTACCACAACCAAATGCAAAATGAAATGAACATACTTACTGAATGTTCACTGAAATTGGTTATGAGTGTCATAGAGAAAGAACAGACTATGGGATTCAAAGTACTTAATGACAATAAGATTGTACTTGGAAACACGGCACCACAGCAGGTGGAATCATCCATACATCCTGGTAACAATATAGACAAGATCGGGTATGATGTAAATAATCAATTAAGAATACAAAAGGCGAGAGGACTTTTATTGCTTCAGGGAATTTGTAGCAATCGAAATAGTCCACCACAAAAATAAAAACAACCAGATTTTTAACTCCAATGTCAAGTCCGCTCTATTGTATGAATATGTGACTTTGGGAAGAGTGGATGTGTGTGGAATCGAGGGAATATCATGGTATGATCAAGTCACTATTATAGAAAAGTGGTAAGGAATCGGACACCTGCCAGTCAGTCTTATCGTATCGCTTGCGACGCATAGAACAAACTTGATTGATAGATTTGATTGATATATTTATTTATGAATTTATTGATTGCTACGTAGTTGGAAGGAACACTCAATAAATAGTTTTGGAACGGCTGTTGTATGTGAAGGTAACTGACTGAAAAATTGTATTTCTTTATAACATTCAAATGCTGGCTGAGTTGATTTTTTTTTTTTTTTTTGTGTTTTTGTCAACGTAACAGTTCATGCAAGACAACTTGAGCTATCGACACAGATTTAGAGCACGTTCAAATGGAACCGGCAAATCGAATCCACCGTCTCAATATAAATGGCTAGCGATCATAAATCATTGATTAATAATATGTTGCTAACGTTAAATGTCAGAGCCACGCATAAAGCTCTCTTGTTGGCTGACAGCTAATATTAAACGTTGTGTTATTTCCAGATCTCCGCCACATTCCCCTCTCCCCCTAGTTTGTCAATATCTTACTCCTCCGAACGATCCATGTATCTACTTGGAAATTTAAATTTTACAAATATGTACATCTGTTGGGAGCAATATCTATTTCTACGTAGTTTTTAACCAATATAACATCCAGCTTCTACAACGTTCCCTTTTCTTATTCATTTTTTAATATAAATAGCTAACAGTTTATGCATTTTGTATAATCTTTTTTTCAAACTAAATCTGTAAGGTGGTGCGGGTGGGGGGCGGGGGGAGGCTGCATAGCGAAGTGGTTAGTTACATGGCTCACATCCCAAACAAAGTTATGTTTGGATTCAGTAATGTAATGCCCATATGTGAAGTAAACCCATTCACAGATTCGTGCTGAAGTCAGATTCACTAAGCCGTTAGGTGCAAAAACATAGTACAATGCACTCGGCCTTAGACGAGCAAAAAAAAAAACCAGGGGAGGGGAATCCATATCGCTAAATAATTCAAAATTGTTCATTTACAAATATAAATTGATGAATAATTGTGAATTAACTTGTTACTTACATCAACGTGAAGGGCTTCAGGTTTAAGACATTTTTAAAAATTAAACCAATCCCAATCCAAACGCATCTTGCTCAAATCACGAAGTGTCCAGTTTGGCAGATACATGGTGTTTTCCACGGCGAGATCGCTCCTCCACGAACGGAAATGAATGACAACCTATTGTATTGCACACCTGCCAAGAAACTTATAACAGCCAAATAGGTTGACGGTTGTGTGAAGCGACGTTCTGCACCTGGCCTCCAACGACCTATATTGCCTTGTCCATGTCACCCCGCCACAAACAAGCCAGAATGGATTGGTACGAATACCATCTGAGATGAACTAATCAACAGTGGGCATCGGTGATGTTTTCTGATGTGTTCCGCTACCATCTAGATTTCCGAGATGGCCGAATTCGTGTCTGTCGGCAGTGAGATAAGTGTCACCAGTTCCCTGCGATAGCTGAACACAACCGTTATGGAGGTTGGAGTGTAATGGTCTTGGCAGGCATATCTATGAATGACAGGATCGACCTTGACATATGCCAGACCAACATGACATGATTCTACCATATCGACAACATCACCAAGCATATCGCTGTGCCATTTGCTCAGCGGCACGGGCTTGATTTTATCATTTAGGATGACAATGCACGACCTGGCGTCCTCATCGTGCTAGCATCGCCCAGGATGACAATGCACGTCCTGACGTCCTCATCGTGCTAGCATCGCCCAAGATGACAACGCACGTCCTGACGTCCTCATCGTGCTAGCATCGCCCAGGATGACAATGCACGTCCTGACGTCCTCATCGTGCTAGCATCGCCCAGGATGACAATGCACGTCCTGACGTCCTCATCATGCTAGCATCGCCCAGGATGACAATGCACGTCCTGACGTCCTCATCGTGCTAGCATCGCCCAGGATGACAATGCACGTCCTGACGTCCTCATCGTGCTAGCATCGTCCAGGATGACAATGCACGTCCTGACGTCCTCATCGTGCTAGCATCGCCCAGGATGACAATGCACGTCCTGACGTCCTCATCGTGCTAGCATCGCCCAGGATGACAATGCACGTCCTGACGTCCTCATCGTGCTAGCATCGTCCAATATGACAATGCACGTCCTGACGTCCTCATCGTGCTAGCATCGTCCAGGATGAAACATATCCGGACGTTACCACGGCCAATGATGCCTCCCATATCTCTCTAATTGACCTCAGCATACGTGTCCGACCACGTGCAACCGCTCCTCATCATCTTCTGCAGTTAACCCACGCTCTTCAGTAGGATTGGGAGAGAATTCCTTAACACAACAACAGAAAGCTCATTGGAAGTATATGACGTCGCTGTGATGCGTGTTTCTCGTCCAATATGGACCTATGTGGTTCTAGGAACATTAACAATTTATGAAAATGAAGTACTGACACCTCCTTGTTTTTACGGGACTACCGTGACGTGACTAAACGTAAACCACTGTTCCTACCATAAGTGTCCGGTTGTATCTGTACAACGGAAAAAAATATGCTAAATTTGTTTATATTGTTAGTAGTAATATTTTAAATTCAATATCCCGTGCTTCCAGGGAACAGTATTTATCACCAATTGTATTAACAATACAAAGACAACAATAAGGAAAGCGTGTGGCCTAGTGGCTGTCAACTTGGTTTACAATTACAAAGTACCAGGTTTAAATCACGTGAGGACTCGGTTTGACAGATGGGCAGTTTTTAAAAACAAAATCCAATTACTGTCACATCTTGAGAATAGTGACACGAAGGAGCTGTTTAACAAACAAGGCAAAGCGACAAATGCTTAAAATTCTATCCTTAATTCGATCATTCTTCATGGAGACCATTTATTATGTGACAGTCTTTCTAATTTAGTCTTTATTACTTTCTTTATTTCATATATTCTTCTAGGTTCACAATTATTACTTTCCTTATTTCATATATTCTTCTAGGGTCACGATGATTACTTTCCTTATTTCATATATTCTTCTAGTTTCACAACGACTTGATGATTCTCATGTTTTACAACATATTGACAGTCTGTGTACATGTTTAAAAACACATGACAAGGTTATTCAATGAAAGGTTCTAACTTCTAGTTTAAAAAGAAATTAATATATAATTAAAGAGAATTTCACAATGGAATTTATTCTTCAAACCAAACTATTCAGGGGTTCCGTGCAAATCGCACAGATGGTTTCTCTATTTTACTTTTATCCCAAGTTATCTCCGTCAAGCTAATCACTCTTCTACTTAACACAGTCTATCTAAAAGTCAGTTCTAAATTCTGAGCTATCGGAATATTCACCGTCCTCTGGGAGTTGACGTGTCGGCTCAGCTCTCAGAACTTCAGCTCCGTCTGAAATACTATTTGGTGTTTCGTCTCTGCTATCAGGTCTGCTCTGAGACTCAGTTCTAAAATCTACTTCTAGGATCAATTCGGACATAAGCCCGGGCCCATCGCTCTATTTGCCTGTGTGCCCGGGCCCATCGTTCTATTTGCCTGTGGGCCGGGCCCATCGTTCAATTTGCCTGTGGGCCCATCGGTCTATTTGTTTGTGGGCCAATCGTTCTATTTGCCTGTGGGCTCGGGCCCATCGTTCTATTTGCCTGTGGGCCCATCTGTCTATTTGTTTGTGGGCCCATCGTTCTATTTGCCTGTGGGCCCATCGTTCTATTTGTCTGTGGGCCCATCGTTCTATTTGTCTGTGGGCCCATCGTTCTATTTGTCTGTGGGCCCATCCTTCTATTTGTCTGTGGGCACATCCTTCTATTTGTCTGTGGGCACATCCTTCTATTTGTCTGTGGGCCTCGCGTTCTTCTTGTCTGCGTGTCCATCCTTCTATTTGTCTGGGGGTCCATCCTTCTATTTGTCTGGTGCCCATCCTTCTATTTGTCTGGTGCCCATCCTTCTATTTGCCTGTGGATGTCATGGCTCCATTATGTGTACAGAATTACCACAACACATGTTCTTCATTGACAGGCACTGGAACAAACACGCTTCTTCCCATCGGTTCCACACCAACCCTTCCCTATATCAGAACCTATACTAGAACATAGTCGGCGTAGATTAATAGACTGACCTCTACCAGCGCTATTGTTTTTACGTAACTTATGACTGGGTAACCTTTCATCCATTCGCTGCTGGCTTGATATCTCCACTCTTGTCCGACCGATAACCTTGACCCTCGGTGTGTAAGACAACGATATTTCATTGTTCAGTCTGGGTTCTTAAGTTATTCTTTCTAGCACTCCCAAACTGTCGTATAAAGGCCATTTATTATGCCCCCTTTGAACCCAACATGGCTTGGAAACATGTAAGTGTGCCTTATTGCGACTCGTGACACAGTCACACATCCCTGGAAAATAAATGTATTTTGTTTTTCATCGAACAATGTAAGGGAAATCGCTTTCTGTTCCCCCGGTGCTCACATAATTGTAGTCCTAAACAAGCTTATCATAACCCATTCCTAATTCAACATTCGTGTTCATGTTATCTTCCAAGTATTTTACAAGTAATTAAAACATCCTATACATGGTACATTATCAGCTTTTTACAATCAACAAAAGAGAGATTGCATCTCCACTCTCTGTTCACCCGAAGACCATAAAGTCAAATAACATCTGTCTGCATCTTCCTAATTACCACTTGTTTCTGACAACATCGCTTATTGGCACGTCTCTATGTACAGAGACTTTCCGAGGATATTGGATATCAAGCGATCAATCAGTTTCTAGCCACCAGTTCCAACATATATCATGGCCACCAAGAGTTTCTAGCCACCAGTTCCAACATATATCATGGCCACCAAGAGTTTCTAGCCACCAGTTCCAACATATATCATGGCCACCAAGAGTTTCTAGCCACCAGTTCCAACATATATCATGGCCACCAAGAGTTTCTAGCCACCAATTCCAACATATATCATGGTCACCAAGAGTTTCTAGCCACCAGTTCCAACATATATCATGGTCACCAAGAGTTTCTAGCCACCAGTTCCAACATATATCATGGTCATCCACCAGTTTATAGCCACCAGTTCCAACATATATCATGGTCATCCACCAGTTTCTAGCCACCAGTTCCAACATATATCATGGTCATCCACCAGTTTCTAGCCACCAATTCCAACATATATCATGGCCACCAAAAGTTTCTAGCCACCAGTTCCAACATATATCATGGCCACCAAAAGTTTCTAGCCACCAGTTCCAACATATATCATGGCCACCAAGAGTTTCTAGCCACCAGTTCCAACATATATCATGGTCATCCACCAGTTTCTAGCCACCAGTTCCAACATATATCATGGTCATCCACCAGTTTCTAGCCACCAGTTCCAACATATATCATGGTCATCCACCAGTTTCTAGCCACCAGTTCCAACATATATCATGGCCATCCACCAGTTTCTAGCCACCAGTTCCAACATATATCATGACCATCCACAAGTTTCTAGCCACCAGTTCCAACATATATCATGGTCATCCACCAGTTTCTAGCCACCAGTTCCAACATATATCATGGTCATCAATTCTTCTTCTTCTTCTTCTTCTTTCGTTCGCTTTAAAATATTGTCTGTATCTGCAATGTGGTCACTTGTATAAACTTCACTGTCTTTTGTAGTTCACAAACAGGTCCATAACGTTTCTCTTCCAGTGTTGTTTCTATGGGCTAGTGAGATGTTCTCTGTATATCATATTCGGGGCAGTTTTGCAGTATGTGCTCTGCTGTCTGGGGCGCATATCCGCATGTACACATGGCTGAGTTGCCAATCTTCATTTTTGTGTACATGTGGCTGCGGAGTCGGTTGTGTCCTGTTCTAAGGCGCAACACAACAGTTTTGCTCTTGTCTGTTCATGTTATGATAATCGTCTGGTGTTACTGTTTATGGCTTTCTGATTGATTTGATCATCCTTATCTTCTGTTAGTATGTAACTGGCACATCCGGTTGCTCGTCTGCGGCACCCTCCTTTGCCAGTTGATCTGCTCTCTCGTTTTCTGGTACTCCACAATGAGAAGGTATCCACTGCACGACAATCTTGCGCTGGTTGCTCAGTTCAGACAGTAGAGCCTGTAGATCTGGCAGTTTCTCCAATTTAAATGCTTGGAGTGCTGATTGTGCATCTGTAAGAATCACTACAGGTTGTGAATTGACTTTGGTGTTCAACAGTTTCTCAACTGCCACCTTGGTTGCCTGTATTTCTGCATCCCAGTTGGTACTCTGACTGTATCCCTAATGTTGTTTGGGTATTCTATGTACACTCCCGCTCCACCATTCTTTACTGCGTTCTGTGCTGACCCATCTGTGTATACTCTGATCCAGAGGTCTTGTGGGTATTCTTCATCCAGGAAATTGAGGATCATTATCCTACGTTTCAAACTGTTCTGTTCATCATTGTCTAATATTCCTTTCACTTTTGTTTGAATGCAAACTGATAGTCCGTGCTCCTCTCTCCAAGGGGTTTGTTCTGGCACAGACTTTAGGGGGATGTCAACTTCAGGTAGATCTATCATTTGCCTGCGAAGTCGTTTCGCCTGATGCATAAAACTACTTCTTTTCAGTCTTCCCATTTCTAAATTTTGAAATATGTCTTTCATTGGATGGCTCGGCATGCAGTGAAACTTTTCTGCCTGTGTTTAATACCTTTGTGTCTCTGCGTTCTCTTAGTGCTTGTATCCTTCCCATTTTCTCCATCTCCACAATAGGTGTTGATTTCATTGCTCCTGTAATGACCCTAAGTGCCTGATTTTGCACCTTATCCACCTCTTTTAGGGTAGTGTTTGCTGCGGGGCACCACGCTGCTGACCCATATTCCAGATGTGGCAGTATACCTTGTTGGTAAACTTTGTTAAGTATTTTTCCACTAGCTCCCCATGTGGTTCCACTTAATTTTCTCAGGATGGCTAACTTCCTCCTGGCTTTTTTGGCTGCCTTGTTGACGTGTTCCCTCCATGTCAACCTATCATCAAATGTAACTCCAGGATAGGTAGGTGGGTTGTTTATCTACTTTGAGGTGTTCTCCATTTATCTTGATAACTCCAGCTTTTTGTTTTGGGGAGAGGGTGAAAAGCGTAGTGCTACATTTTTCGGTGTTAATGTTTACACACCATCATCTGTTTGTCCATGAGGCCAAGGTATCAATAGCTCTTTGCAGCATTCTGGTGGCCACTGTTGCTTGCTCATTTGTACACCATATTACCAAGTCACCTGCATACATTGCATCTTTTGTTCCTTGTGGTAGCTCAGCAATCAAGTCATTGATGAAAACTATGAAAAGTGTAGGGGGGAGAACCCCTCCATGAGGCACACCATGACGCAGTAGATTTTTCTTACTCTTGAGGCCATCTAGTTGGACTCTGGCTCTTCTGTTATGTAAGTATGCTTTTATCCATTTGTACATCCTACCTATCACTCCATTTTTTCTCAGTTTCTTTAAAAGTCCTTCTTTCCAAACTTTATCAAAAGCTTTCCTTATCTGTCCATGCTGCTAATACTAATTTCTTGTCCTGGAATGCATCCTCGATCTCTTGTGAGAGGTATGTTGCCTGGTCTTCAGTGGAGTTGCATTTCGTAAATCCTGCCTGCTGTGGCACAAGAAGGTTTTGGCTCTCAAGATACCACTGCAGCCTTAGGTTGATAATACGTTCCATTGTTTTACATATGCAGCTTGTGAGGCTGATTGGTCTATAACTGGATGCCATGGAACTGTCTTTCCCTGGTTTTGAGAGTGGTATCATGATTGCTTCTCTCCAGGTCTGTGGGACTGTACCTGATGTCCAACAAATGTTGAAGATCTGAAGCAGCTTTGTTTTTGCTGCTGTTCCCAAGTTCTTGATCATCTCATTGGATACTCCGTCTGTTCCTGGCGACCTTCTCATTTTCAGTTTGGATATATCAAACTCCAGTTCTTTGTATGTGATTGGTGTCTCCATAACTTTGGGTATAGCACCATCTCGCTCTGTATTTTGTCGTTCCTCAGGAATACTTCGTTTTTTCTCTCTGTCTACTTCAATGTTGCTATCTTTTGCAAAAGAGTCCGCAAAGTAATCAGCGACTTGTTTGCCTGTGAGGATTTTTCCATCTTTGTTTAATGTAATCTTTGTGTTTTTCATTAAGTTGTTTTACCAACTTCCACATACCAACTTCCACAGTTTCCTGGTATCCTTTTTTCTTCTAGCCTGCAACTTTTCCTTTTGAAATTTGGCCTTAGCATGTTGATATTTGTGCTAGTGTTCTTGACATGCTTGCTTGCTTTCTAGATGTTTCTACCTCGTTTTACAGTTGTTCTAATGCACTATTCCAGTATGGCTTATATTGTTTGTGGGCCCCTCTAGGTATTGTTTCATGGGCAGTCTGTAGCATGCATCTGCTGAAATTATCGACTACCTTATTTATGTCTTCATCTGTTGTTAGATTTCTCGTCAGCACACTAGACCGATGCTGGTACATTGACCAGTCTGCCTTCCTGTAATTCCACCGAGGCAGGGTACTACTTTCCTTGACATATTCATTTTCAATAGTTAGAAATACTGGTCTGTGGTCACTACCTTCAAGTTGTTTCCTGACAATGCGTGAAATGTTTCATTCCATGCATGGTGAGTGGAATGCCAATTGTGGTGTAGAAGTGGTGTGCCATGATCTCGAGTAGAAGGTCGGTGGGTCTGTTGGCTGGTTAATCAAGATAAGTCCATTGTCATCCTGCCGTTTTCTAGCTCCTCATCCCTCCTATCCATTTGATCACAGCCCCAGCTCTGCGAGTGGCTATTGAAGTCTCCACACACAATCAGTCTTTCCTTTGTTGCAATCGTATTTAGTGCCAGTGGACGATCACTCGGACAGTAATAATTTAGAAGGTGGAATTATGTACTTTCTGTCTTGAGATGCATCATCTGGTATTCTGCCCCCTCCATATATACTTCCTGCTGATAAGCATTGATGCTATTTCTCACAAGTGTCAGTATTCCACCCTTCTTCCTGTCTTGTCAATCAGACCTATAGCATTGGTATCCTCTAATTTTGAAGGCTATATCTTTATTGAGATGCGTTTCTTGCAAGCAACATACATTTACTTGCTCTTCATATAGAATATTCTCAAGCTCTAAATTTTTACTATAACCATCTCTTTTGCTGTTGACGCCTTCAGCATTCCAGTGCATTATTTTAAGTGTTCTTTCCTTTTTTTGGGTTTTGTTTGGCCAGTAGCTCTATTCTCGTGCCTCCTGACTCCACGAGGCATCCGAGAAGGACCTCCAGTAATACAGTTTGGGCCCTTTCGAGACGGGGGACCCGGCACTGTACCTGCCTGGTTGTCCACTATAGGCCGAGCGCCATAACGTTTTGCAGATATAGGCATACTCTCATGTTGCGTATTTGCGTGGCATCCTGATTGCTGTGGTGCGCCTTTTGGCTGGTTGCCTCCGTCTTCAGCACCTTAACGTTGCTTGGGCAGACTGTGGTCTTGCTCGAAGGAATGTGAGATGATGATGGTATGAACTTATGGACCCATTTTTTCAGTATCCCCGAAGAGAGGCAGTGCAGTGTGTCTGTGTCTCAGGATCGTCACGTCCTGCCAGAAATAGCATATACATGTGAGTGGGGTATCTCCTTACTCCCCTTTAGTATTCTTGGCTCCTCTGCCAGTGATGGTACGCCTAGAATTCCCCGCCACCTGGGAAGTCGTCACAAAGGGGCAGAAGTGCAATGTCCGCTTGCCTGCATCTCTTCTACGTCCAAGTAAAGAACGAGGCAAGAATGCATTTAACCCATGAAGTGGGGGTGGATTGGTTTAGCCCAGAGCGTGTACCACTCGCCGGTGGGTTCTGCAGCTCCACCTGCTCCTCGGCCTCTTAGTCTAGCCCCTTTCCAAGGACCGGTCCGGCTTGGGTGACCCTAACAGGAGTAAAACTCCCGCCGGCATAGCCCCCTGGATCACTGGGACACGCAAGCTCTCCAACCCCGTCAAGGTAGGCCTACATTTGGGGAGATGGTCATCAATGAGTTTGTGGCCATAAGTTCCATCACATTGCATGGTCATCAATGAGTTTGTGGCCATAAGTTCCATCACATTGCATGGTCATCACTAAGTTATAAACCATCACCAAATGTTAAGCCATCGGTTCCATCATATTTCATGACCATCAGCGAGTTCCATACCATTACCCAGTTTTAAACCATCACCCAGTATGAAATCAACAATCCAGAATGTGTCACCGCCATGAAGTCAACAGCTCCAGCACATCCCATGCCAGCAATGAGTTTCATGCTCTTAGTCCCAGCACATCGGCATTTATGTTTTTCTTCCTCCTTTTATGAAGCATAGGGCTTCAACTGTAAAAACCTCCTGAAAGAAAGGCGGTACCGAGGCATTTGATGTGCTAAAATGGTGGGAGAGGGGGTGGGGGGGTGAGGTTAACAGGAAACACAATTATCTTTGATAGCTATGGGCATGCGCTTGTCTTACCTGAGACGTGCATGAGACTTGAACAGAATATGTCCACTGTCAGCATCCAAACATGACAAAAAAGTGTTACTAGCCAGCCTCATCATGTAAAACAATTGTTATTAAAACCACGACTGCAAGAAGAAGGATACATACTTCCTGCAAACAGGCAAGTTGTAGTGCTGGCCCCTATGCTTCACTTGGAGCTAAAAGGTAAATCATTATTATGCTGTTGTCTTTAAAGGGATTTAAATCACATTTCACTTAAGCGTCGATAATATATAGAGCGGTATATTAAACACATTATCCGGATATCTAAGCGTACACCAAAAACGTAGAAATATTTTTCTAACCATGTGTGGATTTCTAAACTTACACCAAAAAGATACAAATATGTTTCTAACCATGTCTGCATATCTAAGCTTACACCAAAAAGATACAAATATTTTTCTAACCATGTGTGGATTTCTAAACTTACACCAAAAAGATACAAATATGTTTCTAGCCGTGCCTGAGAAATTAAGGAAAAACTGGACGGGGCATACGCCACTCACAACTTTGTTATATATTTAGTAACGTGACCTGAGTACATGGAAATGTCAAGGAGATCATTGTTTCCCGCAAGAATGTAGTGTGCGTGAGATTGTGCACGAGCTCCATGGAGACTTCTATGGCTTTTTTCGTCACGTTCGGTTGTCGGGAAAGATCTGGTTGTATGCTGTCTGGATGGTGTAGTGGAGGGGAGGGCGGGGTGGGTATTCGTTTATCACTATAGCACCACAACATGATGGATCACATTAATTTCAAAATAGAAAAGTGATAATCTCCTCCCCCCATTACCGTTTTCTCCGTCTTATTAAAAAAATGGTTGCTTGATGTCTAGAATCAGAAAATGTCAAAGCTGGGATGTATGGTTTCTTACCCATCCCTTTCTAGTGGTTATCTTCTGTCGATGTCAGCTACTCTGTGACTCCCACACTCCATGATAGACGTTAGTTTTAATGTGACATAAACAAAAATGAAACGGTTAACGTGATGAGCTGGAGGGCTTCATTAAGAAACGTATCTCTTCCGTGTGTTACCAGGCCTCGTAAAATGAACAGATAGTCAAGTCGTAAGAGGAAACAAAGTAGAACTGGGCACTGGGTTAACTATCACAACATATATACGTTTTAATCACGACAATTTCAAAATGTGTGTTGCAGACATGTGCTACACATCGAACCAATATAGTGTATTCGTATATTGTGATGTGTGTAAGATGTCTGACTTAGACGTTACAACTCAAAGAAAATTGACAGACAGAATTATATTAGTTCGAGCAAAAATAAAGGCAGAAAATTTGAATGAAAACAGAAACAGATATATCCCGGAACGTTCACATGTCCTACAGTTCTGCAGAGTAACTGAGTTGTAACAGACCCCTGTGGAGCAGGGGAGATTGGGGTTGAGGACTTATTCTCTAATGCCAAAAAATGTGGCTGAGGAGGTATCGACGAGGGTGGGGAAAGCTAGAACCAACACAACACCATTGTCAGATTGGGTTGAAATCGTGAGGGAGAGTCAGCGTTGTTTACTAGCTGGTAGAACGGGGTTATCTGGCCATGTAATGAATTTTGACTCTCTTTGTTATTTGAGCGGCCGGGAATGGTACGCCAAGCCGTCACATTTAGAATGACAGAGTGATAGGTCAGGATGAGCCAATGGGATTCGAGATGGGAGGAGGCAAGATATGATTGACGGATGAGCAGTCGGCTCGGAGAGAATACTAGTCCGCCATTTTAGTTTAACGAGGCCAGAGTGGGTCTTTAAAAGAGAAAGGACAGAGGATATTAGGAATTCAAGAGCAGATCTAGAAGGGTGTCTCACTATGCTCCAGGGGCGATTGCGTTCGTGCATTTTGGAGTGAAATAATGGCCATTCAAAGATAAAGAGAGACGTGAACGTATCTGTAGTCTTCACAGTCGTCAGCACGGATGATCTGTTGAGGGTTGGATATAAACTGAAGGTATAAACTATGTGGCAGTTCAGCAGACGTCAGTTCTTGAGGTGTTTCTGAGCTAGGGATCCAGCCTATCGTGCACACGAGTAAGGTCAGACGAGTCGGATATAGCTCTCTGAGCCAAAATGAGATGTATGTTTATGTTAAGTAACTCACCATTAGACCATTTATGTTAAGTAACTATAACCAGTAGAATATTTATGTTAAGTAACTATCACCAGTAGAATATGTATGTTAAGTAACTATCACCATTAGACCAATTATGTTAAGTAACTATCCCCATTAGACCGTTTATGTTAAGTAACTATCACTATTAGACAATTTATGTTAAGTAATAATCACCAGTAGAATATTTATGTTAAGTAACTATCACCAGTAGAATATTTATGTTAAGTAACTATCACTAGCAGAATATTTATATTTAGTAACTATCACTAGTAGAATATTTATATCAACATAATTTCTGTCAGAGCACCTTTTCAGGTGTACAGACTTAGATAACATATGACCTATATATAGGTATGGAGTGAAACAGTAGTCATTGGATAACTACGGCAAGAAATCAGATGTAACAGCAGTCATTAGATAACCAAACAATCAGCTGTATCAGCAGTCATTATATAACCAAGCAGTCAGCTGTAACAGCAGTCATTAGATAACTGTACCAAGCAGTCAGCTGTAACAACTGTCATTAGATAATCAAACAGTCAGCTGTAACAGCAGTCGTTAGATAAATGTACTAAGACGCCAGCTGTAACAGCAGCCATTAGATAATCAAGCAGTCAGCTGTAGCAGCAGTCATTAGATAACCAAGCAGTCAGATGTAACAGCAGTCATTAGATAACCAAGCAGTCAGATGTAACAGCAGTCATTAGATAACCAAGCAGTCAGATGTAACAGCAGTCACTTGATAGCTATACCAAGCAGTCAGATGTAACAGCAGTCACTAGATAGCTATACCAAGCAGTCAGATGTAACAGCAGTCACTAGATAGCTATACCAAGCAGTCAGATGTAACAGCAGTCACTACATAGCTATACCAAGCAATCAGATGTAACAGTAGCCACTAGATAGCTATACCAAGCAGTCAGATGTAACAGCAACCACTAGTTAGCTATATCAAGCAGTCAGATGTAACAGCAGCCACTAGATAGCTATACCAAGCAGTCAGATGTAACAGCAGCCACTAGATAGCTATACCAAGCAGTCAGATGTAACAGCAACCACTAGTTAGCTATATCAAGCAGTCAGATGTAACAGCAGCCACTAGATAGCTATACCAAGCAGTCAGATGTAACAGCAACCACTAGTTAGCTATATCAAGCAGTCAGATGTAACAGCAGCCACTAGATAGCTATTTAAAGCAGTCAGATGTAACAGCAACCACTAGATAGCTATATCAAGCAGTCAGATGTAACAGCAACCACTAGTTAGCTATATCAAGCAGTCAGATGTAACAGCAACCACTAGTTAGCTATACCAAGCAGTCAGACAGTCAGATGTAACAGCAACCACTAGTTAGCTATACCAAGCAGTCAGACAGTCAGATGTAAAAGCAGCCCCTAGTTAGCTATATCAAGCAGTCAGATGTAACAGCAACCACTAGTTAGCTACATCAAGCAGTCAGATGTAACAGCAACCACTAGTTAGCTATACCAAGCAGTCAGACAGTCAGATGTAACAGCAACCACTAGTTAGCTATACCAAGCAGTCAGACAGTCAGATGTAAAAGCAGCCCCTAGTTAGCTATATCAAGCAGTCAGATGTAACAGCAACCACTAGTTAGCTATATCAAGCAGTCAGATGTAACAGCAACCACTAGTTAGCTATACCAAGCAGTCAGACAGTCAGATGTAACAGCAACCACTAGTTAGCTATACCAAGCAGTCAGACAGTCAGATGTAACAGCAACCACTAGTTAGCTATACCAAGCAGTCAGACAGTCAGATGTAACAGCAGTCACTAGATAGCTATATCAAGCAGTCATCTCTTATTTAGTTGACACTTTCTAAATCGGGATACTTCTTATGATGTCACATCCAGGCCCGAGGACATGTTGTTTGCTAAATAATACTGAAATATATTCGTCAGAATGTTACTAAACTCAGAAAAGATAGCAAACAATAGTAACTATGAAGCCTGTCAAGCGGCTAAGGAGGATTGGGCACAGGACTGGTTGCCCCATCCTACACAAGATTTAAGTCACAACAAGTGCAATTCATAAAGACAACTGGAACATTTGATGATTGGGTATGTATTTGTTAAAGATCGAAATTGCTTACGATCGAGCTGTTTGGAGGCAGTCAATTGGAGAGGACGTGATGGCTGCCGACGCTCGTAGAGGCCTTCTGGCTGCAGAGAAAAGAGAAAGACTGAAAAGATCAAGAAACACCCCGGCGAGTCCACCATGTTTTCAACGGTCTGCTGAGGAAACTATGAGTCGGGGGATAATGACATTTTCCAAACTTGACGGTTGCTATGTGCTGTTTACACCAGAAGGAACGTCATCGTGCGCATCGTACGTATGTTCACAGGTTGCAGTTTGGTCCAGTTTAATTTAAACACGCCTCGTGTGTATATATATATATATATATATATATATATATATATATATATATATATATATATATATATATATATATATATATATATATATATGACTTGTGGCATGGTACTCCAATCACCTGGATGTCCAGTGTTCAAACTTCAAGCTGGCTATAACTTCATTTTCTTTCCCGTTGTTCGATAAATATGTTATCCGAGTGCAAAGAAACACTTGTCGTGTGATCGTTGTCTCGAACAAACATTCACATATACAAACTGTCATGTATGGCGCCTAGCTGGAAACAGCAAACAGTATTTAACATTAATGATCAAAAGTCCTGCTCAGTTCCGTCACCTCCCTGATGCTCAGGCTTGATAAGTAAATGGCATGCTCAGTTCCACGATCACCCTGGTGCTCTGGCTTGATAAGTAAAAGTCCTGCTCTTTCCGCGTCCACCTTGATGCTCTGGCTTGATGTGAAATGACACGTGGATATGAATGTGAAGTGACACGTGTATATAGATGTGATGTGACCCGTGGATATGTATGTTAGATGACACATTAGATGTGGAAGTGAAGTGACACGTGGATAAGGATGTGAAGTGACACATGGATATGGAAGTGAAGTGACACGTCGATATGGATGTGAAGTGACACTTAGATTTGGATGTGACGTGACACATTAGATGTAGAAGTGAAATGACACGTCGATATGGATGTGAAGTGACACTTGCATATGGATGTGAAGTGACACGTGGATGTGGATGTGACGTGACACACTGAATAATTGTTGAACAAGATTAGTGAGGGGAGAGATAGATGCACAATGACTGTGTCAATATCAAAACTATAACATGAAGGTGCAGAGGAGGACCAAACAACGAGATATGCTTACAAATGTACGGGATATAGGGACGCCCTGAGGTGAAACTTTTGACACCAGGCAGGAAGACTTGGCATTTATTGTTGAAACGTGTGCTCCTAGTGGATTCTGATAGGGTTTGTTTGATTGGTTGATTGATGATTAATTGATTTACTGATTGATTGGTTTCTATATTTGTCTATTTCATATTGATTGATTGGTTAGTTGATTGATTGATTGATTGATTGATATCAAAGCTGATAAAGTGAAAGAGTGCGCATTTAGTCAGAATCTCTGCCGAAGACGGATGCCTTAGGCTGAAAGGTGCAAATATCGCAGTCAAGCTGTAAACTAAGCCACACAACTCACTCCGTTCGCCGGACTTCATCCTGCTACATGCAAAGCCCTGTTCATGGCTTGGTAGTGGGAGATTGAGAACGAACGCAGAAGAAGAAGAATACATAATCATAAAACAGCAACACATAGAAAGGATTTGAGAAATAAAGAAAGAGAAGGAAGTAAAGAAACAATGTGGAAATGATAACAGTGATAAGTAACATGAACAACTGAGAGAATATCAGCAAAAAATCAATCAAGAAGATGAAAGCTCCTGATGCTTGAAGATATGTAGTCCGCAAATATGTGTTCAATAACTACATGGAGAATGCGTTGTGTGACTGTTTAGTTGTGAGTCTGTGTGTGTATGATGTGTGTGTGTGTGTTTTTATATGTGTTTATGGAAAACTCGGTTAGCGTCAGAATACTGACTAGGACCCTCACTTCACGCTCTCGTTGTGCACCTGGATACAGGCAGCGTAACAGCAGCCTGGCCAACGATGTGGAGAACAACACTGTGATCTCCAAAGTGGTGGGTCTACTGGGAAGTCCAGAACTGCACAACAACCAGGGGTATCTACGTCCATCTTCTTCAGTACGCCTCGTGATAAAACTTAACTTAACATCTTTATACTAGTTTAGAAGACTCTGCAGAGTCTGCATACAACCAGTTTCGTCTACATTTTCTTGCTCTAAAAGCTCTGCGCATCCAATCTATTTTTGAATGCAAAAATTGTCCCTGTCTCCGCTACTTCCTGTGGCAATGCATTCCAACCACCCACCACTCTCTGACTAGAAAAAATATAAATCTTATATATTCTCTGGTCCTTAGTCTTAGTCGACCAGTACTTCTACATGGGCAGATGCCCCTGTGCAGGTCCCACTTAGTCGACCAGTACTTCTACATGGGCAGATGCCCCTGTGCAGGTCCCACTTAGTCGACCAGTACTTCTACATGGGCAGATGCCCCTGTGCAGGTCCAAGCTCTTGTATGATCTTAATGTAACCGGGAGGAGAATTTTCTGCTTAGCGGGCTAGGCTCAGGCATCTTATTACTCCACTGCGTCGGGACAAATGCCGCGGAGGGTGGTTAACCGATATTTGAAACCATCTTAATAGACTAGAGCAAAGTAGACCTGCAGCCTGTTATGTGCCATATATGCTTCTCTAAACAAACCACATAACCATGGCCGGTGTTATGCCGTGTGACACAGTTAGTCGCCTCGTACGACACGTACTATGTGGGGCAGTGGTTCTATTCTTGTCCTTGACATACACAAAGACCCCCGCAGACCACTCGGGACCTTCCTTTAGTTAATCTCTAGCTATGCCCTCTTGTTCATGAGGGTGGTTGTTTTTTGAAGAAAAAATTGTTATCGTCTAATTTATTCTTTCCTTTGATTATCTTATAAATCTGTCACTTCGAATTCTTCTCTTCTAGAATTCTTATTCGGGAACCCAACTATCAGTTTCGTCGTTCTTCTTTGTATCCTTTCCAGAATGTTTATATCTCCTTTACGATAAGAACTCCATCCATGTACACAGTATTCCAATCTACGTCTAGCCAATGCTTTATGCAGTTTGACTATCACCTCCTTGCTTCTATGTTTAATATATTTCTTTTTCTCAAACCTAACATTGCATTTGATTTTTTCATTGCTACCTGGACTTGCTCACTCACTTTACCTGTATGATCTTTTATAACCCCTAGGTCTCTTTCCTTTTGTATCATTCTTATATTGTTCTCGTCCATTCTGTAATTATGTTTTATTGGATCTACCCATGTGGATGACTGTACATTTATCTACATTAAACTCCATTTGCCAGATTACAGACCATTCTCGAATTTTATCTAAATCCGACCTCAATATATCCACTTCTGCTTTAGATGAGACACTACTGCATAGTTTCGTGTCATCAGCAAATTTTGCAATCATGGATACCATATCAATGTCCAAATCGTTTATATATATCAAGAATAAAATTGGTTCCAAAACCAAGCCGTGTGGCACTCCACTTTTCACTTCACACCACCTAGAGTATCCATTATTTATGCCCAATCTCTGCCTTCTTTCCGTTAACCAACTTTCAATCCATTTGACAACTTCCCCACCTATTCCATGTGATTTTAACTTTCTAAATAATAGTTGATGAGGTACTCTATCAAAGGCCTTTGTAAAATCCTGATAAATAACATCCACTGGCTCCCCTTATCTATGATTTTAGTAACCTCCTCCATGAATTCTAATAGATTTGTTAAGCACGATCTCTCTCTAGTAAACCCATGCTGATTATTTCTGATTAGATTAAACTTATCTAAATGCATTACAATGTTTTCTTTGATTATTGACTCTAACAATTTACAGACTATGCTCGTTAGACTCACTGTCTACAGTTTGCTGGGTCTGATCTCTGGTCCTTTTTGAACAAGGGGATCACTCCTGCATCTTCCTAATTCCCTGGAAAAATCCCCTTTTGCAAGTAATTGAGGACATAATCTAGCCAATGGATTTGCTAGTTGGTCTCTAATTTCAAACATCAATTTTGGATGAATACCATCTTGAACTTGACATTGATCCACTTTCAACAACTCCAATTTTGTATGAATACCATCTTGAACTTGACATTGATCCACTTTCAACCCCTCCAATTGTGGATGAATACCATCTTGAACTTGATATTGATCCACTTTCAACCGCTCCAATTTTTTTCAAACCATTTACTCTGTCATACAGATTGATCGTAATCCCTCTGTACCTATGTCTCTTTGGAAAATATTTATAGGCTCTAGGATCTTGGAGGAGTAGTCTTTTGTGTAAACTGACAAGGTACTGTTTGGGTAGATTAACTGCCTCCCTATTCTCAGTTATAAGAAGAAATTCTGTAATCCACCACCAAGGAAACATCATAAATAACGAAGTACTCATCACTAGTAGTGTTGAACAACAACAACACCAACAACAACAAGTATGTATACACGTTGAGGAGTGGGTATGTCTGTGTGTGTATGTATGTGTGTATGTGTGTGCATTCTTAATCGAGTGTGGGCTTGTTATTGACACCAACTATTATCATGATCCCCAGCTCAGTATTCAGACAGCGGTCCCCCATCTTAAATTCACGACTAAACGCACACCAATTCAAACTTACAAGGACTGTCAATTTCGAATAGTTGCTTCATTTTTAGCTCATTTGGCATACCAACACTTCATCCGGGCAAGTCGGAAATCTATTTTTTTTAAAGCCTTCTGGGCAACATTTGCTTGTAATTTGTGTATACGATGTAGATGCGAAATAGAAAAGGCGTAGATCCCCATAAAGATAAAAAGAGATTACTTATCTTTCATCATCAAATTACGATAAAGCTGGGCCACTTAGAAATGAACATAAACAGCCAAAGGGGCAATTTTAATGAACAAAGATAAATATTTCGCTCTCTATTGCACATTATTTATTTTTATCATTTTAAAATACTAACAGGGTACAGGCACGGCGATTTGTAAGACCATCCGGAGAAAGTATCAACCACAAACGCAAAGACCATACTCCGTCAATAAGGTCGTGGAACTAGTTTGAATATAAATATCGCAGAAACTAGTTGACAGAAAATTATGATAATTTGACTGATCGGAAGACATTTTGTTTATGTGTTTTATATAAAATACCTGAAATGTTGTTGGTGGTGGAAGTAAGGTAACAAACCTTACAGTAATTGCAACAAAAATGTTTAATTTGAAGTGTCATAGGTGTATCTTTGTTGATGTAGTTGGGGGACTTTAAACGTAGGTTTCAAAAATCACTCAGAACTTTCACATGCACCTGAGAGGTTTGGGGACCGTCTCTTATTTGTCAATCATTTATAAATGACAGAACAAATGAGCGACCTACTCTTCTCATCCCCAGAATTCCACTTATACCGTTGGATATTCGGTCCATAAGTCTCCGTTTGTCACTCAGCACTTTGCTAGACTTCTAGCACTGGGAGGTGCAGTTTGGTGTTTGAGTTCGAAACCACGACGATCAGAGTTACACTTATCAAAAGCTCTGAAACTTTTAGAAGACATGCAGTCCTCAGCTAATCATGGTAAATGATACAATAACACTTTTAGAAGACATTCAGTCCTCAGCTAATCATGGTAAATGATACAACAACACTTTTAGAAGACATGCAGTCCTCAGCTAATCATGGTAAATGATACAACAACTCTTTTAGAAGACATGCAGTCCTCAGCTAATCATGGTAAATGATACAACAACACTTTTAGAAGACATGCAGTCCTCAGCTAATCATGGTAAATGATACAACAACACTTTTAGAAGACATGCAGTCCTCAGCTAATCATGGTAAATGATACAACAACACTTTTAGAAGACATGCAGTCCTCAGCTAATCATGGTAAATGATACAGCAACACTTTTAGAAGACATGCAGTCCTCAGCTAATCATGGTAAATGATACAGCAACACTTTTAGAAGGCATGCAGTCCTCAGCTAATCATGGTAAATGATACAACACTTTTAGAAGACATGCAGTCCTCAGCTAATCATGGTAAATGATACAGCAACACTTTTAGAAGACATGCAGTCCTCAGCTAATCATGGTAAATGATACAACAACACTTTTAGAAGACAGGCAGTCCTCAGCTAATCATGGTAAATGATAAAGTAACACTTTTAGAAGACATACAGTCCTCAGCTAATCATGGTAAATGATACAATAACACTTTTAGAAGACATGCAGTCCTCAGCTAATCATGGTAAATGATACAACAACACTTTTAGAAGACATGCAGTCCTCAGCTAATCATGGTAAATGATACAACAACACTTTTAGAAGACATGCAGTCCTCAGCTAATCATGGTAAATGATACAACAACACTTTTAGAAGACATGCAGTCCTCAGCTAATCATGGTAAATGATACAACAACACTTTTAGAAGACATGCAGTCCTCAGCTAATCATGGTAAATGATACAGCAACACTTTTAGAAGGCATGCAGTCCTCAGCTAATCATGGTAAATGATACAACACTTTTAGAAGACATGCAGTCCTCAGCTAATCATGGTAAATGATACAGCAACACTTTTAGAAGACAGGCAGTCATCAATAATTCATGGTAAATGATTCAACAACACTTTCATGACAAAGGATACAGCATCGCTATTTCGACACTGTCCACTTGCTCGTGTCCTTTTAGTATATGGCAGTTTCCGAAAAAAAGCCACTGCATGATGATTTTTTTTTACAAGTGATTTCCACCTTCATCAGTATCAGACGAGTCTGTTAGACTGGTGCCTGTTATAGGCTGTATGATTTGTGTGGCATATTTTTCCCAATATTTATGTTCCTCTTTCAAGACATGATCTTCACATTTAATCCAGTATTCTTCTTCTTCTTCTTCTGCGTTCGTTGTCAATCTCCCACTACCAAGCCCCAATCAGGGCTTTGTAAGTAGCAGGATGTAGTCAGGAGAACGGTATGCGTTGTGTCGCTAGTTTATAGATTGACTGCAATTTTTGCACCTTTTCAGTCGGACACATCCGTCTTCGGCCGGAAACCAGGATTATTTATTTATATTCGATAGGGCTCATGTGTGATTTTCTTCACATCGCCCATTTCAAATGTATTTTGAGAGACCACATGGCCTTTGACTTTAGCCCACATAAGCTCTTTAGGATTTAATAATGGCAAGGTAGAAGTCTTACCCATATATGATCATTCTCTTGTAGTGTGTTATCGATCTGAAATATCTTCCTGTTTGTCCTGTTCTCACAAGAGTTCGCAGCTCTTGTTTTAAGCACGTTTCACTCAAATGGGTATTTTCCTTTACATCAGTGTTAGTAGTTGAGGAAGTAGACCATTACCTTCCAGAACCAGAACATTCTGGTAAGACACATTGTCAATTCTCATTCCAATGTTGGGAAATGTGTCCGTTCATGTCGTTATGGTAGTCCCGATTATCGGCAGATTTCAACTGGAAAACCAGTTCCACATTTTCGTGTATAACCTTTTTCCTGCTTCCTGCATGTTCTATTATGAACCTTTGCTCTTTGTTATTCTACCCTAACCATTTTATAGGTCCAACAACTGACTACCAATCTCTGTCATTAGTGTGTTGCACATTTATCCATGTCTCATCAAGAAATACTATGTCGTCATCTGCAGCACGTATTTCTCCGAACTCTCGTAAATACCGGATTCTTGAAACAACAGGATGAGTTTTCTCACATATCACGTTTCTATATCCTGCAAACTTTCGAAATGTAAAAACCCACTTCAAGCGCAGTCTTCCACAATGTACATTGTTTCTTCTTCTGTCATTTGTCAAATTGCGTAGGCAGTGTCTAGACTTAATTTGATACCAACACTTTACGCATCTCTCATATGATGACCACTTTGACGAAACTATCTAATTCGGTTTTCCTTCCGAGCACTTTCTGCTTCTTGAAACGAGACAATCTTACAGTTTAACCCACTGCGAAAAAGTATTTTTGGAAATATCCAGGATGTTCATCCTCCTTTTCCTCGGGTGTGATAGCTTATCCATAAGACTGTCTAGTTCAGCTTATTTGAGAAATATGTTTACAGTTTCAGTGCAATTGCTTTCAGTGTAATCAATTTCATTTGTATGGCCATCGCTTCAGTTTCATTGCAACTCTTACAGGGGCAAATCACTCGTTAGCCACTTTGGAAACATTCTTAAACGGGTCTTTGAGCAACGAGCTCGAGCTATGGTAGAGCCGCTGCTCAGTGCCTCACAATCAGTATTCCGGATAAACAGGGGAATATACGGATGCTTTATTTACGCTCAGACAGTTGAATATTTGAAGAAAAAAAAAAATACACTAAAAAAAACTCAACGTGGCATTCATTTATCAAAATATTACATTTGATTGGGAAACCCGACGTAGACTTTTTGAGGTAATGGAGGAAGATGGTGTGAATTGTCAACTACTGGATGGCATTCGTGCCTTGTAAGCAAAAAGTGAAAGTGCAGTACGAAAGAATGCAGGTATGACACATTGGTTTCTAGTGCTGAGTGGTGTACGACAGGAGTGTGTTCTTTCTCCACTTCTGTTCACAATTTGTGTGGATCAAATTTGCACAGTTGGCTAACCGTCATGAGAAGTCCCTAAATGAACTGTTATTTGCTGATGATTAGATCATGTTTTACCAACATGGAGAAGAACTACAACACCACCTGAACTTTCTCCATTTCGCTTGTAACGAATATGACATGAAGACCAACACAGGCCAAACATAGACTTTGTTGATTTCACATGAAAGAGTGCAGAGAAGTTCCCACGTTAGTGACAATAGCATCGAGCAAGTACGGGAGTTCAAATACCTAGGTAGTATGTTCACTGATGACGGCAGAGTGGACAGAGAGATTGTACATAGAATTCAGAAGACGAACAGTGTTCACTGCCAAACCCTAGAGTGCTTCTTTCAAATAAGAGAAGGCTGATAAACGCATTATTTATTTCTACATTGTGTTACCAATGTCAATCTTGGCCGCTTCTAGAAACACATAAAAGATGCGCTGTGAGATGCGCTGTGTGAGAAGTGAAGCCGGAAAGACAATCCTTGACCGAATCCACAACACCATACTAAGGCAGGCAGTAGGGACAAACCCAGTTAGTAACTACATTGAAGCACAACAAATCAAGTGGTTTGTTCATAGACTCATGGTACATTATGACCAGCCTGCATCAAGAGCATATCATATGCAGGCTTCCGGTCCATGAGCAAGGGCAGACTTCGGTGTCGGTGGATCGAGTGTGTCTCTGACACTCTCAGGAAGTTAACGACAGCACAAGCCTCCCACTTGGCGATAACAAGAGATCTAGGCATCCCGCCTCTCTGTGACGGCGTATGGCAAGGGTAGTAGGACATCCTAACTCTCTGTGACGGCGTATGGCAAGGGCAGTAGGACATCCCACCTTTCTGTGACGCCGTATGACAAGGGGAGAGGACAAATGAAGAAAGTTTTCGTTTGTACAAGCACACTCTCGTATACGCTTCTGTTATTGACACAAATGAAGAAAGTATCAGTTTGTGCAAGCACACTCTCGTATACGCTTCTGTTATTGACACAAATGAAGAAAGTATCAGTTTGTGCAAGCACACTCTCGTATACGCCTCTGTTGTTGACACAAAATGAAGAAAGTATCAGTTTGTACAAGCACACTCTCGTATACGCCTCTGTTGTTGACACAAATGAAGAAAGTTTCACTTTGTACAAGCACACTCTCGTATACGCCTTTGTTCTTGACACAAATGAAGAAATTATCAGTTTGTACAAGCACACTCTCGTCTACGCCTTTGTTGTTGGCCCAAATGAAGAACGTATCAGTTTGTACAAGCACAAACTCGTATATGCCTCTGTTGTTGACACAAATTAAGAAAGTATCAGTTTTTACAAGCACACTCTCTTATTCGCCTCTGTTGTTGACAGAAATGAAAAAAAGTTTCAGTTTCTACAAGCACACTCTCGTATACGCCTCTGTTGTTGACACAAATGAAGAAAGTTTCAGTTTGTACAGACTCTCATATACGCCTCTGTTGTTGACACAAATGAAGAAAGTATCAGTTTGTACAAGCACACTCTCGTATACGCCTCTGTTGTTGACACTTACAAATGACAATTATGCTGCGACTCTGTTCATTGAATGCTAATCAGCGAGATAGAAAGAAATAATGAACTTTTCCGTACAAGCCGCACTTCTCCACATTGAAATACGTCACAACTGTTATTCGTATTACTCTAATATCTTATAATTCTCTACTATACATACAATCGGATATTTGGTATAAAATATGTTTACCAATTATTTTTTAAAATCCAATTGCATGTGCGTACAAAAAAATAAAAAATAAAAGATTTTTAAACCTAAATTTTAAAAACATTCGATATACTATTTTCTTAGCTTTATTTTTTTTAATTGAACAACGACTTTATGGAACCACTATAGTATTGTCAGCCTCTCGGAATTAATATACCAATTATCAGAAGCCATATACCAATTGTCACAAAACAAACATCAATCATCAAAAGACATATACCAATCATCAGAAAACATTTACACTATTCATGAGAAAACCTACACCAATCATTAGAAAACATGTACTTCAATCATCAGAAAACATTTACAATCAGCAGAAAACATTCACCAATCGCTAGGAAACATTCACCAAACATCAGAAAACTTGTATTTCCCATTTATTTCAATCATGAGAAAACATTCACTAATCCTTAGAAAGCATTTACCAATCATTAGAAAAGATTAATCAATCATCAGAAGACATTCACCAATCACAGAAAACATTTACCAATCATTAGAAAACATTCACCAATCGTTAAAAAAGATTCACCAATCATTAGAAAAGATTCACCAATCATTAGAAAAGATTCGCCAATAATTAGAAAAGATTCACCAATCATCATAAAACATTCACCAATCATCAGAAAACATTCACCAATCATCAGAAAACATTCAACAATCATCAGAAAATATGCAACAATCATCAGCACGCATGTACACTGATCATCGGAAAGCCAGAACGTAGTTGCACGACTCACAATCCTAACTTGTATGTGTTACGACTCATGAGCCAGCAAGGTTGTAAGCTTATGTTGTTGTTTGCGAATGCCCACAATGAGTAGATTACTCTTTTGTGCGCCCTGAAAAGGACGTTCAGTGGCGGTTTGCAGTAAATCATTCAAAAGTGAGTATTGAAGTCGCACGCACTGGGTCCTAATGTGCACGACACACTACACTGCACTCTGTCTTATGGAACAAGGCCAACATCAAGACAATAAACGAACAAAAAAAAGGAAAACAATTCCTGTGCCACGATCTGTCGACCGTTTTAGTCAATAGAGGGAGAAAAAGATGGGTGATTTTCTTTGGACATTGTTTATAACTTAAACTAACGTCTTTATACTGGTTTAAATGATTATACAGAATCTGTATACAACCATTTTCTTGGATGGTGTTTAACCGTTGTTCGAGTCCATCTTAATAGACGCAAACACTAGAACTAAGTTGACCCGTAGCCAGTTATGCGCCTAGCTGCTCTAAACAAACCAATTGGGGAAAGCTACAATTAACTTTATGATGGCTCTACGTTCAGCATTGGTTCGAACTCCTCACAAAATGTCTTTCCACTTCTTTATCAACTCACACATTCTTTTCTGGATGATGGATTTCAAAGACGTGCCCGGCCCAACAAGAAGTAGATACGTGACTGGTTTTAGGTACACGGCAGATTTAGATTCAAGGGTCGAATATTTTGGACATATCAGACACTGCAGGTGGGTAAGAAACGTTAGAGGGTCTATTGTACGTGACCTAGGCTAACTAGGTCCCTTCCTCGCTGTCTTTCCTTATCTATCAGTAAAATTGGTACCAATTTACAGCTAATTGGGTCGACAAGAGCGTGCTGATAATGAGGTTTATGCCTGGTACCTTTATGTTCTTTCTTTTCTATTTCTAACATTCGTTTTGCAGATGATATCGACGGGTTGGCGGGTTCAGAAGCAGAACTCCAGGAATGGGTCAGATAGCTTGATTAAACAGCTCTTGACTATGGAATGTAGATAAACGCTGAAAAGACCAAATTAATTACCAACAACGCCGACGGTTTCAACAGTAGGATAAAAGCTAATGGTAAGTAACTCGAAGTGGTTGACCGTTTTAAAGATCTAGGAGTCGATTGTCAGTGATGAAGGATCAAAATGCAAGGTGTTGGCCAGAATTGCACAGACAATAGCGGTGCTTGCACGGCTTAACGAAATCTGGTAAGGTAAACGATTAGCACTATTCACGAAAATCAGATTAATGCGTACACTGGTCCTGTCAATATTCCTCTATGCTTATGAGACATGGACAGTTACAGCTGACCTTCAGCGAAGGATACAGGCCTTGGTGATGAGATGTTTCCGAAGACTTTTAAACACCACGTACAAAGATCGAGTTACAAATAAGGAAATACGAGATAGAATTGCAGAAGCAATAAGGGCCTTTCGAAGACCTCTTGGTAACTGTCAAAAGAAGAAAACTCGCTTGGTAAGGTCCCATATCGAGACCAACTGGTCTTGCAAATACGATCATCCATGGAAAGGTGCAAGGCAGACGACGAAGAGGCCGTCCCAAAAAGATATGGGAGGACAACATAAAAGAATTGACTAATCTCCGACCAGATGAGGCACAGACAGCGGCCTGCTAACAGAGAAGGGTGGCGTGATATTGTGAGGATGTCTTCTAGTGTGCCCCAACGACCTCACCGGTTACGGGATGACCTAACCTGACCTGAACGGTCGTCCTAACAGGACGTTTTTGACGTTGTGTCGTGGTTTACATTGAGGCTACGATATCTGCGCGTTTCGGCTCGATATTTCCGGTTTCAGCATGACATTTTAGGGAGAAGGTTTGCCTTCCCTCTGCAATCTTTATTCTCGTAGCTAGACTACACTACTGGAACCTATTTCCAGAGCCGTCATTTGGTGGTGGAATAGTGTCTTGGTCAGCTCTAGTTCTCTGACTTTTAAGCGAGTAGCCAGCTACGGGTCGTGTTATATAACGCAACGAAGGATAGTTGTGGATGGGGTTACTATCTTGAATTCAGAGACGAATTCAATTTAGATAGCCAGTTGAGAGCGGTCGACTTAGGACTGTAGAGTAGACAGACGGAGGCATATTTGAGTTGAGATTTAGACGACAGGGTGAGGCAGTTGAGAGAGACACGCAGAAATCAAGGTAACTACCCTCATATTAAGTAGTGGTCGTAATTACAAGTCATCAGTAGCTTATAGAGGTAGTCCCCCAGTTATCCCATTCTTCGTATTGACGCAGTCCCACTGATCACGTCGACATCACCTTGATCACGTGAATTTAAGTCGTCGATCGCAGCTACAGTCAGTTTTCCAGTGATCCCATGGATCATATTTCATGCAGTCTATGAGACCACTTTGATCTACCGCTGACAAAGAGGAACAAGACCACGGACGTCATACTCGGGTTTAGAACCTACAAACTTTACCATCAGCGGCAATCCGTAACTAAGTTCGATCTCAGCAGGCCAGATTATGAGAAGAGAAATAACTGGGCAATAACAGTATCGATAAGGTTAGGTTTTAGCAAGCGTGTGAGAGAAAGAATTTAAGGAGAAAGAACTGGGCAATAACAGTATCGATAAGGTTATGTTTTAGCAAGCGTGTGAGAGAAAGAATTTAAGGAGAAAGAACTGGGCAATAACAGTATCGATAAGGTTAGGTTTTAGCAAGCGTGTGAGAGAAAGAATTTAAGGAGAAAGAACTGGGCAATAACAGTATCGATAAGGTTATGTTTTAGCAAGCGTGTGAGAGAAACAATTTAAGGAGAAAGAACTAGGCAATAACAGTATCGATAAGGTTAGGTTTTAGCAAGCGTGTGAGAGAAAGAATTTAAGGAGAAAGAACTGGGCAATAACAGTATCGATAAGGTTAGGTTTTAGCAAGCGTGTGAGAGAAAGAATTTAAGGAGAAAGAACTGGGCAATAACAGTATCGATAAGGTTAGGTTTTAGCAAGCGTGTGAGGGAAAGAATTTAAGGAGAAAGAACTGGGCAATAACAGTATCGATAAGGTTAGGTTTTAGCAAGCGTGTGAGAGAAAGAATTTAAGGAGAAAGAACTGGGCAATAACAGTATCGATAAGGTTAGGTTTTAGTAAGCGTGTGAGAGAAAGAATTTAAGGAGAAAGAACTGGGCAATAACAGTATCGATAAGGTTAGGTTTTAGCAAGCGTGTGAGAGAAAGAATTTAATGAGAAAGAACTGGGCAATAACAGTATCGATAAGGTTAGGTTTTAGCAAGCGTGTGAGAGAAAGAATTTAAGGAGAAAGAACTGGGCAATAACAGTATCGATAAGGTTAGGTTTTAGCAAGCGTGTGAGAGAAAGAATTTAAGGAGAAAGAACTGGGCAATAACAGTATCGATAAGGTTAGGTTTTAGCAAGCGTGTGAGAGAAAGAATTTAAGGAGAAAGAACTGGGCAATAACAGTATCGATAAGGTTAGGTTTTAGCAAGCGTGTTAGAGAAAGAATTTAAGTTGTTAGAAGTTTATAGTTGGCAGTGTTACTGAAATAAATTAAAATATTGTATTGTGTTTATAGTTAGTGTTATTTGAATTTGATTAGAGTGAGTGAAGAGTGAAATAGAATAGAGCAGATCCCTTTACCGTCTGCGACAGAGCTCCATCAAATCGATCGGGTCAGGAACAGTAGTCTTGGACAAAATCTGGAAAGATAAAAGTCAATGATAATGATGTGATGATAATGAAGGATGTGTGTGATGATGATGGTGATTTTGATGATGATGATGGTAGTCATGATGATAGGCATCATGATGGTAGTTATATTGATGGTGATAATAATGGCCATGATGTTGGTGATCATGGTGATGGTAATGATGATGGTAGTTATGTTGATGGTGATAATGATGGCCATGATGATGGTAGCTATGACGATAGTCATGATGATGGTAGTTATGATGATGGTGATGGTCATGATGATGGTGATGATGGCGATGGTCATGATGATGGTAGTTATGATGATGGTGATGATCATGATGATAATGATGGCTTGATGATGGTGATGGTCGTGATGATGGTTATGATGATGGCGATGATGATCATGAGCTTGACTGATACACGCTACATGAACCTAGGTGATATGGGTTCTAAACCTTTTTCTTAACTAAAGGTAAAATAAAAACTTGGCATGCACATTTCGCGGCGACTACAGAAGCAATCAGCCTGTATTGCTGAGATCTAAAAATCTTCCTAGTTACTACAAGCAACAGGAATACATGCCAATATGACCGTTGTTTAGTGTGGTGCTGTCTTGTCTGCCCCTCACGACACGCACCTGTCTAAACTATTTTCACTCTCCCATCATTGACTAGATTTGGGCGTACTTGTGCAGTAGATCACCGGCTTAGAACATGTAATCAATGTCATGTAATGTAATGACTAGGCAACTCTCTCAGGCAAGCGATACCATTTCTCTTATCTTCTTGAGTGTAGGTAGTTCCAATGGCAAAAGTCGATGCCAATGGTTTGACCGAAATCGACATATCAAGAAGTACTAGTTGCCAAGCGTTCTCATAAGGAGGGCATCCCCCTCCTTTTTCTCTCCCTTCCTCCCCCACCCCATTTTCCACAGTTGGTGGATAGTCAAGATCTGTTTAACAACTTGGTCGAAGACGGATGTTCAACTTCTTTTATAAAGGTGGGTGGATGGGAACATACAGTGAGCTCTCCGAGAAAGGTACACCAACGTTGTCTAAACATTGATAAAGGTGGGTGGATGGGAACATACATTGAGCTCTCCGAGAAAGGCACACCAACATTGTCTAAACGTTGATAAAGAAGGGTGGATGGGGACATACAGTGAGCTCTCCGAGAAAGGTACACCAACGTTGTCTAAACATTGATAAAGGTGGGTGGATGGGAACATACATTGAGCTCTCCGAGAAAGGCACACCAACATTGTCTAAACGTTGATAAAGGGGGGTGGATGGGGACATAGAGTGAGCTCTCCGAGAAAGGCACACCAACATTGTCTAAACGTTGATAAAGGTGGGTGGATGGGAACATACAGTGAGCTATCTGAGAAAGGTACACCAACATTGTCTAAACGTTGATAAAGGTGGGTGGATGGGAACATATAGTGAGCTCTCCGAGAAAGGTACACCAACGTTGTTTAAACATTGATAAAGACTTCAGATCAATATATGAAAGAGGTTCGTCATATCGTTTCAATAACTATCGTAGACGCCCATATTTAGCCGAGGCATGTGCCCGCTAGCTGTTTCTGGCCCTTGTCTTAATTCTATCCAGCTTACCAAATCTCACAGAATCTGGCCCGCCAATCACATCAGAACTGTTATTTTGTTGTAATCAATTGTTGTTGCTGTTTAATTATCATTATGAGTGAGTTTATACTTTTATGCGCCATGAATTTCAGGGCGTTAAGGGGCGAGTTGTTGTAGCTTTTCTCACATCACGAGCGTGCTGGTGAAGGTGGACCGCAGTTCTCCAGGCACTTGTGCTATGCTTGGCTTCATCTGCAAGGCGCTCACTACTACGGGGATTACATTTATTCACATCTCGTCAGCGAGACTGCCTTGAAAACAGCCTGTTTCCAGGGAACACTACATGGAAGAGAGATAGTGGTCTTGGTCCGTATATTGGGCCTGGCAAAGACGCGACGTCCTGGTCAGTATGTTGGGCCTGGCCGAACTAGAGTATCAGATCTCCCTGTAATCAAATAGAAATATAAATCTCTCAGAGACGACTCATCAACTTCGGGAAATAAATTTATTTTTTTAAAGTTATCATAAAGAGATCCTTTGTATTGTTTGATGAGTCACACGTGTGTACTCGATGCTGACCTCACTTGTGACGTCTGTGCACTGGAAACATGTCAGCTTGACACGGCAAAGCATGTACAGTTCTGTTCTGTTCCATTCTGTTTCTAAGCATCTACTTTGCTGCACTCTCGACATGCCCATAGGAGCTCAGTCTCTCTCAGTAAATAGCGACGTGCATGGATACTGATGGTTCATCTATCTCGTTGATTGTACACACTCGTGATCCATCCTCTCATACGCCCACTCAACTACACTTCTACTAGTTCTCGTTCGCATGTCGACATGTGAAGCCTAGTTCTCCTCATCATTATGTCGACATGTGAAGCCTAGTTCTCCTCATCATTATGTCGACCTGTGAAGCCTAGTTCTCCTCATCATTATGTCGACCTGTGAAGCCTAGTTCTCGTTCCCATGTCGACATGTGAAGCCTAGTTCTCGTCCTTATGTCGACCTGTGAAGCCTAGTTCTCGTCCTTATGTCGACCTGTGAAGCCTAGTTCTCGTCATTATGTCGACCTGTGAAGCCTAGTTCTCGTCCTTATGTCGACCTGTGAAGCCTAGTTCTCGTTCTCATGTCGACCTGTGAAGTCTAGTTCTCGTCATTATGTCGACCTGTGAAGCCTAGTTCTCGTCATTATGTCGACATGTGAAGCCTAGTTCTCGTTCGAATGTTGACCTGTGAAGCCTAGTTCTCCTCGTCCCATATGTCGACCTGTGAAGCCTAGTTCTCTGGATAAAGTTTGATGTGCGTGATAGTACTTCAAGGACTCCAAATATATGTGTGTGGATGTTTGTTTCTGGGGCCAGCCCTCAGTAGGTATATATCTGAGCATATAATAGTTTTGTACGTTAAAATGAATAGAGGTATAAAGATACTTTACATCAATCTTCCACTGGCCAGATCATCAATCTTCCACTGATCAGATGTCCCAATGTTACACTATCTAGATCATCAATCTTCCACTGATCAGATCTCCCAATGTTCCACTATCTAGATCATCAATCTTCCACTGATCAGATCTCCCAATATCGGGAGAAGGGCAGGCCGGCAGCCAAAATATCGTCTCCAGTCCCTGTGAAATCTATCGCCGGGGCCGTTGGGATCCGTTCTGCACAGAGCGCTGCCATCCCTCCCCGAGCGAGCCCGGTCGGTCGGTCGTCTGGTGTGTGTAGGGGCCCCTGTCAGGAGGTCCTAGGTCGACGAAATGAAGGACGGAACAACCGTCCGTCCGTCAGTCGGTCCCTGCGGCCGTCCCAGTGAGGCTTTTTACATAACCGTGTTCCGCCGACCGGTGCGTGTGGTTCGTACGTCTCCGACAGATATCTGGTTGATCCTGCCAGTAGTCATATGCTTGTCTCAAAGATTAAGCCATGCATGTCTAAGTTCATACTGTCTCACGGTGAAACCGCGAATGGCTCATTAAATCAGTCGAGATTCCTTAGATGACACGATCCTACTTGGATAACTGTGGCAATTCTAGAGCTAATACATGCTTACCAAGCTCCGACCCTCGCGGAAAGAGCGCTTTTATTAGTTCAAAACCAATCGTCGTTTTCCCTCGCGGGGTTGCGGCGTCCCCACTGGTGACTCTGGATAACTTTGTGCTGATCGCATGGCTTCATGTGCCGGCGACGCATCTACTTTCAAATGTCTGCCCTATCAAATATCGATGGTACGTGACATGCCTACCATGTTTGTAACGAGTAACGGGGAATCAGGGTTCGATTCCGGAGAGGGAGCATGAGAAACGGTTACCACATCCAAGGAAGGCAGCAGGCGCGCAACTTACCCACTCCCGGCACGGGGAGGTAGTGATGAAAAATAACAATACGGGACTCTTTCGAGGCCCCGTAATTGGAATGAGTACACTTTAAACCCTTTAACGAGGATCTATTGGAGGGCAAGTCTGGTGCCAGCAGCCGCGGTAATTCCAGCTCCAATAGCGTATACTTAAGTTGTTGCAGTTAAAAAGCTCGTATTTCGATCTCAGGCGCAGGCGGGCGGTCCGGCTCGCGCCGGTTCACTGCCCGTTGTCTCCTGCCCTACCGTCTGCCGGCTCTCTCCCACGGGTGCTCTTCGCTGAGCGTCCTGGGTGGCTGGCGCGTTTACTTTGAAAAAATTAGAGTGTTCAAAGCAGGCCTCGGCTTCCTGAATAATGGTGCATGGAATAATGTTAAAGGACCTCGGTTCTATTTTGTTGGTTTTCGGAACTGGAGGTAATGATTAACAGGGACAAACGGGGGCATTCGTATTGCGGCGTTAGAGGTGAAATTCTTGGATCGCCGCAAGACGAGCTACTGCGAAAGCATTTGTCAAGAATGTTTTCATTAATCAAGAACGAAAGTCAGAGGCGCGAAGACGATCAGATACCGTCGTAGTTCTAACCATAAACGATGCCGACTAGCGATCCGCAGGAGTTGCTTCGATGACTCTGCGGGCAGCTTCCGGGAAACCAAAGTGTTTGGGTTCCGGGGGAAGTATGGTTGCAAAGCTGAAACTTAAAGGAATTGACGGAAGGGCACCACCAGGAGTGGAGCCTGCGACTTAATTTGACTCAATACGGCAAAACACTGAAATGATTGACAGGCCGAGAGCACTTTCGCTGGGTCCAATATGGAACGGTTGCTGGAATTAGACCCTCGAAAATCTGGGGCTATGCTCTCGGTCGCTTGACTGTCTCGCATCCAGTGTTCGATAAAGGAATTGACGGAAGGGCACCACCAGGAGTGGAGCCTGCGGCTTAATTTGACTCAACACGCCAATACTGTAAAATGACTGACAAATCGAGGGCACTTTCGTTGGGTCTAATAGTGAACATGTGCTGGTATTAGACCCACGGAAGACAGGTCAGTTTTACCCTCCTAATGAAAGAGCGTCTGCTACGGTAACCCTGCTTAACCCTACAGAAATCGCAGGTTCCAGACACTTGGTCATTGACTGACTAAAAAGCCCTCTATTGATCCGTTGGGTCTATTAGTGAACGGGTGCTGGTATTAGACCCTCGGAAAACAGGTCAGTTTTACCCTACTAAAGACAGGGCGTTACTACGGTAGTCCTGCTCAACTCGAGAGGAATCGCAAATCGCAGACATTTGGTCCACCTGCTAGGCTGATAAGCCAACGGCGCGGAGGCTACCATAGGAGGGATTACGGCCGAACGCCTCTAAGCCGGAATCCCGCCCTAAATCTCAGCTCCACTGCGATGGGAGGCTACGATAGGGTTGGAACCTGGGGTTCGTGTCCCAGCCCGACCCGGTCGAGCCGCAGAAATAGGTCTCTGCCGTCCGCCGATCAAAGCGGGCGGGAAGCTGCCCGATATTCACCCCATACGGCGATGAGGTGTGAAACCGATTGTAGAAGACTTAGTTCTCGGTCGGGGTGTCGTAAGCAGTAGAGCAACCACCTCACTGCGAACTGTTGAGACGCAACGCCTTGATCATGAGATGTGTCCGCACACCAGGCGAACAACATCTCCGTGCCATTACCAGGCTTGTCCCCTGGTGAAATGCACTCCTTCGAGAGGAATCGCAGGTCGCTGACATTTGGTCCACGTGCTTGGCTGATAAGCAAATGGTGTGAAGCTACTACCTGAGGGACTACGGCCAAACGCCTCTAAGCCAGAATCCCGCCCTAAATCTCAGAGCCGCTGTGATGCGAGGCCACGATATGGTTGGGACCTGGGGCTCGCGTCTCAGCCCGGCCCGGTTGAGCCGCAGAAATGCATCTGGCCAAATGCATTCCTGCCTCGCTCTTTACCTCTGTCTGCTATCAGTCATCCCAATGGACGCAGAAGGGATGCAGTCCAGCGGACATTGCACCTCTGCCCTATTGTGACAACGTCCTAGGAGGCGGGGAATGCTATGCGTGCCATCACTGCAGATGAGCCGAGAAAATAAAGGGAGCAAAGAGATGCCTCACTCACATGCATATGCTACGTTTCTGACAGGACGTGACGATCCTGAGACACAGTCACACTGGACTGCCTCTCTTTCGGGATAGTACAAACTAGTACATAGTCCATCATATCATTGCCAAACCCTATAGACACGAGTGGGGAAGACTCGTTAGTCCTGCAAGACAACTTTCCTAAGAGAGACAACTCTGACCAAAAACAACTGTTGCCTTGCAGATAGGCTGGGGACAGCCAAAGGCTAAGGAGGGCATGCCTACAGAAACGCCTGTTGAAATCAGATGCACTGAGCCACAGTGCAACGTAAATATCGTTGTAAACAGCGTACGATGAAGAAGAAGAAGAAGATCTCCCAATGTTCCACTATCTAGATCATCAATCTTCCACTGATCAGATCTCCCAATGTTCCACTATCTAGATCATCAATCTTCCACTGGCCCGATCATCAATCTTCCACTGATCAGATCTCCCAATGTTCCACTATCTAGATCATCAATCTTCCACTGATCAGATCTCCCAATGTTCCACTATCTAGATCATCAATCTTCCACTGGCCCGATCATCAATCTTCCATTTGCTAGATCTCCGAATCTGGTCTCCATTGAATGAGCAGTCATCTTAGTAAATAACCTTACATGATTTCAAGCTCTGCACTCTGCGAATTGCTGATTCATTTTTTTTTTTTAGATTCATCATCCAAAAGGCGGCCATTAATCGACTTTAAAATGTCACTCCTATCCATATCCTGTGTGCCCATGGTGGCTGTTTGGGAAGCCTGGATACCAGCTCTTTCTTTGCACTGAGCATGACTAAGGGCAGTAGACCCACGTTATCCCCTGCAGATTTGAGGCCTCCACATCTGTCATCCATGCATGCCTTAGTCAGCTCTTATGTACCTTGCGAAGTAAAGATTGGGACTCTGACATGATGACTGCCCTTGTTAAAGAGATGCAGTCATTGTTTCCTTATCTGTTATCATACTGGATGTTGTGGTTCTGTACGCCCAACTCTTCAAACCAACCTGACCTCTCACTCTATCAGAGTAGCCCCCAACCTGACATCTCATTCTTGCAGAGTAGCCCAAAACCTGACCTCTAACTCTAACCAGAGTAGCCCCCAACCTGACCTCTCCCTCTATCAGAGTAGCCCCCAATCTGACCTCTTACTCTAGCAGAGTAGCCTGCAACCTTACCTCTCACTCTAGCAAAGTAGCCCCTAACCTTACCTTTCCCTCTAGCAGAGTAGCCCCTAACCTGACCTCTCACTCTAGCAGAGTAGCCCGCAATCTTACCTCTCACTCTAGCAGAGTATCCCCCAACCTGACAGTTCACTCCAACAGATTAGCCCCCAACCTGACCTCTCACTCTAGCATAATATCCCCCAACCTGACCGCTTACTCTAGCAGAGTAGCCCCCAACCTGAACTCTCCCTCTTTCAGAGTAGCCCCTACCTGACCATTCCTCTAGCAAAGTAGCCCCCAACCTGACCTCTCACTTTAGCAGAGTAGCCACAAACCTGACCTCTCCTTCTATCAGAGTAGCCCTCCAACCTGACTGCCCACACTAGCAAAGTGGCCCCCAACCTGATCTCTCACTCTAGCAGAATATCCCCCAACCTGACCGTTCACTCTAGCAGAGTAGCCCCCAACCTGACCTCTCACTCTAGCAGAGTAGCCCGCAATCTTACCTCTCACTCTAGCAGAGTATCCCCCAACCTGACCGTTCACTCTAACAGAGTAGCCACCAACCTGACCTCTCACTCTAACAGATTAGCTCCCAACCTGACCTCTCACTCTAGCATAATATCCCCCAACCTGACCGCTTACTCTAGCAGAGTAGCCCCCAACCTGAACTCTCCCTCTATCAGAGTAGCCCCTACCTGACCATTCCTCTAGCAAAGTAGCCCCCAACCTGACCTCTCACATTAGCAGAGTAGCCCCAAACCTGACCTCTCCATCTAGCAGAGTAGCTCCAAACCTGACCTCTCCCTCTATCAGAGTAGCCCCCCCCCCCCCAAAACATGACCGCTCCCTCTATCAGAGTAGCCCCTCAACCTGAACTCTCCCTCTATCAGAGTAGCCCCTACCTGACCCTTCCTCTAGCAAAGTAGCCCCCAACCTGACCTCTCACTTTAGCAGAGTAGCCCCTAACCTGACCTCTCCCTCTAGCAGAGTAGCTCCAAACCTGACCTCTCCCTCTATCAGAGTAGCCCCCCAACATGACCGCTCCCTCTATCAGAGTAGCCCCTCAACCTGATCTCTCCCTCTATCAGAGTAGCCTCCAACCTGACCTTTCCGTCTAGCAGAGTAGCCCTCCAACCTGATCGCTCACTCTAGCAGAGTATCCCCCAACCTGACCGCTGCCTCTATCAGAGTAGCCCCCAACCTGACCTCCCACTCTAACATAGTAGCTCCAAACCTGACCTCTCACTCTATCAGAGTAGCCCCCAATCTGACCTCTCCCTCTATCAGAGTAGCCCCAAACCTGACCTTTCCCTCTAGCAGAGTAGCCCTCCAACCTGATCGCTCACACTAGCAGAGTAGCCCACAACCTGACCTCTCACTCTAGCAGAGTATCCCCCAACCTGACAGTTCACTCCAACAGATTAGCCCCCAACCTGACCTCTCACTCTAGCATAATATCCCCCAACCTGACCGCTTACTCTAGCAGAGTAGCCCCCAACCTGAACTCTCCCTCTTTCAGAGTAGCCCCTACCTGACCATTCCTCTAGCAAAGTAGCCCCCAACATGACCTCTCACTTTAGCAGAGTAGCCACAAACCTGACCTCTCCTTCTATCAGAGTAGCCCTCCAACCTGACTGCCCACACTAGCAAAGTAGCCCCCAACCTGATCTCTCACTCTAGCAGAATATCCCCCAACCTGACCGTTCACTCTAGCAGAGTAGCCCCCAACCTGACCTCTCACTCTAGCAGAGTAGCCCGCAATCTTACCTCTCACTCTAGCAGAGTATCCCCCAACCTGACCGTTCACTCTAACAGAGTAGCCACCAACCTGACCTCTCACTCTAACAGATTAGCTCCCAACCTGACCTCTCACTCTAGCATAATATCCCCCAACCTGACCGCTTACTCTATCAGAGTAGCCCCCAACCTGACCTCTCCCTCTATCAGAGTAGCCCCCAACCTGACCTCTCCCTCTAACAGAGTAGCCCCCAACATGACCTCTCCCTCTATCAGAGTAGCCCCCAACCTGACCTCTCCCTCTATCAGAGTAGCCCCCAATCTGACCTCTCCCTCTATCAGAGTAGGCCCCAACCTGATCTATCACTCTAATAGAGTAGCCCCGACCAGAGATATCACTCTAAAAGAGTAGCCCCGACCAGAGATATCACTCTAATAGAGTAGCCCCGACCAGAGATATCATTATGCAACACTGATCCATTGGTATTAATGATGACATCATGTAAGGGCATTTCACAACAATAACAACATCCGGGGTGAGATCATGTATCCGCTTGTTAACTTCGAGCTCTGCTTTCTTGTCGCGCCACTCTATGCATTCCCTCTCTATGGTAGGGGTGGGGGGTGTAACAGTTCCAGTCGAAGCATGGGCGTTTAGAGCAGGGAGGATGGAGCCGGTGATTCTGAGAACAAAGGTATCTGAATGTATGTCAAGGTCACTCACCGTCTTTACACAAAGACGACAAAAGAAAACGGGGAGTTCAGGGAAAGAATGTGTCTAGTACAGGTAGTGGATAGGAGCTGACCACTCCGGCGTTCCGATTTTGGTAGTGGGGCTTAGTGACAGATGCCATCAGGTCTTGCTGCGACAATTTGAATGACATGAATTCAGGGTGATTCGTTCCAATAACAAATAAATGAAGCTAGATCCAAACTAGAGGATAGCTGAGTCAGACAACCCACAGAAGACCATTGGACAACTCTGAAACTGCTTGAGACTATATAATACTAGACAAAGTTTAACTCAAGCAGACTGGCCATGGAGAGAGAGAGAGAGAGAAAGAGAGAGAGAGAGAGAGAGAGAGAGAGAGATTGAGAATTTAACTACGGGTCTGTTTAGCTCACCGACTTTATAGAGCGATTGTTAGCCTGCTACGAGTTTAGCAGGCTGTTTTACGAATGTGGGAGAGATGGGATGAATTACAGAGTGAATGAAACAGCATACACCTTTCAGTCTTGACCAGTCGCTCTACAAGGTGTGCGTTTGGCACCCTGTGACTAGAAGCGATTTAGATGTGTGTGTGCTGTGCGGGACACCTAGAGAGCGATGTATGTTCCGGGGTGTGTATATACGCAGATCGATTGAGTGTGTGATCAAGTGTGAGTATACATTGAAAAGATTGAATGTGAACGGTCAAGATCACCTACCGGAAGGGATCTGAATGCATAATGTAAAGATCACGCGCCTGAGGGGATCTGAGTGTGAGGGAATTTTCAGAATAGGAACATCAAGACGAGTTTGTGAGAGTGTGTTGGGGGTGCAGATAAGGGGAGGGGAGTGTGAGGCTAGAACTGGGTTGGATTAGTTGGGGGAAATATTCAAAAGCTCATGCTTACAACCTCCGAAGATGGTAATCATAAATATAATATATAATTACCTAGTTAATATGTATTTCTTGTGTTGTTTGTAATCTCATTGCACTCATTTCAACAATTTTGCTTGAATGAGATATTAATAAATCTGCAACCTGCTGTTTAATATGTTATTTGCTGTGTGTGGTCGTGAATGATGTGGACGCATGTGGTAACATTCAAGAGAGAAACCCCAGTGAAAACCTGGACTCTTTCACACGGACTCGTGACTCTGTGGTAATATGTCATTATGTGACCAGTGTGAAGCATGTTGACGTTGGTATTGGTAATGCAGACAAGGCAAAAAACGGACATTCAAAACTCTTAAACGAATATTGTTGAGTGCACAGAAACACCACCAAGGCCCACAAACGTCAGTATTGAATTGAGCGTTTTATAAAGTTGCAATATTCGGGTTGTTTTTATATTTACCTATATTGATATCTTATGGTACATTGAGATTTATTATATTAGTTTTATTATTTGTTGTAATTTTGTCAGCGTTCTGTATTAAAAAGATGATCCAATTGAAGAAGAAGACAAAGAACAGTGCGTGGTATTTATTATTAAAAGGGAAATGAATTAGCTATTACTTTTACTTGTTAAATAAAGAGCAATATCTTTATATTTGGAAATAATATCATATAATATGGCCCACGGATATATTCAAAGTTCGAAAACGGCCCACGCTCTTCACGAAGTTACAATTGCCTGATTTAGCAAATAGACTCGTAACTACCTTAAGCGTAAGCTGTTCTTCTGGTCGCTGCTCCCAAATGTGTATACTTATTATTTTCTCGTCTTGTTAACTATTCATCCATGTCGGTTGTATAATGTTGCTCCTGCAGTGCAATTGTAACGATAGTTATACACTGGCGAGGTAGCTATTATCTATGTCTCTTAATATTATCGTGTCGAAGAGCACGGATCCCTTGCCACCAAGCTCGAGGTTATCGATGCATCTTCCAGGTTATTGGAGCAAATCGTGTCATTTAGTGCTGGTCTATTGATTTACGAAAGCCTGGTCTAAGAAGGTTGAAGACTATGACCTTGAATTTGTTATCATGGCTGCGGGCTCTGATAAAGCAGGTTTCAAGTCAGAAAATTCAGAGCAAGGAGAAGGGAGTGGGGTGGTAGTGCTTATGGAGGGCAAGAACATATCAAGTAGCAATGATTTTGAGAAAAGATCATCAGACAGCGTTGACATGAATGGCAAAAGGGGAAATAGATCCGGCAGGTCGGTATATAATTTATTGATAAATAACTTAACACGAACCTACAGTACAACTCCCAACAAGTCACTCCTATCGGAGCTGGCTGTGCCTGGAAGGAGCCATGGTGACACACAACGTTATTACTTTTAATGGTTGTGTCTCCTAAGTTTAAATACTATACTCCCAGAAAAAATGCGCCTAAGGTAGCGGAAATTTCAACGTGCAAAAACGACACAATGCTGTTGGGTTTGTATTAACTTATATATTTTCTATTTCTGCACTATTTTTTGCAGAGGGCTCAAACTACAACTAGACAAAGGCCGCATGAGGACACGTTTAATGGCCGCAGGACTTCATCTAAGTAAAGTTTCGTATTTTGTTCTCATGTAAACCCCTTATGTAAAGTCCAGAAAATCAAACCCCTTCCATAAACCCCATATTGTTAAACCCCTCATGTAAAGTCCAGAAAACCAAACCCCTCGCATAAATCCCATATTGTTAAACTCCTCATGTAAAACCTCTCATGTGAAACCCTTCATAGAATACGTCTCATGTAAAGCCACTTTTCTGAAACCTTACACGTAGAAACCTTCATGCACAGCTCCTCCTGTAAAACCGCTCATGTAAAACACCTTACGTAAACCCACTTATATAAAGCCTTCTTATAAAACGTCTCATGTGAAATCCTCCATATAAAACGTCTCATGTAAAGCCCCCTTTGGGAAAACTCCACATGTACAACCCTTCCAGCACAGCTCCTCGTGTAAGCCCCCCGGTGTAAAACAATGTTTGTAAAAACCCGTCATCTAAAACCTCTCATGTCAATCTATTCTTGTAGAACTCCTGTTTTAATACCCCACTCGTAAAATAAAAAGAACCAGCAAGTCTGAAACATTATTTCTAAAAATAGTACCCCCGTAACAGTAACTGCTGTTGCGGATGAAGTATTGCCGACTTTATTAGACGAGTCTTCAGCTTGTGTGAGGTGGGCACTATCCTTCCCCTCAACATCTGTCTTGTCCCTTCGCTAAGGAAGTCATGTGTTCATTTACGTATCGGTAGTTAGAGCGTGGTCTTACTTAGGGAACCTAGACTGTCCATTTTTACGTCTGGTACAAGTGTTCTAGCCGCTCTACCACATTGTAAATGTAGCCAAAACAAACATAAATCTGGTTGTTCAGATAAACAAGTCTACCCAGCACTCACGAAGATGATAGAATCTGTCCCTACAAGTCTACCCAGCACTCACGAGGATGAGATAGTCTGTCCCCACAAGTCTAACTAGTACTAGTTTAGATGAAAGAGTCTGTCCCTACAAGTCTACCTAGTACGAGATTGGATGAGAGGCTGTCCCTACAAGTCTACCTAGTACGAGTTTGAATGAGAGAGTCTGTTCTTACAAGTCTACCCAGCACTCTTGAGAATGAGGGAGTCTGTCCCTACTTTGTGTGTGTTGTATGCTACTTAGACGGACACGAGCTGTTCGTGCCTGTTTTCACTAATAGATCACAGTTTACGTTTTAGCGATGACTTGTTTGCGGGGAAATGTAATATCGCGAAATTAAAATACGACGAATTTTATTCCTGTCTTGAGCTACGAGAGCCATAAATCAAATGTGTGCAGCTAATTATTTGTAATTGCAAACAAAAATAAGTAGAAACCAAAAACAAGGTAAACGAAGAAGGCAATTTGCTATCTTGTCTTCAAAAAGATCTGTATTTATCTGTCTTTCTAACATTGCCCTGCAGAAATCATGACACGAGTAAAGATGTTAAACAGTAAATTACAACAAACAAATAGATTTTTGTGAGTTATGATTTGGAAGATATCTGAACGTGATGTCGACTTTGTGACTGTGGGGAGGTTATGTCGACTTTGTCAGTGTGGGGAGGTTATGTCGACTTGTTGAGTGTAAGGAGGTGATATGAACTTGGTAAGTGCACTGAGGTTGGTTGGGTGGGTGTATAAAGTTGGCGCATTGCTTGGGTGGGTGTATGAAGTTGGCGCATTGCTTGGGTCGGTGTATGAAGTTGGCGCCTTGTTTGGGTGGATGTAGGAAGTTGGCGCATTGTTTGGGTGGATGTAGGAAGTTGGCGCATTGTTTGGGTGGATGTAGGAAGTTGTCGCATTGGTTGGGTGGGTGAATGGAAGTGCATTTATTTGTTGGATAAACAAACCAATTTTGATGGACGACATGATGTTAGGCGGGGAGAACTATGACATATTGCGACTACCAAATCGATGAAAAAGAACGAAATAAAAGAGATAATGTACTGATACTCTGGGCAGTAAAGAATCATGGATAAGAAGCAATAGTTTTGCAACGAGCTGGAAGAGGTCCTTGACACGCAGAAAAACAAAATTCTCTTGTTTTTTTAATGGGATACTTTAATGATACAGTGCGAGCAGACAACATATGTTGTGAACAGATTATAGGAAGACAAACGAAAGAACAGATGAACGAAAATGGAGAATTGTTTGCAGAGCTACATGTGCTACACAAAATGATAATTGGAGGAAGCATGCTTCCACACAAGAAGGTACGTTAGGCTACATGGAGATCACCAGACCACGTAACGAAACCCGTATTGATCACATATGTGTCAGTCACGTGTTGTGAAGTATACTACAGGATGTAGGAGTAAAGCGAGGTGAAGTTGCAGTTTCGTACAACCAAATGTTACTGGGAAACTTTAAGCTCAAATTATAACAGCACCCAGCACAGGGCGCCAAGAGAACAAGGTATAATGTACACTTCTTATGAGACCAGGAAACGAAGACAGAATTATAGCATGTAACTTATTGACATATACTAAGTGCTATGAGAGCTATATGAGGGCATAAATAGTATATGGGGACAGGCGAGAGAGATGTTAAATAAGACATGGGAAGAAACTGCAAAATTGGAGAGAATCCAAAACAAGGAATGAATCACAACAGAGGCTTACCAAGATTACATAAAATAGAAAAACGGGAAAAAAAGGAAGCTATACTCAATTGTCGAGATCGAATCACCAAAGCAGAATCACCGAGAAATGATACTGTTACAAACAAAGACGACAAGACATATTCCAGGACAAATTTAAGGGAATATACTGACAAGTTGACGAAGAAGACAGAAAACGCAGCAGAGAGAGGAAATGGGAGAGATCTTTATTCATTAACAAAGAAAATGGTAAATATATAACTTAACTCAATTTAACGTCTTTATACTGGTTTAGAAGACTATATAGAGTCTGTATACAACCAATGTCTTGGGGTGTGTTTTTGCCGATATGCGAGTCCATCTGTTAGACAAACACTAGGGCTAAAGTAGACCCGCATCCAGTTAGGCGCCATTTATAGCTGCTCTTAATCAACCACTTGTGGAAAGGTACAGATAACTTAGGTAGATTTTTAACTTGAATGTTGTCTGGGTAGCGGCCTACTCTTTTTGATTTCCAATTGCCAAAGAATTTTAACATGCTCGACACTGAACACGGGAGTCCGATCTCACTACTCACCAATCATAGGAGTTTTTACCAGAAGATCCAAGTGAAAAACATCCCGGTCTCCACCGTGATTCGAACACGCGACCTCCGGCACCCGAGGCGGACACCTTTCCTCGAGACCACTGAGTCCCCTTTATTAATAAAGTTGTTGCCCTTCGCGAAGCAATGATGGCCACAACATCAGACGGTTTTGTCTTAATAATGTGATGGTCGCTGTATGAGGATTACAGTGAGGAAGATTATGCGCTGGTCATCAATCTCACTCTTATCTTAATAATGTGATGGTCGCTGTATGAGGATTACAGTGAGGAAGATTATGCGCTGGTCATCAATCTCACTCTTATCCCGAGTTGCCTTGGATCAGTGGCAAGACTATTGGTCGAGACGACTGGAGGTAACTCGGGATGCAGGCACTCTGGTCTTACCTCCCGTGTCACTAGGGGTCGTTTGAAATTTGCAGGGTTCGATCTCCCACCGTTTGCATTCATCATAACGAGAGAAGAGTGCCTTAACCTCTTGACTACAGCGAAACCCCCACCACCACCTCTTATATATATATATATATATATATATACAAACCAATCAAAGACAGAGACGACAAGATATTGACATCATTGTAGGAACAACAGAAAGAATGGATTGAGTATTTCAAAGAACGTCTAAATAGACCTCACCCCAAGAAACCAAACATCATATCAGCAGATGGGATCAAGATGCTGGGCGGCGCATGAGCTGCAGTGGTCAGCGACCCATAGTCGACTGCTAGCGCCAGGGCCAGCGAACCAGAGCTGCCAAGACCCTTCTACACCTCCATGCGGTGATCCTGGATAACAGGCTGCAGCAGGGGAGACTGGCTAAGGAGAAGGGATCAAAGAGGGAATGCTAACCCTGTTCTCAAAAAAGGCTTCCTGAAGTCGGATGTGTTGGACCGAATGTGCAAATATCGCAGTCAAGCTGTAAACTAACGACACAACGCATTCTGTTTTCTCGACTACATTCTGCTACTTAAGCCCTTTCAGGGTTTGGTAGCGGGAGATTAAGAACAAACGAAGCCAAGCCATACCAGCAGAGAAGGCACTGAACTTGGACTGCAACCTATTAAGTAAGAAATAAATCCAAAGGCCCATATCTAAACTCAATAATGGGAAAGCGACAGGACCAAGTTAATAGCAGCAGAAGCCATAATAGCCGATAAAGATAAAGCCACCAATACATTGCAAGGATCAATCAAGAAGATATAGGAAGAGGAGAGTGCCCACAGAATGGAAAGAAGGACATCTGATTAAACTACCTAAGAAGCACGAGCTGACAGATTGCAGGAATTATAGGGGGGTTACATTGCTGTCATTGTCAGGCAAAATATTCAACAGAATCATCTTGGACAGTTTAAAAGCGGAAGTAGACAAAAAGCTCAGACATGAGCAGGCAGAATTTCGCCAGGGAAGATCATGCACAGATCATAAAGCTACGCTTCACATCATAGTAGAAAAAGTATTTCATTGAAATCATCCCTATACGCAAATTTTATAGACTATGAAAAAGCGTTTGACAGAGTGTATCGAAGTATTCTATGGTAACTGTTGAGATACTATGAGATACCAGAGAAGTTCACAATCCCCATACAGAATATGCACGAAGATACAGTTAGTAGAGTGATACATGAAGGAGATAGCACGGGATGCAAATTTTACCTCAGGGTTTACTCCCGAAGCCTTTCCTGTTTAACAAGTAGCCCACAAGGCAGCGAGGGACATTATTAAAACATATTTATTCCTACACTAGCACCAACCACACTTTCACACAACTCGCACATTCTGTTATTGTTAACGCTATTTTTTGTTCCTGCTTTACATCTGGTCGTAGCCATATTTATTATTCTATTATTATTATAATCATTTAGACATATCTTTATAATTTGATTACTATAATTAATATTTATTAATTTAATGTAAAAATACCAAACACAAAATTGTTTTTATAATGTTCAAATAATGTTCCAAATTGTTGACAGGAAGTAACTTATAAACCAAACACCTAGTGACAACCCTCCTCAGTCAGTTTGAAAATTAAGCCAGCGTTGTCTTGTACGACTATTCTGACTATTAAAAAACTGCAGTTTTTTTTGTTGGATATGGTCATATCTAGAACAGATTAAACGAAAAAGTTAAGCGAATCGAGAATCCGGTCCTGTTTAGTCAGCTCTGGTAAGACTTCTCTAGTGGAGCATTAGAACCAAACATTCGAGTTGTTTTAGTCACATACTTCCCGTCCGCACCTTTGTTCTATTCAGCACTCTGTGTCAACTTCCCTGCTCGAGTGAAGTTTGGACTGATGTGCCTCAAGTAGCCTAAGTGCACAATACAATTTGGAAGCATATATTGGGAAACGATCAAATTATTAATTTTCCAGCCTTTGTAACTTTTACGTTGTGGAAAATAACTACAGATACGGTTTGCGTCCATTGAACTACACAACATTTCTAGCCTGGAAAAGTTCTTGAAGTTTGTCTTCCCTTGTCTAAATAATATTTTCAACACCAGTTTCTGCGTAGCAAATGATATGTCTAAGTTTGAACTCTTCATATTCAACTGAAGCATCTTCAAAAACTGCACGATGTCGCACCATCAAAAAACATAGTCCGCACATTGCTAAAAGCAGAAAAACATCACATCATTATTCTGAACCTCCATTCGTGCGAAACAAAAGGTATCTGTTAGTTAGGTCTGATAGTCTTTGTGTATTTGAGCAACTGACTGTTAATGTAATCACATCGGAGCCGCGAACTTTAGTTGATGGACTCGGAGAAAAATCATAGCGAAATTCGGCTGTCCGGAAAAATTCATGGCAGTTGTCCACGTTTCATGCTGTGATGGCATGTCAGCCCACGTACTGAATGATGGTGAACTCTCTGCAGCATCCCCAGCCATAATGGGGTCAAACATGGTTGTGTGCTGGGCCCAACACTTTTTAGCATGGTATTTGCAGCAATGCTTTCTGGTGCAAGACGTGACTGTGACACCGGCATACAGATCAGATACAGGACGAATGGGCAGCTGTTCCCTCTGAGGTGCCTAAAGGCCCTCAAAAAGGTGAAAGAAGCAACTATATTAGATCTCCTCTTTGCCGACGACTGCACAGTTAACACGTACTCAGAACAGAGCATGCAGGCAATCCTAAATGAGTTCTCAACTACATGCACTAATTTTAGTATTACTGTAAACACCAAGAAAACGGAGGTAATTTTTCTACCTGCGCCCGGGGAGCCCTACCACGAACAAAACGTCACTGTACAGGGACAACGCCCGAATGCAGTTGATAGCTTTACCTACCTTGGCAGTATCCTCACAAGAGACGGAAATATTGACTCAGGTTCACAACAGGATTCCAAGGCGAGTGCTGCTTTCGGAAGAGTACGAGAAAATGTTTGGGACTGGCAGGAAATCAGTATTGCCGCCAAGAATAGTATGCATCGTGCTGTTGTGTTAACCACCCTTCTATACGCATGCGAAATATGGACCTTCTATAGCAGGCATGTCAGGAAACTTAATCATTTGTTTGGGACTGGCAGGAAATCAGTATTGCCGCCAAGAATAGTATGCATCGTGCTGTTGTGTTAACCACCCTTCTATACGCATGCGAAATATGGACCTTCTATAGCAGGCATGTCAGGAAACTTAATCATTTCCATGTAAACTGTCTCCGCAGACTTCTCAAGATCGGTTGGCAGGACAGAGGGCCCGACTCTGAAGTCGTCAGGATCGGTTAGCAGGACATTGTGCCCGACTCTGAAGTCCTCAGGATCGGTTGGCAGGACAGAGTGCCCGACTCTGAAGTCCTCATCAGGGCTAGCCTCTCTGGCATCCATACGCTGCTTCAGAGAGCTCAGTTCAGATAGACAGGGCATGTTGTTCGCATGTCAGATGAGCGCCTCCCTAAACAGCTGTTGTGCAGTGAGCACAGGACAGGACAGCGCTCGCAGGGGAGGAGGGAGAGGGGAGGAGAACAGATCGGACTGTACAGTCATATACAGTCACATCTCAATAAACATGTCTGACACTGTCGTCATCTTCGCTTGCGATGGGCAACTAACTAATGTGAAGGGGCACCGACTGACAGCTTCTGGGTGCAAGCAATGTGAGACAAGGATGCCTGCTCTCACCTTTCCTGTTCTTGTTGACTATAGATTGTATAATGAAGACACCAATTGAGGGAAAAAGAACTGTATTTAAGTCATTCTGCAGCAAGTCCTCTGGAGAACATCACTTTCATCATAACGGCCGATCTGTAATACTCGATATCTTTCGCTAGAGCTCACGGCTCTGTCATCCTCAGAACCTCCGTGATGGCATGAGTCAATCTTATCCTATGTCTGCCTCTACTTCACTTGCCAGGTACCATACTCTCCAGAACCGGTTTTTTTTTCTAGGCCATCGCGGCGTTTGATGTGGCCAAAGTATTTTAGTTTCCTAGACGTAATATTGTTTACCAGATAATTTTGTTCCAAATGCAGCTTTTTATAATTTATTGTGTTTTCATTTCTCCTCGTTCATGGTGTTTTGAGAACTTTCCTGTTGCATTTTAGCTCGAACGATTTGATTTTTGTCGGAAGTGTTTGCCTGATGGTCCATGTATCACATCCCTACGCGGCCACATGGAAGAAGCATGTCCTCAGGATTTTTGTTTTTTATTCGTGTTTTGTCATTCGTTTGTTATTTTGTTCGTGTTCTGTCATTCGTTTGTTATTTTGTTCGTGTTCTGTCATTCGTTTGTTATTTTGTTCGTGTTTTGTCATTCGTTTGTTATTTTGTTCGTGTTCTGTCATTCGTTTGTTATTTTGTTCGTGTTCTGTCATTCGTTTGTTATTTTTGTTTGTGTTCTGTCATTCGTTTGTTATTTTGTTCATGTTTTGTCATTCGTTTGTTATTTTGTTCATGTTTTGTCATTCGTTTGTTACTTTGTTTTTGTTCTGTCATTCGTTTTTTACTTTGTGTCATAGTCGTTCTTCTCCTGATTTACTGTGTACAGTCTCCATTGTTGCTAATAATGGATTGTGTACAGTCTTCATTGTTGCTAATAATGGATTGTGTACAGTCTCCATTGTTGCTAATAATGGATTGTGTACAGTCTTCATTGTTGCTAATAATGGATTGTGTACAGTCTTCATTGTTGCTAATAATGGATTGTGTACAGTCTTCATTGTTGCTAATAATGGATTGTGTACAGTCTTCATTGTTGCTAATAATGGATTGTGTACAGTCTCCATTGTTGCTAATAATGGATTGTGTACAGTCTTCATTGTTGCTGATAATGGATTGTGTGCAGTCTCCATTGTTGATGATAATGGATTGTGTACAGTCTCCATTGTTGCTGATAATGGATTGTGTGCAGTATTTATTGTTGCTGATAATGGATTGTGTACAGTCTCCATTGTTGCTGATAATGGATTGTGTACAGTCTCCATTGTTGCTGATAATGGATTGTGTACAGTCTCCATTGTTGCTGATAATGGATTGTGTACAGTCTCTATTGTTGCTGATAATGGATTGTGTACAGTCTCCATTGTTGCTGATAATGTAAACGAGATATTCGAAACTTGAGACGTTTTCGATTTATTAATTTGCTGGAGTAGCTTTAAATATATATTAGAGCAATAAACAGGTCACAATCGGCTATTTTATTATATGAGAGACGAACTTGAAAACCATTCATTATTGCACTTAGATTGTCTCTAATTTCTCAACATAATGGCCATCAACATTGATACACAGGTCAACATAACTGTACAATCTACGGGCTCAAACATCGCGTAAATCCCGTGTCATTTACAAAAGAGCTGATGTCATTTTAGAACAATGGCCTCCTTTGTTTTATACTCTTTTTAGTAAAAAACATTTCTCTTGGGTCCATGTCTATCGTTCGTATTTCTCTTGCATCCTTGCCTACCGTTCGTATTTCTGTTGGGTCCATGTCTATCGTTCGTACTTCTCTTGCATTCTTGACTACCGTTCATATTTCTCTATCTATTTTGCAAAACATGCATGGTTAGCACATGCAAACATTAAAAGTTTTATGGAAGGAAATCACGGATACTGGGTCGATGTGTGAGATGATCACCGAAAACTTCAATAATGTGGTTTTAGAGATGACTGCGTATAATCGAGAGGACAGCTAAATACAGACTAAGAGGAAAGGGGAGGACGATATTTAAAAAGATCAGATAAAGTGGTAGCATGTAATGAGAACAATTAAGTTAGAAGACATTGTGAAAACATGTAACATTAGTGGATGTCAATGGAACCCAGAAGTACATGTTGGATGCTAGAAAGTGAATTGGCGAGTTTGGTATCAAGGCTCGACGTTCATAACCGTGATTCTAGCCCAAAATCCCCGGCACCCGAGTGGGCACCTTACCTCAAGACCACAGACCACTTTTTTTTTTGGCCGCCTTGGGAACGTTCGCCTTTCTGCATCACGCCATAGAAGATTTTTTTTTGGCAACCGATAGTCTGACATGCGAACCACGTGACCCACCCATCGAATCTGTGAGTGCATAGTTTATGTTACAGATTCAAGAGTAAAAACTAAACGTGTTTGCACTTGAAGGAAGAAGAAGAAGAAGAAGAAGAAGAAGAAGAAGAAGAAGAAGAAGAAGATGAAGAAGAAGAAGAAGAACAACAACAACAAGTAGAAGAATAAGGAGATGATGCTGTTGATGATGATAATGATGATGATAAAGATGATTAGGATGCATCGTTGAAAGAAGTGCTGAACTGTACAGAGCAACAATAACATCAACGCCTACCAAATCGGCGTGACACTGGCCTAATGTATATTTGATGCTTCCCGCCCGCCTATTTTTTCCCTTCTGTACTTGAAGCTGGCTCAATTTCTCCAAACACGTGATTAAACAGATATCCATCCAGGCACAGCAATCAGCGGAAACAATGCCAGGAGCTATGTAAAATTGATCAGGTGTGGAGTATTGACAGCCGAGAGCCAACCAGTTATAGGTAGCTAATGCAGTGCTTCTCAGCTGCTGTGACACGCCAAGTGCTCGGTGAACTGCTCCAGATATTATACGGAACACATTATACTTCAGTACACACCTTTGGATAGAAAATAAGATAATTAAGTTTGCAACTAAACCTGTGGGTTTATAACACGAATATATGGTTAAAGGTGTACAAGACTGAATAGTGTTCAGCCCATTACTTCATATGTATATCCCTGTCCACAATAATCTCACCTGTCGCAGATTTAAGTGAAGCTGTAGACTTTCTTGTAGGTCCAAATGTTTCTTTATGCCTTCGTACATTCCCCTGATGTTCTTTATGCCTTCGTACATTCCCCTGATGTTACCAGTGTCCGCTGCCGACTGTATGGACTTACAGAGTTGAAGCCAGAAGTCATTTGCACAATTCCTTGCCATTCTCTGTTCTGTATTTTTTGCGGATTTATAAACCTTCAAGGTTGTGCTGCTGAAGGAAATCTTGACCTCCAGGTGAGAGTAGATTAGCACTTTTTAATGGTTGGTGCAAGGATGGCTGACCCACCCTCAAACCAAGTCATTTCTGCTTATCTTCTTTTCAAAGACCATCCAAGGCTGTGGTGTGTATTGACACTGACGTGTTCACCCCTTTCTGTAGCGCTTCTCATAGTTAGTCACTCAGAGAGGGATTAATGTGAATTTCGCCTTTTCAGAGATATCAGTTTTTCCTATGTCTATGCGGCATTTACCCACATGTCTTGCATTGCGGATATTCAAATGAAGAGATGGGCCAACACTAATCAGTCGTGTACACCTGTAACAACGTATTGACAGACTCCGCTTTCAACGAAATCGAGGTTCTGCAGTTATTGTCAGAACGTGACGGTAAACCGAGGATACAGGATTTGGAGAAAGTTATTGATAACATGTCAGTGGGAAAGGCCCTCAGTATGGGTGACAATTCCAGAAGAAATAATCAAATGCGAAGGAAAGGTCCTTCTTCATTAATCGTTCGAATATGTCTGCCAGTGTTTGGGTGAGGGGACCGTATCACAGAACATCATATTTTACAGAAACAAGGGCGACTTGTGAGACTGCAACAATTACAGAGCAAAATCACTTCTCAACACTATAGTGTATGCTCGTGTCATCCTGAGCAAGCTGCGAAAGCTGGTCGATAGGGTGTATCCGGAGTCTCAGTGTGGTTTTCGCGCTGAACGATAAACTGTTGATATGGTCTTCTCTCTGAGACAACTGCCGCAAAAATGCAGAGAACAACACATACCACTTTTTCTTGTCTTAATCTACCTTACCAAGCCATTCGACCTGGTAAACAGAGAGGGTCTCTTCCAAATATTGTCCAAAGTTAGTTGCCGACTTAAATTACTAAGCATGATTAGGTTTTTTCACGTGAGCATGAAAGGTACAGTATTGCACAACGGTCAAGAATCTGAGGAGTTTGACATTAACATCGGAGTTAAACAAGGTTGTATCCTGGCTCCGACTCTATTCGGCATTTTCTTTACCATTGTGCTCAAGCACGCCTTCCGTTCTGTTACAAAAGGGATCTTCCTGCATACCAGGACAGACGTGAGTCTATTCAATCTGACTAGCCTGCGTACATAAAGTTCCAACAATACGTCATTCGGGATATGATCTTCGCAGACAGCCCTGGTCACCCACACAGAAGCCGAGTTACCGATCCTTATTAATAGATTAACAAAATCATGTGATCGGTAATCATTAGATTAAACAAGATGAAAGTTATGGCTCAGTGTGCAGATCATCCTGGTATTGTCCTAAGTGATCCAAATCTGGAGGTAGTAAATGGCTTGGCTTGGCTTCGTTCGTTCTCAATCTTCCACTACCAAACACTGAAAGGGCTTAAGTAGCAGAATGTAGTCCAGAGAACGAATGCGTTGTGTCGTAGTTTACAGCTTGACTGCGATATTTGCACCTTTCAGTCCAACACATCCGACTTCAGCAAGCATTTTCTAAGTACCGAGTTAGCATTCCCTCTTTGATTCCTTCTCCTTAGCCAGTCTGCTCTGATGCAGCCTGTTATCCAGGATCACCGCGTGGAGGTGTAGAAGGGTCTTGGCAGCTTTGGTTCGCTAGCAGTCAGCTACGAGTCGCTGACCACTGCAGCTCATGCGCTGCTCAGCATCTTGATTCCGGAGGTAGTCAATAATTGTTACTACCTCGAATCCACCATCACCGACAACCTTTCACTGGACGCGGAGCTGCAGACACGATTAGGAATGGCCTCATCAGCACTTGCCAGGCTCCCACAGAGAGTATGAAATAACAACATTCTGACCATCTCCACAAAGGTTGCTGTGTGTGTGTATATATATATATATATATATATATATATATATATAATAGCTGTCCATCGTTGTCGGTGAGGACGGCCGACATCATCCTTGTCACAGATTTCCATGTTGGGTGTGGGTGCGCATGTGGCTGAACAGACCAATGCGGGCACGAAAACATCTGCTGCATAACGGGCACACAAGGTCTGTAGAAGGTGATGGTGTTCCCGCTTTTCAGAATTTCCGGGCCTCACGTCTGCTCTGGGCTTTAATAAAACGGTGGTCAAGGATGGTAGCTACACCCGCTTTGACTGCGCTTCTCCAGTCAGATCTGTTTTGCGCAAGACATTCCCAGGTGTTGACTTCTATCTGGTGACTTTTCAGTGAGTTCCTCATACCGTCTTTAAAGCGTTTCTTTGGCGCCCTCTCTCTCGCCATCGCTCTCTCAGCTCGCCGTAGAGAAGCTTCTTTGTGAGCTGTTCGTCTGACATACGAACGAGGTGTCTGGTCCATCCTAGTCGTACATGGATGCTGGGCATGTTAGCCCTCGAGAGAACCTCGATCTTGCCATCGGATGTGGAATATTCGCCTCAGGCAATCTGTGTGGAAGTGGTTTAATCTCCTTGCATGTTGAGAGTATACAGTCCAGCTTTTACAGGCGTAGAGTAGGGTTGGAATGATGGTGGTACAGTAGACTTTGAGTTTAGTCTTGACGCTGATGCCACGACGTCCCCACGCCATTTACATTTACAGGAGAAAAAAAAGGATTAATTCTTTTATTTATCCCCTATTTGAGGCGATACTTGGAATTTCATGGAGTGACAAACAACAACGTATTGGACCGTACAAAGATTTACAGTTTAGTTACGATGCTCCGCCAGCGCTCTTGATGTAGCTTGATCACGTGTGCAGAATGGAGGACGGGCGAATTTCAAAATGTATCCATTACGAAGAGCTGACCACGGGTAAGCGTAACAAAGGTAGACCTTTCTTTCGCTACAAAAATGTTTGCAGGCGTCACCTGAAAGCGTTGGATGTGAACACGTGCAACTGGAAGGAACTTTCCAAAGACAGACACGGCTGGAGGCAGGCTTTGTATGCTGGCCTATAGGCAGGGGAAACCAAGATGCAGTCTCCAAACGTGTGTGACGGGAGCAAGAGCAACAACTGAGTAAGTCCCCTCTCTAGCGTCACGTCCTTTGTCTCTCAAGACTGACAGGATGCCAATCATACAAATGATGTAATATATAGAACTAAACTGAATGTTTAGTATAGGTAGGTGATTATAGGTAGGTGCAACAAATATGGAGATCAAATGTGCTGGCGACAAAAACACTGCCAGGAGCAGACTGCGATACGGACCACGAATTACTGTTTGCAGTTTTCCAAACAAGACTACGCAGGATCTACAAAGGTTGCCAGCCAATACGCTTCGATGTATCAGCAATACCTACTGAATACAACATCAAAGTAGAAAACAAATTTGAGGCGTTGCTTGCTATACAGGAAGAGATGACATCTGAGGAGTTGACATCGTACGCAAGGGAGATTTTGATCTCGACAGCAAAAGAAATGATTCCAAAGATATTGCACAAGACACAGAGCTATATAACAGACGAAACACAGAAACTCATTGCAGAAAGGCAACAATTAAAACAAATGGGAATCAAGGGGACCAACACAGCATATAAAAACTGCGCAAGAAAAGTTAGAAGAGAATTAAGAAAAGATAAAAGAAGATACATAGTAGAATCATGTAAGGATATAGAAAACCTACAACAACAAGGCAAAGAAAGAGATGCATTCAAAGCAATAAGAACACTGACAAGGGAATTCCGTCCGGTTCCACGTGTCGTAAATGACGAAGAGGATAACACACTAACAGAAACCAAAGACATACTGAATAGATGGAGAGAGTACTGCAGAACCATGTATGGAGACAGCACAAAGCGCTCAGTTACAATCCTACCAAAGGATGAGAAAGAACCTGAACCAACATTGGAAGAAGTACGCTCTGCAATTAAAAGCCTGAAAAAGGGAAAGTCCCCAGGATGCGATGATATCCCAGCAGAGCTAATACAAGCGGAGGAGAGGCATGTGCTCGAGTCTACCACAAGCTGTGTAAACAGATATGGCACAGTGCAGAGTGGCCAGAAGCATGGAAGAAATCAATTTATATTCCCCTCCCCAAAAAAGGCAACCTGAAGCTGTGCACGAACTACCGAACTATCGCACTGATCAGCAATGCTAGCAAGATACTCCTGCGAATCCTATTAAGAAGGATAGAGAAAAGGTTTGAATCTGAAATTCACGTAGTCCAGGCAGGTTTTAGGAAAGACAGAGGAACCCGGGACCACATATTCAATTTAAGGAATATCTATGAAAAATGTAGAGAGTTTAATGTAGACCTGTACACATGTTTCATTGATTACACTAAGGCCTTCGACACGGTAAAACATCAAAATCTGTGGAGAATCATGAAGGAAATGGGGTTTCCTTTGCATATAGTCCATCTCATTGAAACATTATACCAAGATCAACAAGCCGCTGTCCGAGTATCTGGGCAAACATCAGATTGGTTTGCAGTACAAAAGGGTGTCCGACAGGGATGTATACTCTCACCTTATCTGTACAACATATATGCGGAATGTATAATGAGAAATGTGCGAGAAGATGAGAACATTGAAAGTTTCGACCCATTTACGATTGGGGGGTACGAGATTCCAGAGTTACGAAACGCAGATGACACAGTGATACTATCAAGAAGTGCGGAAGGGCTAGAGCAGCTACTTTCAGCCGTTAATGGACATAGTAAAGATCAAAATCTGTTCATAAACATAAACAAAACAAAAGATAATGACCATCGATAAAACACAATGTCAGCATAAATTTACAGTGGGTGGTGAGGAAATAGATCAGGTTACACATTTTGAATATCTGGGCTCCAGAATCGACAAAAATGGTGACTGCTCGAAAGAAATCAGAAGAAGACTAGCTATGGCAATGCAGAGACTGAACAGCCTGAAGAAATTATGGCAGGGCACCAACAAAACGATAAAAGTAAAAGTCTTGAGAGCCTGTGTTTTTCCTGTGGCAGCTTATGGCTGTGAAGCATGGACGATTACCAAAACTTCTAGACAAAGAATCTAATCCTTCGAGTCAAAATGTTACAGAAAGATCCTCAGAATACCCTGGACAGAGAAAAGAACAAATGTAGACATTCGGCAAGAGTTGAGCATAGAAGAGAACTATTTTATCAATTCCATTTTGGCTAGAAAAATGCAAATACTTTGGTCACATCAAGAGACACAACGGTCTTGAGAGGACGGTGATGGAAGGTATGGTGCCAGGCAAAAGAGGAAGGGGTAGACCAAGAAGACCATGGCACCAAGATATCCAGGAGTGCCTGAGTATGACAGTGGCGGAAGCTGGAGTTTTGGCAAGGGAACGAGTTTCTTCCAGACAGACTGTGGTGGGAGCGACGTTCTACAAAGGACATGCTACATGAGAGAGGTGATTATAACATTTAAGTGTATATATCTAATCAGGATTATGTGATGTTGCCGTCCAGGAGCTGGGGAGGAGTCAATCAAAAGTTGACAGAGACGAACATGGGAGTGTTTTAAAATGTCTTTTATGAATACTGGGTCTATCAAGTCTGTTCTTGATGTTCAAGGGAAATAATATAAAAAATCTACTTATTAAGTGAGTTGTTTCCCTTATATAAATGACCACCATTAAAGCATTAACGTGAACTAGCAAGAAGAAGACACGCGAGAACATTGGGAAGAATTATAAAAGCGGTTTATATTAAGAGAGTATTACCACGGCTTGACACACAAGATGTTGAAGATCTAATACAACCAACATTCAGTGGGGAGTTGGTAATCAAATGTTGAATATTTAAGACATATAAGCACTTTCATAATCTGGTCTGAACAGAAAGAATGTCATAATCATATCCTGGCTAAATGACAAAACCATTTCCAAGTATGGTTCAGTGACTACACTAGGAGAAAAACAAAACGGTGAGGTAACTGGACCATACCTCTATGTATTTATTGACTTTTAAACTTCAGTACCGTCGTAACTTCACTTTATTTTTATCTGGCTACGTGAATGAATTGGTGCATTATGATTACACATTGAAATATAAGATAGACCTACAGATAACACCATGAAATATAAGATAGACCTACAGATAACACCATGAAATATAAGATAGACCTACAGATAACACCATGAAATATAAGATAGACCTACAGATAACACCATGAAATATAAGATAGACCTACAGATAACACCATGAAATATAAGATAGACCTACAGATAACACCATGAAATATAAGATAGACCTACAGATAACACCATGAAATATAAGATAGACCTACAGATAACACCATGAAATATAAGATAGACCTACAGATAACACCATGAAATATAAGATAGACCTACAGATAACACCATGAAATATAAGATAGACCTACAGATAACACCATGAAATATAAGATAGACCTACAGATAACACCATGAAATATAAGATAGACCTACAGATAACACCATGAAATATAAGATAGACCTATAGATAACACCATGAAATATAAGATAGACCTACAGACAACACTATGGGAAGGAAGACTAACTTCTGGTCAGGCACAACATACTAATCAGACATGTTAGTCAAGGTCAGGAGAAACATACGGGAAAAGAGCCTCACCTCTGCTTTCTCGTAGCCCTTCCTGAAAACAGGCTGTCTTCATGACAGCCTGGCTAACAAGGTGAGTGATCAACGTATTCCTCGTAGTGGTGAGTAGATAAAACCATGCATAGCACAACCACCTGGAGGACCCCGGCCACCTTCTTCAGCATGCCAGTGATGTGAGGACAGCTACAACAACCTCAATGTCCTTTTTAGGGCGCCCAAAAGAGTAATCCTTCTCATTGTAGGCATTCAACAACATGAAATATGATAAGATAGACCTACAGGTAACACCATAAATATGATAAAATAGATCTACAGGTAACACCATAAATATGATAAGATAGACCTACAGGTAGGTAACACCATAAATAAGATAAGATAGACCTACACACAACATCATTAAATATGATAAGATAGACCTACAGGTAACACCATAAATGTGATAAGATAGACCTACAGGTAACACCATAAATGTGATAAGATAGACCTACAGGTAACACCATAAATATGATAAGATAGACCTACAGGTAACACCATAAATGTGATAAGATAGACCTACAGGTAACACCATAAATATGATAAGATAGACCTACATATGATAACATGAGACATAATATAGACTTCCAGACAAGTATGTGAACTAATGGCCATCAATTGAGTCTTGTGACCTTATGGTCAGCAAGAGTATATCCTGGTGTAGCTTTATGGAGATCAATTGTGTCATGTTGCCTTATGTCATTAAGTGTATCATGTAGCCTTATGGTCATCAAGTGTATCATGTAGCCTTATGGCCTTCAAGTGTGTCACAAAGCCTAATGGCCATCAAGTGTGTCATGTAGGCTTATGGAGATCAAGTGTGTCATGTAGCCTAATGGAGATCAAGTGTGTCATGTAGCCTTATGGATATCAAGTGTCATGTAGCTTTATGGAGATCAAGTGTGTCATGTAGCCTTATGAAGATCAAGTGTCATGTAGCCATATGGCCATCAAGTTTGTCATGTAACCTTATGATTATCAAGTGTTTTTGTAGCCTTACTGCATCAAAAGTGGCATGTAATCGTATGGCCATCAAGTGCGTCATGTAGCCGTAGGATTATCAAGTCTTTTATAGCATCATGGCATCAAGTGTGGCATGTAATCTTATGGCCATCAAATGTCAATTAGCCGTATGATCATCAAGTGTGTCAAGTTGCCTTATGACCACTAAGTGTGTCATGTAGCTTTATGGCCATCTAAAGACTTGTACCTTATGGCCATCAAGTGTGTCATGTAGCCTTATGGCCATTAAGTGTGTCATGTAGCCTTAGGGCCATTAAGTGTGTCATGTAGCCTTATGGCCATCAAGTGTGTCATGTAGCCTTATAACCATTAAGTGTGTCATGTAGCCTTATGACCATTAAGTGTGTCATGTAGCCTTATGGCCATTAAGTGTGTCATGTAGCCGTATGGCCATTAAGTGTGTCATGTAGCCTTATGGCAATTAAGTGTCATGTAGCCTTATGGCCATTAAGTGTGTCATGTAGCCTTATGGCCATTAAGTGTGTCATGTAGCCTTATGGCCATCAAGTGTGTCATGTAGCCTTATGACCATTAAGTGTGTCATGTAGCCTTATGACCATTAAGTGTGTCATGTAGCCTTATGGCCATCAAGTGTGTCATGTAGCCTTATGACCACCAAGTGTGTCATGTAGCCTTATGGCCAATAAGTGTCATGCAGCCTTATGGCAATTAAGTGTCATGTAGCCTTATGGCCATTAAGTGTGTCATGTAGCCTTATGGCCATTAAGTGTGTCATGTAGCCTTATGGCCATCAAGTGTGTCATGTAGCCTTATGACCATTAAGTGTGTCATGTAGCCTTATGACCATTAAGTGTGTCATGTAGCCTTATGGCCATCAAGTGTGTCATGTAGCCTTATGACCATTAAGTGTGTCATGTAGCCTTATGACCATTAAGTGTGTCATGTAGCCTTATGGCCATTAAGTGTGTCATGTAGCCGTATGGCCATTAAGTGTGTCATGTAGCCTTATGGCAATTAAGTGTGTCATGTAGCCTTATGGCAATTAAGTGTCATGTAGCCTTATGACCATTAAGTGTGTCATGTAGCCTTATGACCATTAAGTGTGTCATGTAGCCTTATGGCCATCAAGTGTGTCATGTAGCCTTATGACCACCAAGTGTGTCATGTAGCCTTATGGCCAATAAGTGTCATGCAGCCTTATGGCAATTAAGTGTCATGTAGCCTTATGGCCATTAAGTGTGTCATGTAGCCTTATGGCCATTAAGTGTGTCATGTAGCCTTATGGCCATCAAGTGTGTCATGTAGCCTTATGACCATTAAGTGTGTCATGTAGCCTTATGGCCATTAAGTGTGTCATGTAGCCTTAGGGCCATTAAGTGTGTCATGTAGCCTTATGGCCATCAAGTGTGTCATGTAGCCTTATAACCATTAAGTGTGTCATGTAGCCTTATGACCATTAAGTGTGTCATGTAGCCTTATGGCCATTAAGTGTGTCATGTAGCCGTATGGCCATTAAGTGTGTCATGTAGCCTTATGGCAATTAAGTGTCATGTAGCCTTATGGCCATTAAGTGTGTCATGTAGCCTTATGGCCATTAAGTGTGTCATGTAGCCTTATGGCCATCAAGTGTGTCATGTAGCCTTATGACCATTAAGTGTGTCATGTAGCCTTATGACCATTAAGTGTGTCATGTAGCCTTATGGCCATCAAGTGTGTCATGTAGCCTTATGACCACCAAGTGTGTCATGTAGCCTTATGGCCAATAAGTGTCATGCAGCCTTATGGCCATCAAGTGTGTCATGTAGCCTTATGACCACCAAGTATGTCATGTATCTTTATGACCATCAAAAGACTTGTACCTTATGGCCATCAAGTATGTCATGTAGCCTTATGGCCATCAAGTGTGTCATGTAGCCTTATGGCCATCAAGTGTGTCATGTAGCCTTCTTATGGCCATCAAGTGTGTCATGTAGCCTTATGGCCATCAAGTGTGTCATGTAGCCTTATGGCCATAAAATGTGTCATGTAGCTTTATGACCATTAAGTGTGTCATGTAGCCTTATGGCCATCAAGTGTGTCATGTAGCCTTATGACCACCAAGTGTGTCATGTAGCTTTATGACCATCAAAAGACTTGTACCTTATGGCCATCAAGTGTGTCATGTAGCCTTATGGCCATCAAGTGTGTCATGTAGCCTTATGGCCATTAAGTGTGTCCTTGTGTAAGCTTTTTGATTTTGGTAGAAAATGGTGAATAGGATGGAGATTCTTCCTTTTTTTGGTGCTTCGTCTGAAAAGGACATTGTGATATGTCGTAGTTTACAGTGAGACTGCAATATCTGCACCTTTCGGTGCAACACATTCAATTCCAGCTGGCTTTTTGGGGCACCGGGTCTGCCTTCCCACTGCAATCTCTATTGTCTTAGCCAGAATATATTACTGCAGCCTGTTTTCATGGCCGCCGCTTGGAGGCAGAATAGGGTCTTAGTCAGGTCTGGTTTACTGATCCCGGTGCAAACAGCGAGCAGGCTGCTGTCAGCTGAACAAAGACTCAAAAAGAGAACAAAACAACAAATATTTCAAAATTGAATCTTTTATTTAAAAAACTGTCAATATTACAAACTATTGTATCCAAGATAAACATGAATTACCTGACCAAGCTTAGTTCATACCAAACATTCCAGATAACAAAATGTGAGCTGATTGTATGTTAAAACCTCACAACATTGAGTAGTTCAGACCTTCAAATGTAACCGTTGACCAACTTCCAGTTAAATACAAATAAATTGTCAATAATAAATAAGCATGTGGGAGTCATTTTGATTTGAACTGAGTGACGTCAATAATTGTCAAAGCTCGTATTGTGCTACTGGATATGACAAGAAAAAAAGCTGTCTTGTTTTTTAAATCAATCATGTGAGAAATTCCAGCTCCTAATGATATGCTGTCCTCTCTTACAGAACCTGGATTTCTTTAACAGGTACAGCATGATAAGACACATAGTTTGGGAAACGTCTGTTTCATTGAACAAAATAGACAGAGATTTTTAAATTCATGTTTTATATAACAAAATATACATAAATTTTGAAACATGTTTTATATAACAGGATACACACAGATTTTGAAACTCTTGACAAGATAAACACAGATTTTGAAACTCATGACAAGATACACACATTTCCTATGACAAGACAAACAAACAAACAACATAATGTGATGCCCACGGTCAAGCCTCCTAGTATGAAACCCCTGTCTAAGATTTACAACACTCTTCAGGATAAATAATTCCCAGACATCAAACACATAATGACATGCCAAAAGCAGATAATGTGATAACTTCTAGCCAGAGAATAACCCCTTACAGTCTAAATCATCTAGAAACACACTCTCATTAAACATCAGTTACAATTCAAAATGTCCAGATCTGTTATCAATAGACTAACATTGGCCATTGTCATATTGGCATAGAGCAGAAGTTCGTATTTGGAGTTGGGTTACTAACTTGGCTATTTTTTAAATCAAAATTCTATAAATGTTTTTTTAAAGGCTGGAGGGAAAAAAATGTACTAGGTTTTTTTAAAGGTTATTTGGCTCTTTTCTAACTTTTTGTCTGGATAATTGGCATTTTGATTTTATTTGTTTGGCTTTTTTTTTTAAACAAAATTGTTTCCTCAGATGTGTATAAGTGTATTTTATCATAATATTACAGAAACAAAAACATGATCAAAATAAACCTTGTTGGAAAACTACTGTTGATGATTTCAATATAGGAAAGATCTTCTCAAACAGTGAACAGTTGTGGAATGACCTACTTAAAATATAAAGAATTGAAATAGCTCTCCACTGTTGCCATCAATTGCCTAGCAACAAAAATAAGTAAATTAATGCTGTGCTTGAAAAGATATTTACTCTTCTAGACCAAATAAAATTGGAAAAACAACGATAAGAAATATATTTTAGCTACATCGATGATTTAATGAGTCAGAGTAGAACTGTTAATTAATAGACAACTTTTCGGCTCCCTGCAAAGGACAGGTCTTCAACAAAAGCACAGTATTTCTGTCTTCAGTCATCTGCTCCAGGTCTCTTCATCATGTGCCCGTTTCCTTGAATATTCCTTCCCCTTGTGTGTTTTGTGCCACCACGTTCTCTTGCTGTGGAGATTCCAGAACAGAGACTGCCTTGCAATTCTGCCAGCTAGTTCCTTAACATGTGCCCTTTCTAACAACAGTGTCTTGTCATCGCATCAACCACTGTTGTCTCTCTAGTTCTTTTCAGCACTTCCACATTAGTGATCTTGTCTTACCATTTCAATCCTTCTGTTCTGTGCAGGAACTCATTTATGAAAGTTTGTACCTTTTTTGCTACTGTTTCTGTTGTTCTCCGTGTTCCAGAGTCATACTTCTTCTTCTTCTTCGTACGCAGTAACCATTATTTTTTCGAAAAAAGCGGCGGTCATCCTGAGGCTGTCGCCACTGCCATAAGAGCTTGTCTTGCGGTTCCACTGGTGATGGCCACATCTGCTCTCTCTGATCCTCGTATGTCGGGCAGTTCTGCAGCAGATGTTCAGCGGTCATTTTACCAGTACCGCACGGGCATTCGTCGGTACACCCTATCTTCAATTTGTTGAATAGGTGGTACCTCAGTCTATTGTGGCCAGTGCGAAGTCTGAAGACAACGACCTGCTCTCTTCGGTTCAACTGGTAATAGGCATCGTTTTTGGTGTAACCAGTATGTTCGGTTTCCCATTTGGTCATGTATCTGGCTTTGATAAGCCGTTTTGACTCTTCGTACGTCTTACTAGTATCTGTTTGTGGTAGTCCCAGAGTCATACAATAGGATGGACTTAAGTCCAACTTTTGTGTTGGACATATTTCCTTTCATTTCTATAGGTGCTCCTTTTGCCAGATGTATTCTTATTTTGATATCTTTATCCATACCTCCTCCTTTTACTATACTGCTGCCAAGATCAATGAATGATTTCACATTTTGTAGGAGTGTGTAACCTATCTCAATCTGAATGATGTTAGATGCTTTTATTCTCACAAGACAGGAATACATCAGAAATTGTAGGCCCTGTTCCAGACCACAGCAAAACGGTGAACATTGCAAAAATGCAGGCCACACCTTTTTTTTTCTCCTCGGTGCAAAAAAAAGCCAAAAATCATGTTTACATCATGTCTATTAAATGTAGTCAATTTTCCTAATCTGAGTTTTCAACAGAACAATCATCTTCATTGCATTGACAACCTGTTAACTGTTTGACACATGAGGCCTAGTTTTCTAGACCTATCTCGATCTACAACATACCTCTCTCAAACATCTACATCTTTTGATTGAAAGTGAGAGATGTGTGACTCTATTCTTCACTTTAACACTAACAGGCCATTGTGTTATTAATACACCCCATTTGAATATATTAACAATTAAAAATAAATATTTTGTGAGGATTGCCAGAATGTGACACAGAATTACAATAATGGCAAATACGATAAGCAAAAATCCTTGACACAAGTGTTCAAAGAACTGACATATGACAAAGTGTAATGTAAGAACTGACATATGACAAAGTGTAATGTAAGAACTGACATATGACAAAGTGTAATGTAAGAACTGACATATGACAAAGTGTAATGTAAGAACTGACATATGACAAAGTGTAATGTAAGAACTGACATATGACAAAGTGTAATGTAAGAACTGACATATGACAAAGTGTAATGTAAGAACTGACATATGACAAAGTGTAATGTAAGAACTGACATATGACAAAGTGTAATGTAAGAACTGACATATGACAAAGTGTAATGTGCATGGTATTGGTGGGAATAGTCGTTGCTGTTTTTTTTTGGGGGGGGGGGGGGGATAAGTAAATATATGCTAACTTGAGTGGCTTTCTGTTCCTATTTTTTTTGTAGGTAGTGTTTTGCATTTTAGTAGATCTGTTATGGTTGTCTTTGGCACTGTCTTCTCTGTTCTTTTTTTTTTTGCATTGTAAAGTTTGGCTTTTTACTGGGTTGCATTTGATTTTTTCTTGACTTCGCTGCAAAATATTAATCTGGCACTTCTAAGGGTGATCTAATCCTTACACTGATTTCTGGTGCATGTGCAACTGTCAATTTATGGAGCATAATTCGAAATCTGTGGATATTTAAGTTCTTGGCAAATTATTTTAAGTTGTGGCTTTCCGTGCAATGAAATATAAAGTTTAGAAGTTGCGAGACAACTTAGTATTTGAGCAGCTCACACATCTGAATCAGACATGGATATTCAATACAAGCCTGAGTTTGACGAGGGTTAAAACAAAAGGTAGTAATGATATAGATGGCATAACACAACCATTTAAATATACTCCAAGACATTTTAATAAAATATTAAGCAGCCATGTCTGTCCCGACATTAATGACACAACGTATTGCACTAATGCAGTCTTTTATTATGAATACTTTACGTGGTATATGTAATATATATAAGTAATAGCTTTAGATCTATAATTTTAGCCCAATTTGTTTAATTTAATTAATTGTAAGAAAAGAAACAACTATTTAATATACAAGAGTGGCAGTTCTTGTCTTGGACGTAGAGATAACAAAAAAATCCTATGGCTGCTGTGCTTGTTTCCATTAGTGAGGAACGCCAAGAGAACCTGTATATTAAGCCGCACAAATGAGCTAGTCAGATTCTGGATTAAGCTCAAGGCAGATATAATGTGCAGTTCCATAAATGACACTGCCTTCATGCTGCACTAAAACAGCTACTGCTTACTTCATTCATAATCATATGGACTGTGACTCAGTTCATAATTGAAATTGATCTCCCAAGATACACTTGCAATAAAATATTTTAGAGCGAGCTAAAAACATGACTTAACACCAAAGATAGAATTTGTGCTTAGTAATAGAAACACCAAACACAGAAAATGTTAGGGCAAGTCATGTTTTGTCAATACTAGTTTCATATTTTCATAAATGTTTACTTTCTGTTTAATTGCATTACTCATTTTGGAGTCATATTCCTACATTAAAAAAAAGATACCTGTCAATTGGTAATCCCATATTTCTAATGCTTCTCTATTGTGAAGGGTTCAGATTTCTGTAAGAAAAAATTTACTGGAAGAAGCCCAAAGTCTAATATTAATAAGCAATACTCAGTTTAAACATAGTTAAGCATTCAAATCATTGATAAGTTATTTCAAGAGCTAGAATCTAATTCAGACAGTGCAAAATGCTGGCCGATGCGCACCTGCTGCAGAATCTAGTGAAAATTTCAAATTGCAAAATATTTCTGAACATGTTTCTGAACGTCTACCAAGAAAACAGATAGTGTGATGAACTAGTGACAAGTATTTAGTAAGCTCTCTGAACACATTAAGAAACATACCTTGTTGGAGCTCACATTTAAAGCTGAGGCAACCATCAAATAATATAGACAAATATTTTCAAATTGTACATAAGCTGCATAACAGTGTCAGGTTTCATCATGTCATGACTACCATAAGAGTAATCAGAAATATAAACTCCACAAGCATTCTATGCTAGATCTGACCAGCTGTCATTCTAGAATACTCCTGGAGAAATTAGCGAGGCAGGTCAGTTATGTGTCTCTTCAGGTGTTTCATCATGCCAAACAATTTCACCCTTTTCACACCTGCAGGAGAAAAGTGGATAGTTCATATCATGTCAATGAAAAGTGTCTACCTATCTGAAAACAACAACTCTTATTACTACTGGCATGGTTGCTGTTACCTGGACTAGCACCACCACCACACTAAAACATCTGCCATGTTCAACAAATCAAATCCCCTATCTCGGCTCTGTCTTGCAGCAAGTCAATTCCATCGCATGGAGGATTGGTGTGCAATTTTAGAGCACATTTTTAATCTTTGGTTCTGTGAATATTTTCAAAATCTAAAAATGCACGTCCTTGTGATCGTTCTTGCTGCTGGCCTACTGTGTTGGCTGTTACTAACAACTAATACTGCTAACCATTGGATTAGCATTGTGTTAGAGCGCTTGCATTTCACTGCAAAGGTATCAGGTTCAACTCCCATTACTGGCACGATCCAGCTGACCCAGTTATAAATGAGTACCTATTGTACTGTAGGGAAGTGAGGGAACTGGCCACCCCACCTCACAAACATGCTATCGCCTTTTACAATAAAGTCCCACTTCATCCCTGACAGCAGTGTCTGTTATGCAGCTACCTCAACAATAGTTGCAACTATAACACTACTACCATCAACAACAATAAGGGATCAAGATGCTGAGCAGCGCATGAGCTGCAGCGACCCATAGTCGACTGCTAGCGCCAGGGCCAGTGAACAAGAGCTGCCAAGGCCCTTCTACACCTCCATGTGGTGATCCTGGATAATAGGCTGCAACAAAGCAGACAGGCTAAGGAGAAGGGATTGAAGAGGGAATGCTAACCCAGTACTCAAAAAAGCTTGCTGAAGTCAGATGTGTTGGACCAAAAGGTACAAAAATCGCAGTCAAGCTGTAAATTATGACACAGCGCATTCCGTTCTCTGGACTACATTCTGCTACTTTTAAGCCCTTTCAGGGTTTGGTAGCGGGAGATTGAGAACGAACAAAGCCAAGCCAACAACAACAACAAAAGCACATAGACTATAAAACACACATACTTAATTTCCATAACTTATTTTGTATCCATGTCTTATTTGTTATGGGATAAAACTCCTTTAAAATATATAGGCTTGACAAAATAAAGCCAGGATGCTAAACATCAGTCTATTCAAACAGCCATCCTGACACTGTTGTCGTGACTTCTTTAATTGAAAGTTCACTAGATCTAGCGTGAAACAATGAGGTTAGGTGAAGTTGACAGTTCAAACAACACCCCATGCTTATTGTTTGTGAACCAAACTTTGTCCCAGCTCAAATGAATTTGGCTAATTCTTTATTTTAAATATCTGAACTATAGCGTAGCTATACTTTCTAAAAATCCAACCCCACGTCCATGCCGCAGGAGGTGTAAACATGGCAAATGAAGGGATTAACTCGTGAAAAGTTGCTGGCCAATAGGGAGATGGCATTGATGTGGCTGGTCTAGTTAAGTCGACATGTAGTATAGTATTGCTGCGAAAACCTTCAAGGAGCTTACACAGCCCAAGAAAGGAAAGTTCAGCTCCCCACTATGCTCAGCAGTACAGGGGGACAGAAAAGTCAGTAAATAAAGTTAGCTTCGACCAAATAAATAATTTGAAAGTGACACTTCATTTTTGTAATGTTCTAATCAAACAGGCATTTTCTAGGAATAGTCTGATACGTCAACATATTGTCTTTTTCGCAACAATAGTACCATGGGAACACCGTTGTAGATAATCACTTTTCAGGAGTCTGCAATGAAGTATCCAATTCCTTTTCCAATGGTGGTTTTTTAGCACCTCACTTTACATAATGACTATTTAGTTGTCTGCTATGTATGAATGGAATGGTTTGTTGGCACTATTCCTTCCTGTCAATAAGAGGCCATAGTATCCACATCATAGGATCTGACAGCACAAGTACACAAACAAACTTAAACAAGACATTGTACATACCAAAGAGAGTTTCCATCTGGGCATCACATAACATGAACTGTTTGTTTTTAGGATCCTGTAAAAACAATGAGGACTTAATAATGACATCAATAATCAGGATTGTAGACATTTTTTCTTGCAACAGACTTCAGTATCTGAACTACACACATGAACAAGTTCACCAAGATACGGTCTGCAGATATTATTTGCCATCCTTCGTCATAAGACATCCACATCATGGCGCAAACAAAGTTTGTCTGTGGTTGTCTTTGTGAGACGAGTTTCAGCCTAACACGTTCATAAAGGCAATACTTCTGATTGACTTATACACTACTACTACTCTGAGTATCAAAAGGAGATTGCCTAACACTACTACTACTCTGAGTTTCAAAAGGAGACTACCCAACACTACTACTACTCTGAGTATCAAAAGGAGATTGCCTTACACTAGTATTATCCTAGTATCAAAAAGAGATTACCCAAAATTAGCATTATTCTGGGTATATAAAGTAGACTGCCCAAAACTAGTATTACTCTGAGTATCCAAAGGAAACTACCCAACAGTAGCATTACTCTAGATATCAAAAGGAGATCCAAATTAAATATAACTATTAAAATATTTTATAAAAGACATGCAGATGTAATGTTTTTAGCTACAAGAAAGATAAGACAGATATATTAGAATAAGCTTGAAAAGGTTATCAGCAATGAAAGATAAATGTATTATATAAGAAAATTATAAAAATTAGAGTTGACAGTAAAGTATCGAGAAAATGATTTGGAATTGGACACATCAAGAGACCAAGAGAAGCATTATTCTGTATACGTACACGGAAGTACAAAAAAAGCATGTATATTCATTATGGACTACAAAACTGATTACATGTTTGAGAAACATAGATATAGGTAGATAAGACACAAGAATACTCAGTAACCTGTACTGGAAACAATCTGCTACTCCAAGATCTGGCAAGCTTTACTCATCATATATAGATGTAAAAAAGAGATGCTGGACAAGGATGTGTACTGCCTCCTTGCCTGTTAACATTTATTGAGAACACATTTTTGACAGACAAAGAGCATATGTCAGGACGCATTATATTATTGGTGGAGTATCAATAAATCATTTTTATGTATGTGGATGAATCAGTTCTACTAGCTGAAATAGAACAAGTAGAACTGCAGGAATTGGTGGACTCATATAAAGCTCAAAAATCATGTATATAGACTGGAAATGAACACAAAAAATGAAAACTATGATAACTAGCAAAGTAGACTTAAAACCTACTCTACAAGAGACAATCAAACACTGGAACAGGTCAAGAGCTTCTGCTATCTTTGAAATATAATAACCAAAGATGAAATATTCTAAATAGAAAACCCAGGAAAAGAACAGTGATGATCACATCTATTGTCACCACCAACGTGAGTTTGTATACTGACATCCTAACAAGTCACTCACAAATTATATATATATACTCGTCATTACTGTATGGCGTAGAAAGATGGACAATGAACAAACAATTGGATTAGAGAATTGATGCCTTTGAAAAGTGAATATATAGAAGAATAGGGTGCTTCTCATGAAAAGAAAACAAAACAAATTAGGGGTGTAAATGGAATTGAATGAAATCAAGAGACAGACATTTCAGACAGTTTGGTCTATCAAAAGACATAACAACACTGTGCTGATAACAATACTGGAGGTAAATGTGGATCACAAGTGTGATGTAGGTAAACAGCACTACATGTAGGAGGATAGCATCAAAAAGATGAACAGGAAGCCTGGCAGAATTCACAATCATAGCAATAGACATAGAAGGTTGCAGATTCACTGCAACTGACCGATGTAGAGGTGGCACTTGAACTGAGCTGTAATCAAATAATTACATTCAAAATATTGTTCAAACTATAATAACATGATCTGGATCTTTATTCTCAATAGATCCCCACTTCCCAGAGCCCTAAAAATGCATCAGAAAACTTGCTAAAACTGCAACAGATTCCAAGCAATAGCTAAACATGACAAGAGCTCCTGTACTCACAGCTAAAACAATATCTTGACACCCTTCAATGCAACATGAACAATATAACCAAGATCACACACAATTCTTACCTGAAGATTCCTCTCCTTCACTATAGACCACAAAGTCTTCACAACTTCTGGCCTTGGCATCTGCAAGTAACATTAAAACAATGAATATTGTAAGTTCACGGACACGCACACAAATAAAGAAACATGATAGGAAATCTGCTACTTCCTTGTAGTATCCCCCAGCAACCAATCTAGTATTCCCCAGCAACCAATCTAGTATTCCCCAGCAACCAATCTAGTATTCCCCAGCAACCAATCTTTCAGTGACTTTCATGTATTCCTCTTATGCACATTTAATGTGGCTACTGCAGATGCTTTCAAAGCCACTGTATCTGCTCTTTCATTGCCACAAGATGGACAGGAGACTGTAGACCAACAAGTGCAGTCTGTTTCCATGGTCGCCGCTTGAAGGATCTTGGTCAGCTCTGGTTGGCAGACCTTGATTCTGTCAGCTCATTAACTGTGCTGCATCTTCAGCCATAAATGTTTCATTCATCTATATGGTATCCACTTTTAACAGTCATGCATTCTGAACCTTTCAACAACTGATTTGATTAGTGGGTCTCATACAGCCACCTCAAAACCCAACAACTGATTTGATTAGTGGGTCTCATACAGTCACCTCAAAACCCAACAACTGATTTGATTAGTGGGTCTCATACAGCCACCTCAAAACCCAACAACTGATTTGATTAGTGGGTCTCATACAGTCACCTCAAAACCTAACAACTGATTTGATTAGTGGGTCTCATACAGTCACCTCAAAACCTAACAACTGATTTGATTAGTGGGTCTCATATAGCCACCTCAAAACCCAACAACTGACTTGATTAGTGGGTCTCATATAGCCACCTCAAAACCCAACAACTGATTTGATTAGTGGGTCTCATATAGCCACCTCAAAACCCAACAACTGATTTGATTAGTGGGTCTCATACATCCACCTCAAAACCCAACAACTGATTTGATTAGTGGGTCTCTTATAGCCACCTCAAAACCCAACAACTGATTTGATTAGTGGGTCTCATACATCCACCTCAAAACCCAACAACTGATTTGATTAGTGGGTCTCATACATCCACCTCAAAACCCAACAACTGATTTGATTAGTGGGTCTCATACAGCCACCTCAAAACCCAACAACTGATTTGATTAGTGGGTCTCATACAGTCACCTCAAAACCCAACAACTGATTTGATTAGTGGGTCTCATACAGCCACCTCAAAACCGAACAACTGATTTGATTAGTGGGTCTCATATAGCCACCTCAAAACCCAACAACTGATTTGATTAGTGGGTCTCATACAGCCACCTCAAAACCCAACAACTGATTTGATTAGTGGGTCTCATATAGCCACCTCAAAACCCAACAATTGATTTAATTAGTGGGTCTCATACAGCCACCTCAAAACCCAACAACTGACTTGATTAGTGGGTTACATATAGTCACCTCAAAGCTGCAGTAACTGCTTCAATCTCTATTATCACACTGGAGGTTACGCTTGACACAGCCATTGGCATATACAACATCATCATCTGCCCCAGCATTAATAGCTGTTTAAATTCAAATTGTGTTTTCCAACTTCACCCCTCCCTTCAGTTTCTGTTAAGGGTAATGATGACTTTAAGGTAGTATATTATTTTCCACATTAACAGAAACCAAAGACATACTGAATAGATGGAGAGAGTACTGCAGAACCATGTATGGAGACAGCACAAAGCGCTCAGTTACAATCCTACCAAAGGATGAGAAAGAACCTGAACCAACATTGGAAGAAGTACGCTCTGCAATTAAAAGCCTGAAAAAGGGAAAGTCCCCAGGATGCGATGATATCCCAGCAGAGCTAATACAAGCAGGAGGAGAGGCATGTGCTCGAGTCTATCACAAGCTGTGTAAACAGATATGGCACAGTGCAGAGTGGCCAGAAGCATGGAAGAAATCAATTTATATTCCCCTCCCCAAAAAAGGCAACCCGAAGCTGTGCACGAACTACCGAACTATCGCACTGATCAGTCATGCTAGCAAGATACTCTTGCGAATCCTATTAAGAAGGATAGAGAAAAGGTTTGAATCTGAAATTCACGTAGTCCATGCAGGTTTTAGGAAAGACAGGAACCCGGGACCACATATTCAATTTAAGTAATATCTATGAAAAATCTAGAGAGTTTAATGTAGACCTGTACACATGTTTCATTGATTACACTAAGGCCTTCAACACGGTAAAACATCAAAACCTGTGGAGAATCATGAAGGAAATGGGGTTTCCTTTGCATATAGTCCATATCATTGAAACATTATACCAAGATCAACAAGCCGCTGTCCGAGTATCTGGGCAAACATCAGATTGGTTTGCAGTACAAAAGGGAGTCCGGCAGGGATGTATCCTCTCACCTTATGTGTACAACATATATGCGGAATGTATAATGAGAAATGTCAGCATGAATTTACAGTGGGTGGTGAGGAAATAGATCAGGTACACATTTTGAATATCTGGGCTCCAGAATCGACAAAAATGGTGACTGCTCGAAAGAAATCAGAAGAAGACCAGCTATGGCAATGCAGAGACTGAACAGCCTGAAGAAATTATGACAGGGCACCAACAAAACGATAAAAGTAAAAGTCTTGAGAGCCTGTGTTTTTCCTGTGGCAGCTTATGGCTGTGAAGCATGGACGATTACCAAAACTTCTAGACAAAGAATCGAATCCTTCGAGTCAAAATGTTACAGAAAGATCCTCAGAATACCCTGGACAGAGAAAGGAACAAATGTAGACATTCGGCAAGAGTTGAGCATAGAGGAGAACTGGTTTATCAATTCCATTTTGGCTAGAAAATGCAAATACTTTGGTCACATCAAGAGACACAACGGTCTTGAGAGGACGGTGATGGAAGGTATGGTGCCAGGCAAAAGAGGAAGGGGTAGACCAAGAAGACGATGGCACCAAGATATCCAGGAGTGCCTGAGTATGACAGTGGCGGAAGCTGGTGTTTTGGCAAGGGAACGAGTTTCTTTCAGACAGACTGTGATGGGAGCGACGTTCTACAAAGGACATGCTACATGATGATGATATTATCTTCTCGCCAGTGTGGGTCCTTTCTTCCCATTTGGTCATAAGACTTGGAAGTTAATGCCTGTGTTGGCACCCTCTGTGCCAGCTATGCAAGTCCTCTTTCCCTCCCCCCTAATCTCCCCCCTAATCTTTACAGCTGTTTTGTGTTATCAAACTATGTCTTCCTCCAGATATCTAGGCCAAGATCTCCATGTCCAGATAGAACTCTCACTGAGTAAACAATTCAAACCAAGCAACAAATGCTAAACAAGTACTACCTAATCTAGAACAATCTGCAAAAGTAGCATCATATTACAGAGACAACACGTTCTGATTGTATGAAACTGAAGCCAAATCAGCGACAAAATCTTGGTATGGCTGACTCATGCAGTAAGTCAATGTAACATAGCCAAATGTCACATGTTCTTATTAGATGTTCATTCGTGAGAACCTCAGCAAGTCAATGAGTTTATTGGCGGACTATCTCATGTTTTCTACAATCAAAGTAGAAAATAGTATAAATAATAAAAATGTCAAAGTTGATCTGTTACCCTTCTCTCCCCTTTCACTAGAAGATGAGCAAATGACCTGTCCAGATATCAAATGTAAGCAGTAAGAGCACCGCTTTGGAATTGATTGGTCAAACAATGTTTAATGTCATCATTCACCTTGTTGTCAGTACTTTCAGCAATGAAAAGGACTGAGCACATATGAAATTGGTTCTATGGGAAATTTTCTGACCAGAATATCATGAGTCTGTGAGCTTTTGGTCACAAATACAAGCAGGCTTTATTACTGAGAATAAATGAATGATCTTCTTCACAAACCTTTGACCTAAACTGTATATAAAACACAGAAATGTGGTAGGACCTGTGAAGACTAGATAAATGTAAGTCAATCATATAAAGTTAGATGTCTCGTATTTTGAGTAACAAAAAATGTTTATCCATAATATCCAATACTGAACAGATCAAAATTGTGATTACAAATTTGCGAACTTTGACAAGCAGCACAGCCAATTAAAAAATTGTCAACACGTGAACAACACAACACACACACAAAAAAACATAGCCAACAAAATAAAAAGCACATTAAATAGTGAATGATGACCATACAATTAAAATGAAATCAAGTTGAAATATTATCGGCGCTAAAGAGAAGGCAATCAATTGACAGACATACAAATATGGGTAGTTCTACTCAGGGTACAGTAGAGAATGCCATACCATCAGATGATAGGAATAAATCAAGAATGCTTATTATAATTGTAATTAATACTTTACGATTGTTATCTATGAAATAACATGGATGCCTGATTATTGCAAGCGACCAGTTAAGATTCAAAGTCAAAGTCACAGGTGTAATACTTGTGAACATTTGTAAATGGAAGAATGTGAATTTTCTAGTGTTAACTAAGCTTGTGGTTAGTGACAATGGGTCTCCAGAAATTAGAACAACATCAGAAATAATGCTTGTTTTTATTCTACATGTTGTAGTCAGTCTAGCTGCAGAGTCTTCTAAACGCTAAGTTAAGTTACTGGTTGTATACACGCTCTGCAGTCTTCTAAACCAGTATAAAGATGCTAAGTTAAGTTACTGGTTGTATACACACTCTGCAGAGTCTTCTAAAGCAGTATCAAAACATTAAGTTAAGTTATGACTAGTAACATAGGCTAACAGACGGATTAATTACGCGCCAAACACTGTCATTTCATCTCTGAAATCAAAAGATATTGTACAGCATTCTCTGACTGAGCTGACCGCTCCAACAAACCTCTTTAGTTCCAACAACTGCAGCTAACTGATCAGACAAATGGCACGGGCGGCTGTAGAGCGAAGCTGATTAAAGAAAAACAAAAATCAGAAAAAGACATTGTCAACGTAAACAAAACTTTGATAATTATCAAAGTAGACAAGAAATCAGCACTACAGGTAAGAATAAATGGTCAAATGCTAGAACAGATTTGGAGCTTCTCATATCTTAGAAATATAAAAACAGAGGCTAGAAGATGCAAAATAGAAATGAAGAAGGGAATGGGGATGGTCAAATCTGTTTTCATCAACATGAGACAAATATTGACAACCAAACAAATAACTCACAAATGTAAAATAACTGTGATCAAGTGTTATGTATGCATGTCCTAACTATATGGAGAAACATGAGTAGTGACCAATTGGTTGGAGAAGAGAATTGATGCCTTTGAAATAATATATAGAAGAATCCCATTAAAGACAGGATGATAAATAAGGAAGTTTTGGAGAAATATGTAGAAAAACAGAATCAATGAACAAAAAAAGCAGCCAGACAGTTACAGTATTTTGGTTGTATCAAACGACATAATACTTTAATAAAAACTATACTGGAAGAAAAAGTGGAGGACAAAAGTGCCAGAAAAAAACAACGTAAGCGGAAGGATAACATTAAGAGATACTGAAAAGTTTGTAACATTACACCAACTATCGAGGCAATAGACAGTCTTTGGAGAACCATTGCAGTTGACCTTCAATATGGAGATAGCATCTGAACTGAATAACTTAAATAAGGATGAGAGTTCTTCCAGGCCAGAACAAGACATGATCAAACATACATCGAGAGAGACTCACACCCTTCTAGCTGTTTACAATCAGACTTACTGTAACAATGGGGATGAAACATTTCTTTATAACTCTTTTCAGTCCCGTTGGGTAGGATTAGGTGGCGCACAAAACATCTGTTAGCCAAATTATGTGATATTCGGTATCTAACACTGATGATGTTTAGCAGACATTTACATATTTAGAATGACCTAAAGATGGTCAAATATCTGGTGAATGCGTAACTTTCGGTTGGTGCAGAAATATTTCCACCAGGTTAGTATTTACAAATGTGACAATTTTTGTAAACTTGCCGCATTCTGCGCGATGGGAATATGACTTTAATGGTCGTGAAATTATGAATTATTTGATCAGGTCATTGATCATGCATCTGAATGACATGTTGATATTCAATAGACATCTAATTGAGACTCAGACTGGGACACAAAAGAAAAGTGACTGTGGTAATGCCACTGATACAATAACATAGATATACAGCTCACTTGGTTGAGTACCCAGACAAAAGAAATGATGTTGTACATTAATGACATTTAACACTCCATACTAATACAATACGATATCCTTCTCCTTCAGTCTGGTGGATGTGCCATATGCAAGGCAGTGAACAATGTCCTGTATACAGTCTGATCCTTCGTCGTGTCATACTATTTTGGACCTAGGTCTCTCAGCAGACCATCTCGCCATCCTACGGGTGGGCGGCCGCGTGGGCACGTATAATCATATGGCCCCTAAAAATGTTGTTCTGAGTGTCCATCTGTTGTCTGGCATACGCACCACATGACCAACCCACTTATATTTGCAAGATATCGCAGCTTCTGCGACATCTCGAAAAAGGGTGCTTTCTCTGATTTCGACATTGTGGATATAATGTCTAATCAAGATCATAAAAACACATCTTTTCATCACTCGCTGGGTAATGCAGTTTCTATGCAAACCCGGTGCATAAATTCTACACATTGCAGCCATAGATAATATATTTCAATTATGAATTCTTCATACCGTCATTTCACCTCGTCATTCCTCTTCTACCAATTACATATACTTGCAATCCGGTGTTCAGACAAACATGTTATTGGTCTGTTGTTTCTTCATATCAGAAATAATTAAATTATGTTTTTAAATCTGAAGATCATAACTTTAGATCAATTTGATTAATATTAATACATTTTATTTTGAAAAAAAAAACTATTTGTCATAAGGAGTTGAGGTACAATTTGTCCAAATTCGACCAAACAATAAAGAGTTGAATGATCTAATTGTAAATGTTCCTAAAGAAAGAAATGTTATCACTGAGTTAATATGCTTATGGAACTGACTAAAGTAGCATGAAAATCACATAAAGAGGATTGTGGTTGAATGTTCTTGTTATTTGTGTATTATTGGGTGATAATCTTTGACAGCAGTAGGCACACATCTAAGTCAAGTGAGAATTGTTGTGTTAGAAATACCTAGCATGTGACAATAATAAATAAGACAAGTCAGATTTGAATTATTATTAACAACTGCCCTTCTAAAACAAGTTGGACATGTTTGTACTAATAAAATATTCAACTTAATAATCAATCTAGAAATCAATGAAATATCACTTTAAAATTCTCAAAGTATGCACAAGCTTCCTGTGAGGCCAAATGCAGTAGTGACCCACATCCAACTGTTGAAACAACAACAGAAAGGTGACATGTTTACATTACATTGTCTTCTTTTGTGACAACTTCATTAATGAATGTGAGACAATAAACATAGGCAACATGTGTAAATTACTTTTTCAAATTGTCAACAATATTTATATTTGGAAACCTAGTTCCCCTGGGCTTGATTTTATAATACATATGATTGACTTTCTATAGTCAGGACTTTTGCATCACTCTAAGATTCAATGTTATGTCATCATAGATTTAAGAAACAAAATTACAATGGTTCATCTCTCACTTAACAATGGCAATTCATTGAGCAAAAAAGCACAGTTGAGTAAACAATTGTTAAGTGTGTATTGAATTTTCATGTAACAGCCTTAACTGGCTCTTGGAACGGACATTTTCTACATTCTAAACAATGACGTAAATACTCAAAAACGCCCAATCAGGATAAATATGCTATATTATAAAACCCCCATACGGACAGTACAAACAACCAAAAAGAATGATAGGTAATATGCACTAAGATTTATGACCTGTTCATCCAGGTAACAGCCCCTATTGCTGCCACAACAAATAGATGGTCCTAGTATACCCAGTTTGAATTAGCTGAACTCATTAAAGATACTTTTTATGTAGAGAGAAAATGTTATTGCCTGTATAGATAGCGTATAGACAGAGTTTGAGAATCTCAAGTCTCAATTAATTTTTAGTTTCTGCTATTTGGTGTGCTGTGTTTTCCAAATGCTTGACTCAAGCAATTTTACTACAGCTTCTGTGGCACACCAGCCCTTTGTGGTTTACAATTTTCCAGAGCCCTTTCAGTATAAGAGTGTTGCTTGTTTTTTTTTTTAAACCTTTTTTGTAAATTCAGCCAAGAGTGGTAATTTATACCAAAACATGTACTTGACATTACCCCAAAAAATATTTCAAAAATAAGTTTAAAAATCTAATAAGAAAATGTATTTTTTACAAAATGGACGGGCAACAAAATTACATGTTGAAAGCTACTCATGCTTGAGTTGAGTGAACTCTTGATGTTATTTGGTAGCGGGTTATACTGACTATTCTTACATATTGAGGAGTACCCAAGAAGGTGTCATCGTTCTTCTGGATGTAGTGCAATGCGAGGCTACTCAGTAAGCTGACCACTATGGGGATTACAGTATCGATTCCATCTCTGCTTTGACACAGCCTGTTTCCAGAAGTACGGGCAAAGAAAAGAGGTGGGGGTTTTGACTAGTATGTTTCACCTGAAACTGATTACACTCCACTTCCTTCATGATATTAAATAATAGTATATTTTTATATTAAAATAAAAAGCAATATATGTTGATGTCTACAAGAGGGAGAAATCTTGAAGATGGAATCATATTAATCCTCTCTATATCGAACATCATTAGCTTTGTTATTGAAGTGGAAATATCTGTTGTAAAGTAAAGTAAAGTATCCCATAGCATTACTGCCGTAGGGGTGTGAGGTGTTAGCGATCTCACATTTCAAAGGCTCACTATATGAGGGCGGTAGCCATCTCCTCTCCCTCGCCGCTTTTACTTCCCGGGCTGAACCGGTACCCATTTAAGGCTGGGTCGACCCGGGAGCTATTGCGGTCTGAAAAAAACATTACCACCTCAACTGGGGAATGAACCCAGGACCACTCAGATGCGAAGCCAGCGCGCTAACCACTGCGCTACGCGGCTCCACATATCTGTTGAGTCTGCAGAATATCTAAGTTTGGACATATGACATAACATGGACATTTCAGAGTTCATGGCATAACATGGACATTTCAGAGTTCATCTGTAGACCAAAAAAAGTTTGATGTCTCCAGTCAAGCCTTCCATAACAGGTTGATTTTGTTCTTCATTGCCTGTTGTGGTTCAGCAGGAAGATGATGTTGAATGACCACAATGAGCAAGATTACTCTTTTGTGCACCCTGAAACGGGCATTAAGTGGCAGATTGCAGCTTTCCTCACATCCCAAGCGTGCTGATGGTGGACTAGAGGCCTCTAGGCGGTATTGCTATGCCAGACTTCATATTGGTGTCCCTCACTACTACAGCGAGCTGCCACCTCATCAGTCAGATTCCATGAAAACAGCCTGTTTCATGTCAGATCAGGAATTTTTGTCTGACCAGACGCTAAGTCTTTTCTCTCCTTGTGGCTCAGCATAAAGATTTGTTTGTTAGTCACAGCATTCAAACATAAAGATGTGTTTGTTAATCACAGCATTCAAACATAAAGATGTGTTTGTTAATCACAGCATTCAAACATAAAGATGTGTTTGTTAATCACAGCATTCAAACATAAAGATGTGTTTGTTAATCACAGCATTCAAACATAAAGATGTGTTTGTTAATCACAGCATTCAAACATAAAGATGTGTTTGTTAATCACAGCATTCAAACATAAAGATGTGTTTGTTAATCACAGCATTCAAACATAAAGATGTGTTTGTTAATCACAGCATTCAAACATAAAGATGTGTTTGTTAATCACAGCATTCAAACATAAAGATGTGTTTGTTAATCACAGCATTCAAACATAAAGATGTGTTTGTTAGTCACAGCATTCAAACATAAAGATGTGTTTGTTAATCACAGCATTCAAAGACTTCTTCAGTAATAAACTAAACACATGAAAAGGTGTAGCTCAATTGTCTCAGCACGAATGGGACCAGATAGCACAATCAATTCATTCCCTGTCACATCTTTCAATTCTTGGGAATTTCTCTCATTGACATCTACTGCTCCTTGTGTTTCGTTCAAAATCAGAGGTCATCAATCTCAGCCTCTGACTCCAATCCTGCTTATCACTCTTGTCAGGTCTGCATCATTTTTGGCACCTTCGTCGCCATTTACTTTATCTTCATCAGTACTGACTAGATCCACAGGCAAATCCTCGTTCATAAGATCATTTCATTTATCAACCGAAAAATCATGTTGGAATGTCCAACTCTGAAAATGTCGCCAAACAACAAAACTGATCTAAATAATTTTTAAAAAGTTAAATTTCATCAAAACAAATATCCATGAGGCAAACACTACAAAATGTAAAAATTCAAAGTCTATTAATAACAGACAATTTGACAACGGCTATAAGTGGGCAATAGGACCCGGAAAGGGTTGATGAACATATTATATTCAGTTTTATATTTCATGTACAGATATAATTAAATAAATAAACAACACAATAGTTTGCTAGCAATCATATAAACGAGTATCACTAGTTAGAAAGGGCTGATCTAGTTCTTACTCTGAATTTTACGACCGGGTCACAATTTATGCAGACATGGTATAGTTAACATGTAACTGAACAAGGTAGAAGTAAATGTATTCCTGAAGGCATATCAACAAGCAGGTCATTGTTAAGCAAGCAACTATTTATTCTGCTGTACAAGTCGTAATAAAGTTACAACAACCACGTGAACACTCAAATTGTACACACAGCAGATAGAAGAACAGAATGTTTTCAAAGAGTAGGCACCGTTATATTAAAAAGAGTAAGCTCACTTTGTTGGTCATCATTCACCTTGACAAAAGCATTATACAAGTATGACTAAACAAGCATGCTGGTCTGTGATGTGAGCACTGCCATTATTAGTAATAGATTAGAAGAAAAACATAGTAACAAACATCAATGGAAAAGAGCATACAATTTCTGCTGACAAGTCATACCATCAAACAAACAGCATTTAGTTTTAGTAGCATTCATACAACACCAACTCAAACCAAATTGTGTATGTGTACATGCGTATGTGCATACATGGTTTCACCAATAAATCTGGAGACTCTAAGGTTAAAGCAGAAATATATTGTACCCTGAATTTCTGAAGAATTTCTATTGAACTATTTTTTGCCCTATGACAAAACTGCGATTCGAAGATGAGCCCAATCAAGAATGTCAATTCGTACATCTATCTAGGCCAGGAAATCAACAACAACTAGAACATTGATAAGGAGATCTCACACAGGAGAGCGACGGGTTGGCTCAACTTCAACCGTGTTAAACTGATACTTTAGCAGATGACAGATGTCAATGCACTGGCCAAGACCCTCACCCTGGCTTCCTCGTAGCCCTTCCTGGAAACGGGCTGTTTTCATGGCAGCCTGGCTAACAAGCATAAATCCAAGCATAGCACAGCCACCTGGACCCTGATCCACCTTCATCAGCCCACTCGTGATGTGAGAAAAGCTACTGCAACCCGCCACTTAACGTCCTTTTCAGGGCACACAAAAGAGTAAACCTGTTATCTAATTGCAGTGGCAAGCAATAATTATCAACACGTTTCAACCCAAAAATTCTATAACATGGGTAATCATCATCATCAAGTGCTGTCTCCGCATTGGAGGTTGACGGTAATGTATCTCCAGCTGTCTTTGTCCTGTGCTAGGTTGGTACATTCAGTAAAAATGTGTCCTGAACACATCTTGATATCTGTCCATCTGTACCTCTACCAGCCTCTGGCTCTCCTGCCTTCCACTCTTCCCTCCAATATAACTTTCAGCAGACTGTCATGTTGCTTGGCCTGACCAAAATGTGTTATCTTTCTTTTTATTTCCTTCAAAAATTTCTTCTCCACCCCGAGTTGTTCCAGAACCTCACTATTTGTTTTCCTTTCTTTCCAAGTAACTCGTCCAAGTCTAATGATTACCCACATTTCAAAGGCTTCAATACTCTTCACCATGGTCCAGGTTTTTACTCCATACAATAAAACTGAATGCACATATCATTTAATGATTTTGAAGTTCTGAGGAATTTGCTTGGACAGAAGTGTATGCATCATGCTGTTAATGTTTTCTTTGCCACTTGCAGTTTTCTGAATGATCTCCCCTTTAAATTTGCAATCTGCCGACATTAGCTAGCCCTATAAAGTATAAATAGCTAGACACTTGTTTCAGAATTTTTCTATTTATGTGGATGTCAACTTGTGGACATTTTTTCCTTTTGCTGAACACCATAATGTTTGTCTTTTTGAAGTTGATTTCCAAGCCACATTGCTGGTTCTTGCTATTAATCTTTTCCATCAGGTTCTGCAGATGTACTGGATCCTCTGCCATTAACATTGTATCATCAGCATATCTGATATTGATACTTCATCCTCCTATATTCAATACAGTTATTTCTTCTATTGCATTGAACATTTTTTCTGCGTGTACATTAACCCTTAAATTCCGACCCGCCAAATGACGTGTCGATTAGGCAGCCACGGAATTACATTAAGCCAAATAGCGTGGCTCGCACTCTTTGCAACGTATTAAATGTATTTAATATGGGTTTAATCCAAATCCAGCAAGTATAAACCCACAACAATGCCATTTCAGATTCCATTTCTAGAGCGTGAGTTAACATTATTATCAATTATGTACTACTAAATTAAAAAATAAAAATGTAAACAAAGTTATTTTGTCTACTTTTTTTACTTGAAGAAATGGCGTCCTCCCTCCCCATTCTCGTGGGACACGATTTTCGGCAGTACGTGTCTCACAGATAATTCAACCATGACTTGAAATAGACAGACATGTAGATAAAGAAATATTTAGCATGGACAGTTCTAATTCGGAAGGAAATATTCATAATAAATTGTTATCGGAAAGTGCGTCAGTGATATTTTGTTTCCATGAAATGGGCGTTGTCGCTCGAAATGTACCAACGCCAAGTTTTAAATATTTTTATTTCCTATCCAACATTTTAAACTACTGCAACGTCATTTCCTGTTCCTGTCCTTTTAAGCATCTTACGGCGTGGTTTGGTAAGCTTTTGAGAATTAATTTGGCACATTTTGTTCAATAATCTAACGAAAGTAGCGATTTTTTTCAACTTTTTTTTTCATTTGAAGAAATGGCTTCCTCTACCAATTCTCGTGGCGCACGATTTTCTGCTGTTCAGGCCACTAAGATGATTCAAATCTGGGCTGAAGAAGATACAGATGACATGACTTCTGACACTGACAGTGAAAGTTCTCATTCAGAAGAAGAAGGGGATGTTAGAAATACATCATTGTACAGTGCCACCAGGGATAGTTCGAGTGAGCAAGAGGAGGAGTCTCTCATCCATAGTAGAGGAAAGGGTAAAGGTCCTATGCCTAAGAGAGGACGAGGAGCAAGGTCAAGATCTGTACTTGATAGGAATCCTGGTCCTAGGCCTAGTACTAGTACCAGCAGTACAGTAGATCCATCTACAGTGTCTCCTGTCCCAATGGCAACTACTAGGGCAGACGCTCAGGCTAGTGATGGAGGGAGGTATTTGAGGGCAGCACAGACAATACCTTTCGGTTTATTCCACCTCAGCCAAGAATCCCTGGTGTCAATCCTGACATTATTCCAGAGAATGCATCACCCTTATTTTGCTTTAAAGCTTTATTTACTGATGCCATTATGGAAGACCTTGTCAGGTCAGTAAATGATTATGCGGCCCAACGGTGCCTGGCAATGAAAGAAACAACTGCAGTACGGTCAGTTTTTCTAACATGGTCACCAGTGACTGTGCCTGAGCTACATAAATTCTTTGTTGTCATTACTGTTATCGGTTATTTAAAGAAGCCTAAAATTAGTGACTACTGGGCACATGATGAGACCACAGAAACACCTTGGTTCAGGAAGGTATTCACGAGGGACAGGTTCCAAGCTTTGTACCATACAATGTTTCATGTAAGCAATCCTGATTCGCAGGGCAAAGCCAAAATTGAGCCATTTGTGCAGAGCTTGCTACTTCAATTTCAAAAATCCTATTACCCATTCAAGGAACTTTCTGTGGATGAAATGGTCATTGGATGGAAGGGAAGGTGGGCCCATAAGATGCTCAATGCATCAAAGCCAAAAAAATACCACGTCAAAACCTTTGGCCTCTGCGACAGCAACACTGCTTATGTTGTCAACATATTGATATATTTTGGCAGCAATACATCTTACAATCCAGACCTAGATCCAAGCAGTCAACAAGCCGTCAAAATATTTGACAAGCTTTTAGAACCTTGTGGGAAAGGCCATCACATTTATGCTGACCGTTACTACACCAGCTATCCGCTGCTGCAGTACCTTACCAGTAATGGCCATTACTACACTGGTACGGTCAACATAAACCGCAGAGATTTTCCACAAGCTTTCAAGACAACAAAATTGTCCTTTTTACAAATGAAATGGTTTCTCCATATAGAAAGAACATTCCTCTGCGTGATGTTCAGAGACAAGAAGGCTAAAAAACAATGCTTGCTTGTCTCTAGTGAAGCCTCGGTGACCACCAAACGTTTAACAAGTCGTTCTGGTGTAGTGAAGGATAAACCATCAATGATTGATGACTACAACTATCGCATGAATGGGTGTGATAAGGTTGATCAGTGTGTCGCAACATATGGTACCTTCACTAGAAGAACAAGGAAATGGTGGAAGAAAATTTTCTTTTGGATTTTTGAAGTAGCTCAGCTGAATTCATTTATTTTGCATGCCCTGACGAGGCCTGCAAACACAAAAAAGCAGCCCTATCTACAATTTAAAAAGCAATTAGTTTCTGAGCTTCGCCTTTTTGCAGCTACAGAGACGCCCAGCTTGCAGGTGGAACCTTACATCAGCAGCCATGCAAACAGACACAGTGGAAAAAGACACATTATCAAAAAGTCTACACTGTGTCGTCAATGTATTGTTTGCAGTACTCCAAATGCTAGAGTTAGGACAACATTTTTTTGTCAAGGATGCCCAGACCAGCCATTTCTTCATCCAAATCACTGTTTTGAACAGCATCATTTGAAATAAATGTAAATTAAAATCAGCTGTACATAGATAAAAAAATTTTTCTTAGAGAATTTGTGCCATTTTATTTTTCAATTTACCAAACACTGCTGAATGGTCATAATAATGTTATTTCTGATCCAAGAGTGATGAAACTTCCCAATATTGGGTAAATATGGATATATTATCAAAAGAAAGAATTTTTGTGTGTCAACATTGTGAAGGATTCATTTGAATGAAATGGTAAGTGAAAAAATGTTGACAAATTATTTATTGTTTTTAATTTTTGTTTACACATTACATAATTTTTTGCATGCAACTTCACTGTACAGACATCTTTTTGCACTGTTTCTAAAAAGAGCAATCATTCCTGAACATTTTGATATATAAAACATGATCACACAATAAAAGATAACAGATATATGAATAATTTTGTCACAGCAGTTAGGTGTGAACATTTTTGTAGAAAAATAGGCGTGTAAAATCGTGGTTTTTGGCTGCGTATACTAAGTGTTAAACAGGCCAGGAGACAGCACACATCCACGTCTAACCATTTTTTTTATATGTATACTTGACGATGCTTCATCTCTAGTTCTCAAACATGCTGATTGATCCCAATACAAGTTTGATATCCTTGCCATCCAGATTTATATCCTCCAGACATTTTATTAGCTGTCATGGGTAATATATCTTCTGAAATCCTTAGTAGGAATCAAGATGCAGAGCAGTGCATGAGCTGCAGTGATCAGCGACCCATAGCCGACTCCTAGCGTCTGGGCCAGCGTACCAGAGCTGCCAAGATCCTTCTACACCTCCACGCGATGATCCTGGATAATAGGCTGCAACAGAGCAGACTGGCTAAGGTTGTTGTTCTTTCAAATGTCCACAATGAGTAGGTTACTCTTATGTGTGCCCTGAAAAGGAAAGGGCATTAAGTGCAAGGTTGCGGTAGCTTTCCTCACATCTCGAGTATGCTGATGAAGGTTGACCGGGGTCCTCCATGCGGTTGTGCTATGCTTGGATTCATTTGCGTATCGCTTACTACTACGGAGATCATGTCGAACCTCACCTTGCTAGCCAGACTGTTGTCCTCAACAACAGCCTGTTTCCAGGACGACCAACGAGGAGGTCAGGTGAGGGTCTTGGCCAGTATATTTCTTCTGACCCTAGTTAACATTCTCTGATCAGTGTGTGTTGCCTGACCAGAAGTTAGCCTCATCGTCCCTCATCTTAGACTAGCTAACGAGAAGGGAGTAAAGAGGGAATGCTAACCCAGTACTAAAAAAATTGTTGCTGAAGTCAGATGTGTAGGGCCGAAAGGTGCAAATATCGCAGTTAAGCTGTAAACTACAACACAACGCATTCCCTTCTCTAGACTACATTCTGCTCCTTAAGACCTATTCAGGGTTTGGTAGCAGGAGATTTAGAACAAACGAAGCCAAGCCAAGCCAAATCCTTAGTAAATGAATGGATTGGTGGGAATGAAACGTTCTAACATGAAACACCTATCAATGTTGCAGAGGATTGTTACTGTGTCTATTCTCAACACTACCAGCTAAACCAATAAATGCGGCCAGATAATGTGAAATGTATATTTTCACAGAAAAAGAACATAATAACTTCATAGAATCTTTTAGAAAAGAAGCACACAGATGGCAAACAAGAAGAAAAATACACAGACAGGGTCTGGAATTTGTAGGACAAATACCTAAATTTAACATATGTGATCTTGTATCTTTCATAAAATGATCTCACCCAAACAAAGTACCCTTTTAAACTATAAACAAATACAGAGAGCAAAAAAGGCAGTGCTGCAAAGTTCATCTGAATCTATTACTTCTTACATATTCTTTGCAACTAGAAATCAAGGTAAAATGTTAGAAAATCACTTACATAAAAAAATATTGTAGCAAAAAAAATGTTACAAACTCACTAGTAATATATATATATATTACAGTTGACACCTCACAAATACACTGATAAAGTCATACTTACGTTTTTTCTTTTTGTCTGAAGTATCTTTTTCTCTTTCCTTCTTTGGTTTAGGCTGAAATAGGTTTTACATTTCCTACTTTGAGAACAATGTTAATTTTAATTAGACTGCACAGCTAAAGATGTCTTAGAATTGTCAAAGTATACAAACACACATACAAGGGGCTTGTCAAAAGTCTTTACCCTGACTATGAAGGAGTCGGAGGAGAAATTTGAAATTTGGCACATATGTAGCTCATTCAATTTGTACTAGACTGGAGAAGTATGAATTGTCCCCCTCGACAGGTTTACCCGGTGTGGTGCATGGTGCAATACACCTTATTGACCAGATCTGCTACTCTAACGGTTTGTCAGAACAATGGAGAAATCAGAGGCCAGAACTGTGATAAAATTCTTGATGTTGCAGGGAAAAACATCTACAGAAATACACAAGGAGATGGAACCAGTGTTTGAGGAATTCTGTCAATCGTATGCTTCTGTAAAAAACTGGTGTAGGCAGTTTAAGTGTGGCCGTTCCCATGTTGCTGATCTTCCAAGATCAGGAAGACCATCCTCAGAGTGCAGCGATGAAAATGCTGAAGAGTGAAGAAAATCATTGACCAGGATAGGAAAATGACAATTGCAGAGATATCTAGGTCAGGAAAACTGAATGAAAGTACAGTTTTTAGAATTTTACACAACAGATTGAACATGAGAAAAGTGTGTGCCCGCTGGGTCCCGCGTCTGCTGACATGTGAACAGAAACAAACGAGGGTTGATTGGTGTGTCCAGTTGCTCAAAATGTGTCGGCCGAAAAACATGTTGCCGACCATGGTGACAGTAGATAAGACTTGGGTTCACCATTTTAACCCAGATTTGTTCTTTTCCCAAAACATAAAAAACAGCTATAAGGAAATCATTTTGACAGTGACGAAGATGTCATACTGGCTTGTGATAACTGATTTAGTTCGAAAAATAGGTTACTTTATTCTGAAGGTATATTCAAGGTCACGCAGAGATGGCAGAAATGTATAAATTCAGGTGGTGGCTACATTGTGCCAAATTTGTGCTAATTGTGCCAAATTTCAACTATTTAAAAAAATATATTTAATTATTGTTCAGACAGGCTAGTGTGATCATGTACTATTACATCTTTTACTTGCTCTGTATTGTGTGTTCTTTATTTTATCCAGCACCCATGTATCAGTAAAACCAAGATAATGACCACCAGCAAAACAAAAATCAGACTTAAAATCACTCTAGTAAAGGAAGAAAAAGAAAATGTCACAAGTTTCTAATTTCTTGCATTATAAACAACAAAATAGACTGCCAAACTACATCAAGAGAAGAATGACCATGACAATGCAGAGAAATGAATGGCAGAACACGAACAAAACAACAAAAACAATCATTCTGAGAACATGCATGTTCCCTGTGGGAGCATTTGGATACAAAACATAAAGCAGCATACAAACAGTAAAAGAAATTGAATCTAGAGCTAGCTAAAATGCTACAGAATACCATGGACAACAACAACAAAAAATAGAAATAATAGACGTCCTAAATGAGCTGGGTATAGAATAAAAATTGGCTGATAAGCAGCATATCTTAGAAACTAACATACGCTGACAACTATCTTAGAAACTAACATACGCTGACAACTATCTTAGAAACTAACATACGCTGACAACTATCTTAGAAACTAACATACGCTGACAACTATCTTAGAAACTAACATACGCTGACAACTATCTTAGAAACTAACATACGCTGACAACTATCTTAGAAACTAACATACGCTGACAACTATCTTAGAAACTAACATACGCTGACAACTATCTTAGAAACTAACATACGATGACAACATCAAATGCAACGAGTTTGGAAAAATCTATTCTGGAGGGCATGATACCTGGAACACAAGACAGACCGAGAAGATAGGCATGCAACATTAAAGATGTTCTGAAGATGGTGATGGGAGAACTGTGTGAAGATCTTGAGCCTTACAGGGTGGCTGTGATGACAGGCTACAGGATGATGATCCAAGTATACACTGTCAGTTTTGATTCCAAGGATAGGTATTAGTAAGCCACTGCACCCTACCAAACATGTCATTAAAAGAGATACCCATTGGAGGGGCTAGCTGTGCAACAAATCGTTACAGAAACAAGAACATATCAAGTGAAAGCTCTGGTGTATGCTTGATGTAAGGGAGTCAATTGCAGAATAATTTGCCTCTGTAAGAGCAAAACACATGGGATATTCACATCATGTATAAAAGGGCTGAATGTAAAGCATTTTAGCTAAACACTGCAACATGAAGCTGTTGCTTTTCAGAAATGAAGGTACTTGGTACTACTAATTCAGAACATTATGTCAACCAAATGTGACTTAAATACGGTGTGCTATGGTGACAGAGATGAAATAATACATTCTGCCAGTAACTGTCCTGCTACATGCCTGAGAGACTATATGGGTTCAATGCTCCATTTATTCTTACACTTCATATGTAATACAGTTGGATAGAACCTCATACACTCAAAAATAAACTCAACAATATAGCCATGAAGTGGATTGGGAACACTCAGTGGAAGAAAACAGTGACATAGAATGCTGAAAGAAAGGTGGCCATTGTAGCTCGAGTCTCACAAAAATAGTGAAGAGTATTCATTGAAGCCAATGTTGGAAATTCTAAAATTTCAAAACAAGTAAAGAAAGCTACATCAGCATTTTAATGCCTCCTGTGAACTTTCTTATCTCACTGGTTATAAACCAGCCCATTTCTCTATTTTCCAAGGCGGTGTGTGCATTGCACTACGGTTTTTATTTTGCGCTTGTCTGTCCAATGCATCCGACTTCGGCATGCATTTTATGTAAGGGTCTGCTTCCTCCTGCATTTTCTAAGGGTTTGCTTCCCCGGGGTAACGGCCGGTGCTGTGATGGGGAACGAACCCAGCATCTTCGGGTTGTGAGCCGTATCACTTAACTACTACCTATGCCATTCCCTAGCGGAGGGGGATGACATCTCTTGCCTTTTCCATAACCATAAGAGGTCATAGGGGCATCTCATTATAGCCGTGTCTAAATTTCATTCACACCAAAACCAACGCTGTTCGCAGCCAGGGCGAAGGGTGCTAATCACATGAAGTCCAGCCATGTGAACTAGACCGTGAAAACACAACACAGGTTTAAGCGTAGTGCCAATTCATATAGCCGATGTCCAGGCCAGAATAATCAGAAGGAAGAAAACACAAAAAAACAATGAATTAACCAGTCCAAATGGAAAACAACATGTTTTTGTGAATACAAGTGTAAGTCATCGACTAGTGTGAATTCCAGGCAAATCCGTGGCCCGACTGTATCCATAATGATCTAAAACATCAGAGCAATGTAGACCCGCAGCTGGTAGGGTGCCATCTTTTCATCAAGTATCTGGTGTCAATGACAACGGTGGGACAAATAAACATTTTGCACTTCTGCAACTGATGTGTAGGGGAAAAAATTAGATGTGGTGAAATGAAGAACATTGTGATATACAAACACACTGGAAATCCACCATGCACATAGTAAACAGGCATGATTAGGATGAAATATAATGGGCATAAAGTGACAGGTCATATTAAGGAATGAAGACCTATGGGAAAGGAGCTAACAACAAGCACTGGGACAACAAATTAAGCAAAGAAAATGGGGCTGGATAGGATATACACTGCGCAATTCAGTGAGCAACATTGCCAGACAGACTCTTACATGAATCCTCAAGGGAAGAGAAAGATAGGTAGACCAACAAAATAAAAATTCACAGAGGAGAGAATGTGAGAAGGAACTAAGATTAAATGATTACAGCCGGAGAGAGGCAGAAAAAGCAGCCCGGGACGATGTCAATGCCTATGCACAAAGGGTAGGGACAGGATTTGACTGATTGATATCACAAGACTTGCCAATAAAACTGACAACAATTGATGAGAGAATATACAGGTCAACATACTAGGTTCGAGCAGACTGGCTAAGGGGAAGGGATCGAAGAGGGAAGACTAACCCGATTCTCAAAAATGCCAGTTGAAGTCGGATGTGTCGGACCGAAAGGTGCAAATATTGCAGTCAAGCTGTAAACTACGACATAACTCACTCCAATCTCTGAACAACATCCTGCTACTTGCAAAGTCCTTGTCAGGACTTGGTAGTGGGATATTTAGAACAAATGACGAAGAAGAAAAAATACTCTGTTCAGAAACACTTACAGCAGCAGCTCGTCGCCGACGCAAACCAGTTTCTTCATCCTGTAATTTCTTCGCCAGATCTTCATCATCCATCTGATGAATGATAAAAAAAAAACACATAGGAAACTGGCAAGAACTCAAACCTAGACACTGAATAATGGAAGACAGCAACTTTATACATTTCAAAGATATATGCAGACATAAAAGCATATCATGGTTAGTTCCATTCTTAAATCAAATTTGTTACAATGATTTTTTTTCTCTTTGAAAATATTGTTTATTTTAAGTACAGAAGAAATTTGTCCCTTGGTCTGTTAAACTGTCATGGCATCAGCATTTTTTATTTTGATTTACATACCACACATTCACCAAGCTGTCACAAGGTATTATGCTATTAAAAGAAATGACAAACAATTTGTAGAAAATATAATTATGCACTGTACAGATCTTTTGAGTTTATTATTATATTTGAAAAATGTACATCAAACAATTAATTTACAGGTATTTCTTCTTCATTCGTTCTCAATCTACCGCTACTAAACTGTCCGGAGAACGGAATGCGTAGTGTCGTAGTTTATAGACAGGTATGCAGACAGGACTTGTACAACATTTTTAATGTACATATTCTAGTATCTGTCTATTTTTCTTCCTCCGGTGTTCACTCATTTTTATACCACCGGACGAATTCCTGTGTGAACACGATGATTGTCTGGAACGCCTCTTTAGCTCAGTACAGTTTAGGAATTAGTGTTAACCCTACCAGACCTGAGGCACTGAACGTAACTGTCCCCCATGCCTGGGCTCCTGAGCATTAAAGAGAAAAAAACCAACATGATATAGAAAAATGTTAGTTACATGCAAACAAGTGGTTAGAATAAGTTGTAACTTGGAGACATTGTAGAAAATAGGTTTACCTTTCATCTAGCATCAATATTCCACCTTTGTGTGCCAATCCACCCAGCAAAAGGCCAAGAAACTGTCTCAAGTAATAACATTTCGAAATCCGGGAGTAAATCCAGCAAAGAGCCCTCATTTGTCCAATAATCCCGATAGCTGGGCTTTATACATGAGTATTCCATATAGATCCTCAGTCCAAGAAAAGCCTTCATTTCTTCCACTGTGGCATCCTTGAAATTTTTGGCATTGTAGGAGTTGGGCTTTGCTATATGCAATTGGTCACCAATTTGGTGTGCCCGGAGGTTGGTTTTCTCTGTCAAATTTTGCCAGAAAGTATCATCCAAAAACAAGGATGAAAAGTCAATCGGTTCACTCTCCTCTGTGACATATCCAGGAATGTTCACTGGGCCTTTTCCATCCTTATTGAAATTCAGATCTGTATTTGGCGATACAAAATTCCTTGTCCAACCTTCATCACCACCTAGATCTCCCCCATCAGCTGTTTGAGGGACACGCGCCCCCCCCCCCCCCCCCTCTTACTATCGATCTAGCTCTAGATCTACAAGGTTCAAGCTTCTCATCAATCGAACTCTCACTGTCTGTTTCACTTGAACTGGAAAAGTATTCTTGATTAAATTCTGACTCCTCAGAGTCTGAATCAACCAAATTATTGATCACCTGTTGGGCTGTCATAAGCCTAGACTTAGTTTGCTCTTCTGTTGAAGTGCTTGGTTCATCAGCCGCTCGTTTCATTGTCAATTTTCTGAATTTGTTCACATTAAACACCACAAAATCAATTCAAACATGGGGGCAGACATTTGCAATGACTAACCATGAGGTTTGACTACGATTAGTTGGTTATTTTTAGATTCTGGCGCATTTGTTTCACGTACTACCCAAAGTACCGAAAATTAGGCCCAGCAGTATAGCGGCAGTTAAGGAAATTACCAAAAAATGGGTACAGCGGGTTAAGTCATTTGGCCAGTGAGTTTTTCTCAACTGGCTATACAGAGGACAGTCTTATCCTTTACCGCGCCACAGTCGTACGTCAATCACACACTCAGCCTTCACATTTTATTCATAAATAATTAATCATAGAGACCATACAAATAGCCATTATTTTACTGCTGATCTACACATGTTTTTGCCACGTTTAAAAATTATACTATGAAGAAGTAGGAGGAAAAAGTTGAAATTTAGTACATATGTTTAGTTCTGGTTTAGTTAGAAAAATAGATTACTTTATTCTGAGGGTCTTTTTAAGGTCACGCAGAGATGGCAGAAATGTATAAATTCGGGTAATGGCAACATTGAGAAGGAATTTTCACCTTCATCTTGTATCTCAGAAACTAACAAACACAGAACAAAAGCAATACTACCAACAAGTTCTTTATTCAATTGTCTCTACACACAACAAAATCATATTTAATGACCAACAAATTGAAAGGTTACAGGTTCTCAAAGTGAACAACCATCGTAAAAAACTAAATTTTTTTTTTTAAATAACGCAGTGTGGTAAAGGAAAACATGCTCTGCAGTTTGTACATGTGTTAACTTAGTCTGTTATGCCCTGTCTCCATGGGAAGAATGGTGGTTTGTCCCTGCGGGTCAAAAGTGTGGCAGTTGTCGTCAGGTTTTTTCTTATCTCTTCTAAAAGCATGGATATTTTACTGCTTCTTAAACAAGATACCTCACAAATACCACAGACATGATGTATTCCACTAAATGTATTTGTTATTTCAACAATGAGTTGACAAGACATTACTGAAAGCCAAAATTATCTAGGACATTACATAATGTGTCTACAAACCTGTTTGATACTGGACATAACTGGGTCTTCACTGTCATCAGCTTTACCTGCAGACTTCCTTTTCTGTTTAGACAACAAGAGAAAAAAAGTTCACAATTAAAAGACAACCCACACAATTAAACGCAAACATACAAAAGGTCGTCCCGTGACAGACACTACTGTCCCTAGGGATCAAGTGTTAGAGAATTGATTTGACTAGGTCTCAGCTTAATTCTTTTTCAAGTGGGCGTGGCCAGTTACTTGCTGTCTGCTTTGACTTAATTATAAGTCAATATTTCTTTGACAGCTGGGTAGACAGAATCATGTCGGGGATGGGGGATTAAACCTCGTATATTCGCCATGTGATGCAGGTGCCATAATCATTCTGTTAATCAGACGATAACACATTTTCAGTAACTACTACACGATTCTACACAGACATCATCACTATGAGGCATAGAAACAATACATGGTGGAAGTCAAGAAAACAGGGAAATACAAAGAATATGTAATATTCAGAATGGCAGCCAAGAACAAAATGCTAACAGCAAAACAAAAATTATGGAAGGACTTTGTAGAAAGACTGGATAAAAATGCTGGAGGAAACCAAAATAACACAAAGAAGGATAAAGCGAGAGCTCACTTCTGCTTCGGTGGTGGTCTTGAAAAGAACTTTCAACACAGTTTACAGCGGGTCTGTGCTATCTGCGCCTTCAGACCTGACACATCAGGTTTCAGCATGGTATTTTGGTGATCAGGTTTACATTCCCTCTGTGATCACTATTCTCTTAACGAGACTACAAACGTGCAATTAATTTTCAAGGTTGCCAATTGGAAGTAAAATAGGGTCTCGGTCAGTTATGGTTTGCGGACCCTGATGCAAGTAACCAATTATGAACCGTTGGATTCCAATAAAGGCAGAGACACAAAGCACAACAGGCAGAGTTGGCCGGGAGGTTATCCATTAGGAATTCCGTAGGTACTGCACTATTGCCTAATGGAAGGGATAGTGTGCCCAACCCGGCGACAAAGTCTGAGTGTCAGTATGTGCTGCAAACACCTGGAATTCAATTCCCGAAGGCCGAGTGTCAGTAAGGCATTGCAAACACCTAGGATTCTTTCATTCCCAAAAGGCAGAGTCTGTAGGGTGTTGCCTGAAACCTCAGGGGGCATGCCCTCTCAGAAACAGGTGCATCAATGGCACTAGGGATCACCTCCCAAGACCAACTAGGGAGCACGCTTCCAAAACGGGTGAAAATCTTTAAGCCCACAGCGTAGACTAGAATTTAGCGAAGCTGCAAATTGTCAAAAACCAGTCACACCCCGAAGGAGGATCCAAACCCAAGAAATCAGACGGCTTAATTCTAGTTGAAAGTTTTAGATAATAGAAGACAGAAGCTACATGTTGAAGAAAAAAATACTACCTAGAAAGACTTTAATAAATTAATGACCTTGTCTTTTAATATTCAGTTATGTTTGAGCGTTTTCTAGGTTAATATTGTGTGGAAAGAATTATTGATTGAAAGAGAGATAATGCCACTATAAATACAACAGTAAGTTGAGTATAAGAAGGTTATTTGATAGAAGGGAAGAGTAGGACTGTTACAGTCAATGCCATATGGAAAATCACCAGATGAAGGTGGCATCATGGTGGAGGACCTCCAGGCTTGCAGTCTACCCCTTTATCACACCACAGCCCTTGATATTACTTTTTATCTTCATTCGGGAGGAACACCTACTGCTTGGTGCAACTCGAGGACAATACTCTTACACAATAAGGGAGACATAGAGGACCTAGGAATTATCATCCAATCTCCGTGTCACTTACAAGCTATTTACAAAATGTATCATTGCCAAATGCATTCATGCCAGAGTCCACACCACACTCGAAGACTTGCAACCAGTCAAACAAGCAGGCTTTCGTACAGCACAATGGAACATATTTCAACCTGCTGCCATTTTATTGAAGCAGCCAGAGAGTTCCAGACACCCTTGATAGTTACTGTTACAAAATAACTTTCAATTCAGTAGAACCCCATTTTGTCTGGTGTTTACTGTTTGAACAAGGTGTTGATCCTGGTTACATCAGAATTCTTGCAAACAGTTATACTAACTGCACTAAAACATTTTGTTCCTTCAAAAGTCCAATTGTGGTTTCGGGGAGGAGGTCCTATCTCACAGAATCTCTTCTCCACATGTTTGGAATCAGTTGATAGAACTGGGACACCGTTGGCATCCATATTGATGGCAGGGGTCTCAATCACCTTTGATTTGCTGACGACATAGTGCTAATAACGGAGTCAGCAGCAGAAGCCAACCAAATGAACCAGCTAACAGATGGTCAGGGCAGGAAAACGGGACTGGAGATTAATGTCTTAAAGACCAAAGTGTTGCGCAATTGTTTCACCTATTGTGATCCAGTCTTCCTTGATGGGGTGAGATTAGAGGATGTCAACGAGTATTTCTATCTTGGGCGCTTCCTCATTATGCAGAGTAATCTGAAACCTGAACTAACAAGACATCTCCACGCAGGCTGGGCAGCCTTCGCATCAATTAACATGATCCTGGACGGTTGTCAAGAACTGAACCAATGCTCCTGTCTCATCAATTCCACTGTGCTCCCTGCCTGTGCTGAGACATGGACACTCACAAAGTCACTGAGAAGAAATCTTTCTTTTCTTTACTTCGACATTCGTCCAGAAAAGGACATTATGATGTTGTGTTGTTTTTTACAGCGAGACTGCTATACCTATGTATCCGATTTCAGCTGGTTTTGCATTCCCACTGCAATCATTAGGCCAAGCTACACTAGTGTAGTCTGTTTCCAGGCCACACTAACTTAGCCTGTTTCCAGGCCTCCCATGTGGAGGCCAAATAGGATCTTGGTCGGCTATGACTCATTGACCTTGATGCAAGCAGTCAGCTATGAGTCACTGGCTGCTGTCAACTCATTCCCTGCTGCATCTTGACCTTTTTTTTTTACTTAATATATAATGTGGTCAAACACTGAAATACAAAAGGATATGTTAGCAAAACCAGTGGGATAGCCTATATAAAGACTAAGGAAGATAGAAAGAAAAGGAGGAATGTGTGAGAGAGAGATTTTGGTGTATTCAACTCAAGACACAAAAAGATATCCCAGTTGACTGTCATCTATTTCTGTCACTGAGTTTTATCTGCATGTGTCACTCTAAATGACCACAATTTAGCATTTTAAGACCAATAGTCTAGTGTTTTCTTCTGTTGGAACTATGATGTACAAAGAAAATGATAATGAGAATGGGTTTCCATGTAAACTTCTTGTATTGTTTGTCTTCCTAATAATGTGTATCTGGCAAAGATGGCGCCATAACTGGCTGCGAGTCTACATTCTCTACTGTTTTGGATCATTATGGATGCCGCTAGACCACGGATGTGCCTGGAATTCACACTAGTCGACGACTTACACTTGTGTTCACTGAAACGTGGTGTTGTTTTCCGTCTGGACTTGTTATTTCGTTCTTTTTTTTGTGATTTCTTCCATCCGTTTATCCTGGTCTGGATGCTGGCTGAATGGCACTACGCTTATACCTGTGACGTATTTCACGGGTTAGTTTTGCCGGTTCACCTTCGCGAATTTGGCGTGTGGGAATTTTAGATGCTACTATGATGAGTTCAATACAGCTGGGGAGAGATGCCAGACCCACTCACACGCTGGGTGTTGTCTATACGACCTCTTGTGGTTATCGAAAAGGCACGACAAACTGTGTTAGATGCCATCCCACCTTTCTACCCTGCGGGTTACATGTTTACGGAAAGGCTTCGGTGGTAACCCTGAGGCAAAATCTGCATCCTATGCTATCTCCAGTCGTCTCGATGAATGTCTTGCCACTGGCAAAAGGTAGCTTAGGCTCTGTGACACAGCAAGAGATATGACTGTCCACACGGCTGAACAAAGAGAGTGGTCTTCATCGCTTGTGATGGACAACTATTAATGTGTATGCATACCAGCAGCTATACATGTGATCTGGGTAATGTAGAGAAGGCATAGACAAGGCAACCCATGTCCAAACAATGACAAAACTTGGTCTAGCACTTCAATGTGATATAGACAGTGTTGACTGGACAGAGACAAGACAACCCTTGTCCAGACAATGACAATACTTGGTCTAGTGTAGCAGACCCCACTGATTGCCCTGGCCGTTATTCTAACTAGAACATTATCACACTCATCCACATCATCATGACCACACACTGCAAATAATATAACACACAGCAGATGGCATATTTATTATATAATTTTCATATCAGAAAAATGAGTAGTGAAATTACAAACACAATACAATACATATCATCTTAACTAATTATTCCTATATTATATATATATGTTAAAATACATATTAACTAAAGCGGAAATTTTAAGCATTAGCTCTTGATGGAATTCCCAACTATCTAAAACCCAGTTCTATTGCCTTACTCCCATCACACACACACATCTCTTTAACTGCATCCTCAACACACCTTATCAAAAACTTCCTCACTCAAATTCCCTCCAGCGGGCAATCTGGACATACCTCGTTCACATTGTCCCCTGCTTACAACACATGTTCAGATTATCTATTAATACAAAACTCACACACCTATTTGAGCGATCCTGTTCTATCACCAACATTCGTACAACCATCTATCAATCGGTCTTCTATCTAAGTTGGTGAGCTAAACATACTATCTACATTCAGTCTCTCTCTCGCTCTCATCTCTCTATCCAGCCTCCTCTCCATCCAGCCTCCTGAGCTAAACTTTGTCTCAAGTTATATACACTCAAGCAAAGTCAGAGCCTGACCAATGGATCTCAGGGCATGGCTCTATTCAGTCTTATTGGAACGAAATACTTTGCACACCTGTCACTCATCTATCGCAGCAAGCTCCGTTGCCAATCCATCTGTCACTCATTCTCCCCCTACCCAAATCAGAAGGTCAGTGGTCAGCTCCTACCTGTCCACATTCCTTGCCCCAACTCTGTTTTCCTTTGTTGAGATGGTGAGTGACCTTGACACTCATTCAGGTACCTTTGTTATCAGCAACCACATCACCCCTGTCCTAAACTCTCTACTCCGGCAGGAACTGTTACACTAGTACTCCAATGTGATATAGATAGTGTTGACTGGACAGAGACAAGACAACCATTGCCCAGGCTATGACAAAACTTGTCAGGTACCAGATAAAAAAAATTACCATACACATGACATAATAATATTTACCTTAAGTTTTGATGTGGATGTTGCTGATGATGATGTAGACTTCTTGGCTTTCTTCTTTGGCACCTGTAAGTGTAGATAACTTCAGTTATTTTTTCTAACTCAAATTAAATAGTTCCCTGCACTTATGCTCATACTCTTCCAGCCTATCTCCAGATGTAATAATTTAATCACAGTTCCCTCTCACATTCTCTTCTCTAAGTATCTTTAGGTCTACCTCTTTTTCCTCTTCCCTTAAAGATTCCATGTGAGAGAGTGCCTGACTGTAAAATAATGCCTTCCTCAACATGTCCTATTCAGCTCCCTTTTCTTCTTTTATTTTGTGGTTCCAGTGACTGTTTTATTGAATCCTTTCCCAAGGGTCCTCATTCCTCACCCTGCCTTGCCACTATATGACCATTATGCTTGATAGACATCTGTTAACAAAGGACTGGTTTTAGTATTGCCTTGGTAGTAGTTCATGTTTCAGTTCCATACAACAGCATTGACTTAACATTGGCATTCTAACTTTGGTGTGAATCTTGGTTTCTCTATATGTTGTGTAGTGTCAGGAATGTCATTTTTACCTTTCCAATTCTGGTCTTTCCATCTGCATCTGTTGTGTTAATTGTGTTGCCCTCCAACATGATTGGTTCTTAGTTAATAGGGTTAATAGGAACTTGGTTTTTGTCATGTTGATAGTCAGTCCCAATTGTGCTGATTGTTATTTCACAATGTCAAGTTTCTTTTGCGTTTGGCTATAACTGTGTGACAAAAGTACCAGATTTTCTCCAATATCCAGTTCCTCCAATTGCATCCAGTGAATACCAGTTCTCTTTCCATCATTGTTTTGTTTTGGGTTTTTTTTTGTGTTCGCCTTATTTCTCTATTTTCCAGGGCAGTGTGCATTGTATTTTGCTCCTGTCGGCCCAGTGCATCCGACTTTGACATGCATTTTATGTAACGGTCTGCTTCCTCCTGTATTTTCTAAGGGTTTGCTTCCCCGGGGTAACGGTTGGTGCTGTGATTGGGGAGCAAACCCAGAACCTTTGGATCGTGAGATGTGTCACTTAACCACTAGTCCACACCATCCCCCTTTCCCATCATTTGATTTCTTTATTTTCCAATCTATAGCCAACAAGGAGGGGTGAGAGAAGGTATCTCAGTCTCGCATCTGTTTGCACCCGAAATTGATCAGTCAGTGCCCCTTCATGTACCACTCAGCTAACTATAACTTAGTACATACCCTATATGAGGGTTATATACTTCTCTGGTATTCCATAGTGTCTCAGTAACCAAAGAGTGCTTCGGTCCACTGTGAAATGCCTTTTCAGTCTATTAAACTGGAGTACAAGAGGGATGCTTTTCATTCAATACTTTGTTCTGCTATGATGTGCAGTGTGTGCACGACCTTCCCTTTTGGAATTCTGCCTGTATATCACTTGCAGATACCATTATATGGCATTGGGCCAAAGGGCAGGAGCACATAGGCCGCTAGATCAATAACCAACCAACCAACCAACAATCTGATTCAACTTTAGCATTGAAGTTCCCCATCAGCATTGAGATCTTTATTTTACTGTGTGTCAAGGACCTTTTGCAACTCACTATACATTGTGTTTGTATTTTACCATCTTTGACCTCGTTAGTTGAGACCTGGCAGTGAATGATGTTCATATTAATGTTCTTGTTTTTGGTTCTAAAGCTTGCAATTCTATGGCTTCTATAAAAGCCCCCCACTTTATGCTAGAAAGCAACAGTGCTACTTATTCTGTGCAATAGACACCAGTTTCCTTGTTTCCAGAATAAATAATCATGTCCCTGATTGTCCATCTCTCTCTAAATTTATAGAGAGACAATCTGTCACATTTTTCCCAATAGCAGTCTTGGAACTGTCAGGTTGCACTTCCTCTACTTTTCAGCTTCTGTGAAATTTTTCCTTCCAGGTATAACGTTCTAACATTTCTTCTTCGTACGCTGTCAGACGTCAACTTGAATTTGTTAGAAGAAAGCAGCGGTCATCCTGAGGCTGTCGACACTACCATAGAGCTTGTCTAGTGTTGGCACTGGTGATGGCCACATGTGCTTTCTCTGGTCCTCGTATGTCGGGCAATTTTGCAGTAGATGTTCAGCGGTCATTTTCCATGTACCACAGGTGCATTCGTCAGTACCACATATCTTCAGTTTATTGAATAGATGGTACCTCGGTCTGTTGTGGCCTGTGCGGAGTCTGAAGACCATCACCTGCTCTCTTCTGTTCAACTGGTAATAGGCATCATTTTTTTGTGTAGCCAGTATGTTCTGTTTCCCATTTGGCCATGTATCTGGCCCTAATAAACCTTTTGGACTCTGCATAGGTCACACTAGAATCTGGTTGTGGTAACCTTGCACCTTCTTTTGTCAGTCTGTCTGCCTCCTCATTGCCTTAAATGTTACAGTGGGATGGAACCCACTGTATCACTACTCTTTTTTGGTGCGGACTGCTGGCATAGTTGACAGAGTACTGCTCTTAAATCATTAAGTTCTGTATTTTTCTGGCTTTTTAGTGCTGTAACCACAGACAGGGCATCTGTAAACAGGACTATCTGGCTTTCATTGCTTTCGCCTGCCAGCATTGCTTCTACTGCAGCCTTCAAGTCGCTTATTTTGGTTTTCATCTTGGCAGTCATTTTGGCTTATGACTATTTTTTCCTCCATGACCTGCCCAACCTAGGCGATCCTTCTGGCAGCTTTCACTTCCATTGGCTTAGCTCCTGGGTCATTGAGGCATGCCAGCTCCTTCAACACTTCAAGGTAACATCAATGTCTATGAACTACTAAAACGACTAAAATGTTTTGGGATAACCAATTATGACTCTTTTTAAATCTTGGGGCGAGTGTACAAATTCAAATGTAGTTTTCTTAATTGTTAACAGATTCTTATGAATCCCATGTCATTTTGAAGATTAAATACTGTTTTATCAAGCAACTGAACAAATCTCTCTGCTAATATGAGTGGCTTATGGAAGTTAATATATATATAACTAACATGCAACTCTAGTTCTATACAATAAACTATCTGTATTGTATATCCCTTGTGATGCATACATATCAATACAAATAATAACATGGTTCGGTAATTTGCCACTAGATGCATGTAACACAAGATCTGGCTACAAGGCAAACCACATGACAGATTGATATGTAACATAACAGAAATCTTACAACAACATGGGATTACAACTTACACAACACACTTGGTCTAAGAGAGATAACTTGACTTAAAGGCCATAAGAACGCTGTCAACGTTCTTCTGGGTGTTCGCTTGATGCCAGAATATGCTCATATCGTTAACAGCACATTGAACAAAATTTGTTTAGTTTTTTTTCAGTGTTTCTAAATTTCAACTGGCATTACATGGTAAGGGAAGTAAATATTATATTTACATTTCAAATGTAAAAGTTGCGACGTAATGGTGTGGACATACAAAGTTGGAAAACATTTGTTATCTTTCAAGTCGATTTATCACAAATATGTGTAGCGAACCTAGCACTTCAAGATTGTCTTCTTCTTCTTCTTCTTCGTACGCAGTCAGACAGTAACCATTATTGTTTCAAAAAAAGCGGCGGTCATCCTGAGGCTGTCGACACTGCCATAGAGCTTCTCTTGTGGTTCCACTGGTGATGGCCACATCTGCTCTCTCTGATCCTCCTATGTCGGGCAGTTCTGCAGCAGATGCTCAGCGGTCATTTTCTCGGTGCCACACGGGCATTCGTCGGTACCACCTATCTTCAATTTGTTGAATAGGTGGTGCCTCAGTCTATTGTGGCCAGTGCGAAGTCTGAAGACAACGACCTGCTCTCTTCTGTTCAACTGGTAATAGGCATCGTTTTTGGTGTAGCCGGTATGTTCAGTTTCCCATTTGGTCATGTATCTGGCCAAGATTGTCTAATAGTAGGTTATCTTTATCTGTAGAAAAGGCTAGGGAGTTGTGTACTCTAGATGAATTTAGTGACGAGGATTCACATTTTTCTGATGTTAAATCGGAGTTAGACATAGAATATAATATTATTCAACCTACTCAGCCTACTGAATCTGATGCTGAAGATGAGGAGGCATTGTCACAGCCAGGATCTTAGTGTTGCTAAAAGGCAAAAACGTTTGACATCAACAGAAAAACGAAGATGCAATATTTCTCAAGCAAATTCTAGAGAACATGATAGCAAATGGGTTTCAATACCAAATTCCATCACCACTACTGACTGACTGAGACACTCATTCAGATTGCTGCCAAAATGTGGTCAACCATGTAGAGTGAATGGAGACCTGCAACTCACTGACACATCGACTCCATTTAACTGCTACATAAAATAATTTTTTTCTAAATATTATTCATATGTAGATTACTGTATTCTAAAGTACACTAGACCAATCTGCATTACGTTTCAGTGGTTATTCGTGGATTGGTGACATTTTTTGTGCATGAAAAATTGTTTTTATTACCCAAAAAAAATGGCAATATAATTATTAACAATTACTTGTAATATTTTATGAAATTCTACAAGACCTTCACATTCTTACTTCATATTCATTTTCCTATAATTTGATATTAACATATTTGTCTTCCTTGTGAAATAATTAAACGTCAAGTTTTATGAAGAGACTGCTTTTATAGAAAAAATAATTCTGGCAAAACTAGTACACAAAATTATGGCCTTTAAGAGATAAGCTCCCCACAATACTTAACAGCACAACTGGATTGAAAAGCCAAGAAGAAAGTAAGATTAGTGTCTGATTAGCATTGTGGTAGAGAACTTGCTTTCCGCTGCAAAGGTACAGCGATCAACTCCTGTTACCAGCACTTCCTAGCTGTAGATGGGTACCTAGCTTACCTAAATGGAAGCATAGGCAGTGAGGAAGGGAACTGGTCATCCTAAATCATAAACAAGCTGTGGTCTCACACAATGAAGTATTTAACACTTCATCCCCAACAGCAGTATAGGTTATGGGACTACTTTAAAGATTGGAGAGAAATGAGTATTGATATACACATGCCTAATAATATACAATATATTACTTGTTCACTATACAATATAGTATTTGTTCACTGTACAATATATCATGTGTTCCCTATACAATATATTTTTTTGTTTATAATTGTAGTTCATGCTAAATGTGATGATGTAATAGTACCTTTGATCGCTTACTTATACCCATATTATGGTGAAGACTTTCTCATCTCCACCTGGTGATGTAAAGGTTCCTTTTTTTTGTATATACTTGCAATCAAGTGGGCAAACTGGAGAATAGACTGCTGTGCCTTTACATGATGAAGGGGGCCATCTCCTTTTGGCCTTAATGCAGGCTACTATTAGGTAGAAATTTCATTACCTTTAACATGTTTCCCCAGACAACAGCGAACAGTTTGATCTTTTCAATTTTCAACTGACAAGGATTGTTTATAACATTGGAACAGGACCTCTTTATCATCCATCTATAATGAGATTAGGTATTGATCACACCTCCGTTCAGACTAGAGGACACTTGAAGCCAACGTCCAATGTATCAAACTTTCATTTATTCGTTTCTTGAGAGGTGACCACCTTACTGTTATGTTAAGTCATTCTTCTTAAATGTTTAAGTCTTTCTCATGCTCTGGATTTTGTTTTTCTGATATGTGGTATCAGTTTGCCATATGAACCCAGTGTCCAAACCATTTTAACTCAAACTAAAAATAAAATGTGGTAATTATAAAAGTTGTATGAGATAAATGTATGTAAGGAACGAAACAAAAATTCACAAACTTCATCTCCTGATTCTGCATCACTGCCGCCGCCAGCACTCACACCATTCTCATCAGCATCAACATCTTCTTCCTCCTCTTTGGAATCTTTCTTTTTAGGTTTCTCTTCATCTGACTCATCATCACCATCATCATCTATCATTTTCATTACAAGCTTGTCAATTTCTTTTTTCCTGCAAATATATTATTTAAAACAATATTCAAAGGAAGATTACAAATATTCTTTTTAAGATAATTTACTTTTTGAACTTGTTTATTTCAACTAAAGGTAGGGATAAATGTTTTGAATTGTCCAAGACATTTCATTTATAAATGCACATTTTAAAAGTTCAAAATTAAATTTTTCCAGATAAGTTGTCTTCCAATGAGTGAACAGATCTGGACTAATGCTAGAGGTGATCTAAAGGAGAGAGAGTCTTTCCTTTCAAGAGAAATTTATCTGTCCACGTGGCAGTGGATTGTGGAGCAAAGGCTAGATAATGTGGTTATATGTGAACACTGGATAAGCAGCAATTAACAAAACTCTATGGATGTCACAAAAGGCAACCTGAAGTAGTGATGATGGTGGGAAATCCTGATCATGTGTTCCTTTACCTGACTGGTGTACAGAATCATGGAACGACACATCTTCCTGTCCATAGTTCTAATTATCATTTCAGTTATCAACTTATAAAAGCCTGTTGCTCCTATCTGTGCATAAGCCACTGATAACATATCATCATACATGGGCCTGTTCTACTCTTTCTGCATCTCTACAGATGTAATAATTTAATCTTAGTTCTATCTAACATGCTCTTCTCTGTGTATTTTTGTGTCTACCTCTCTTTCTCTTCCTTTGAGAATTTCATATAAGAGCCTGTCTGACTATGTTGTATGGTGCCTACTGCAGCGTATGTCCTATCCAGCCCCCTTTTTCTTCGCTTAATGTGTTGTTCCAGTGGCTGTTGTTGGCTCCTTTTCCATGTGTCTTCATTGTTCACCATATCCTGCCACTTTATGCTCATTATCTTTTGCAGGCATCTGTTAACAAAGAGCTGGAGTGTTTGTTGTTATGGCTTTGGTCCATTCTCCATACAACAGCACCAACTTGACATTGAATATTCTAACTTCGATGTGAATCATGATTTCCCTGGATCTCCTGGATATGTTGTTTAGTGGCAGAAATATCATTCTTGCCTTTTCACTTCTTGTCCTTATAACTGCATCTGTATCTTCTGATGTGTAAATTGTGCTGCCCAAATACTATCTACTTCTTCCAACAGCTCTTCCTCTAGCATGATTGTTTCATTGTTAATAGTGTTGAGTTTAAGGACCTTGGTTTTCTTCATGTTGATAGTCTGTCCCAAATTGAATGACTGCTTTTTTTCACACTGTCGTTTCTTATTCATTTAGCTATGAATGTGTGACAAAAGCACCAAATCATTTGCATAATCCAGGTTCTCCAATTGTGACCAATGTCCAATGAATACCAGCTTTTTTTCCCTCGATTGATGTCTGCATTATCCAATCTATAATCTACAGAACAAGAAGGGCAAGAGAAGTAATCCTTGTCTAACCCCTGCTTGCACCACAAAGCTGCCATGCAGTGCTCCTTCATGGTCCACTCTACTAACTGTATCTTCGTACATATTCTGTATGAGGGTTATGTACTTCTCCGATATTCCATAGTGTCCCTATAGTTGCCATAGACTACTTAAATCCAGACTGTAAAATGCCTTTTCAATAGTTCAAAAGTAGGGGACGGCATAGGCTTGTGGTTAAGTGACACGACTCACACCCTGAAGGTGCTGGGTTCACTTCCCTATCACAGCACCAGTCATTACTCTGGGGAAGCAAACACTTAAAACATGCAGGCCAAAGTCAAATGCACTGAGTCGATAGGCACAAAATAAAAACATAGTGCAACAGACACCGCATTGGGGAATAGAGAAATAAGGCGAACGCAAAATAATTTTTTAAAAGTCCATAAAATTTGCATATAGGGATGTTGTTGACTATACAATGCTGAAATCAAAGAACATATTGTATTTTGAGACGTCATGGAGGCTGCGTTACCTCGCAAATACCGCTGGGCTGGCCATGTGGTGCGCATGCCAGATAACAAATGGCCACGCAGATCGACGTTTTGATGGCCATATGATTATACACAACAATGCGGCTGCCCGCCCATACAATGACGAGATGGTCTGCTGAGACACCTAGGTCTGAAATGGTACAACACGGCGAAAGATCGGACTTCATGCAGGACATTGTTGGTTACCTCGCAATCGACACACCCGCCGGAATGAAGTCAAGGATATTGTATTGTATTGTGATGTTTTCCATCATGTAGGGAGTAGTGCTAACTGGCTGTATAGACCTTGGATTTGTTTGTAACAACACTGGGCCCTTGAGTGCCAGTTCATTTAAGTTTGTTGTGTAGTTACTTTTCTTAAGTCTGCCCTTTCCTTGGTCAACTAGGTGGCCCAGGAGTTTTCCATATTTCCCTGCATTACTTTTATGTCTCATCTATTCTCAATTGAATCGAGGTACGTCATTGTTTCTAGTGCCTCTAATGGAAGTGGAGTTCATGGTTCTGGTGATGATGCATGTGGCTTGGTTCTGAATTCTATTCTTATCTTACTAAAGTATGCTCTCGTTGCAGTGGTCCAAGCCATGATACCATACTCCAGTACTGGTCTGACTCTTCCTGTGTATAGTCTTTTCAGGATTTAAACAACATCCCCATATTACATCTGATTCATAGTGTCTGTCTGCTAACCCTGTGCTACCAGAGTCAAATACGAGCCATACCTAGGCACAAGAGAGCAAAGTCTCCACCTGTGAAATGAGATGTCTGTGAATGGTTACAGGCATCTCCAGGTGAGACATATTGTCGGTTCCATTCCATGTGCGCAGACAGATCCCTGATCAGCCCACAAAGCCTGACTGTCTGGCTTCCAAGCAAGAGAGCAACCAAAAGGAAGGTGGCTTGACGATATCAAGACAATGTTTTAGCAGCACAGGTTGATGATGTCAGACACAACAAATCTGAAGCGACATAACCTTTTGAACCCAGGATCCCGATGAACCAGTGTATGTGTGTGTGTGTAAATAGCCCATGCCCTAAGCCACCGATGTGGCGGTATAGCACACGTATCTTCTAAGAACGGGCATAGTGTGGATAGACACGGCAGAATTTGCACACATCTTCCGGAAAGTTACTTTAAAATGGTACGTCAATGAACTGGCCACATTGCGACAAATGTTTTTTTTTATTTTCACGATGAAATGACATGCAGAAAAACTAGTAAATGATCATTCTATAAGGATAACAATGTAATAAGATGTTGAAATTGTTCTCAATGATTCAGAGGATGATGAATTAGAATTAGATGGTAACTATTCTGAAAGTGACATTGAAATGGAATCAGGTGATCATTTGAGTGATACCATCAGTTTATCCATCTCTGATGAAGCTACATCTTACCATGTTCATGATTTTTCTGGTGATCAGGTTGTGTTACAGGGGCGTGGAAGGGGGCGTCTTTCACATAGTGTCTCTAATAAATTTGATGCAGGTTGGTCTCCAATAAATATATTCAGATCTGTGTCTGCAGTAGACACAACATTTATGGAGCAGATATGCCACAAGAAAATTCAAGAATCTATTAATCTAGAGAGCAAAGCCAGGGAATTTTTTTAACTTTTCCTGGACGATTTCTAGCACAATTTGTGTGAGCAGACAAACCAACATGCCGAAAAGCAAGAAACCAACCTGCAACTGAGCTAAAACTTATAAAAGTGTAGCAGTGCCAGAGATGAAAGCATTCTTTGGATTGCGTCTTCAAATGGAAAATAGTGTGAGTAAACCACGTCACGAGTAGTACTTGTCTGCTAACTTTGCGCCTCATACTCCTGGTTTCCGCACTGTGATAGACTGTGTTGAGGAGCGCTTGGCGGAATGATTTTGATGCCTGCCTGCCTGTCAACAAGGAGGGCAGGGGTTTGAACCCCCAGTATGGCTTAGTTGTTTTTCTGTTGGGGGTGAAATAAACAAACATATCCAGCACATGACGTGGCGACAGCAGTGGCAAAGCGGCCAGTAGTTCTCAGACTAAAACCCCTCGACTACCCTAACAATGGGAAAAAATAGTATGACAGTTTTTTGGGGTTGGTTTTTTTTATGGACTGTGATCACTTCCTTGCTCTCTGGACTTTTCTTTATCTTGCTGATGAGGAGGACCCTGCTCTGGATAAACCAGATAAACTTTACAAAGTAAGCCCCATGTTGGATGTGTATTCTCCAAATTTAGTTTTATTATTCAGTTTCACAACATATGAGCTTGGACGAATGTATGATCCCCCCAAAGAGCAGACTTGCCTTCAAACAGTCAAAATCCATAAGTGGGGAATAAAGGCTTACATGGCTTGTGAAGCAAGCTCTGGCTATATTCTGAATCTGGAAATCTAGATTGGAAAAGCATACAATATTATTCCAGAACTTGTTGTTGGTAGCATCGTTATCAGAATTTTAACTTTAGGGAATTTGGCAAACAAAAATCCTACTGTTGTCATGAACAGATTCTACAACAGTGCAACTGTCTTTGACAAATTGTACACTTGATGTAGGGACAGCATTGACAAATAGGACATTTTATCCTAAAGTACTGGCAGGAAAGAAGGAAATGGACAGGGCGATTCCTAATTTATTTGCCACAATAACATTGTATGCCTTGTCTGGATGGACCAAAAACCTGTAAATTTTAAATCAAACTACCACAACTCAATAGAAACTAGAACTGTTAGAAGGAGAGGAAAATATGGAACAGCTGTAGATATTCCAACTTTGTATTGACTATAATAAGGGCTTGACTCGTCTGTGATGAGTAAAAATTGTTGCTTGATGAGTTTAAAAAATCTGTTTTAAATCGTTACTACATTACGACTCTCGCACGATTATTAATGATATTACTGTTTGAATAGATTGTACATAAGCTAGTTTATGATGGTGAATCTAAATGGATTTCCCCTGCCATAATTTAAACTTACTAAAGTCATCGATAAATGGTACTAGTGCTAAAACTACCAATAATGTTCAAGGACACACACGCCTCTGGAAGAAAGTAGTGCAGGTTCGCACAAGAAGGAATAGACTAATACTGTGTAAGTAATACATATATTTTGGTTTGCTACACATTGTTATGTAGTTAGTACCTAGTTTAAATTTGTTAACATAAATTACATGACTGTAGTCCTACCATGCTGAAGGGTGATAATTTTGACTGACTGGTAAGCCACCTTAAAATTTGTCACGCCCTGACTACAATGCTTTCAAGTGGGACACAGATGTCAACGACCAAGTTTGTTATCTCAACAAGGCACGATGGCATTATCGCTAGCCAAGGTGTCTCATTGGAAAATTCTTTATGTGGGCATGTAATAATGTCTATATACATACGCATCACTATAGTCCCCACAATACAACAGGAAGACGCTACAGAACATTTGGGATGTTCATGAACGAAGTTTGTTTACAACTCTTCGGGGATTATAGAACAGCGACTGTGAAACTTAACAACTGTGTCAAGGCACATCAGAGGCTGCAAAATGTGGTTTACATCATCCCAAAATGGCTCCAAAAGCTACAGGAAATAACATTTGTGATGTATGCTCATTTAAATGTATCAAGCATGTCAAGGACTTCCCAAACATGGCCTACAAAGACCAGTCAAATAAGGCAAGACAAAATTTTGGTGTAAATATTGGGAGACTTATCTGTGCCTAAAGGATGGTTCTACGTGCTGGGAGACTAGCATAATAAGCAAGTAGTTTTGTCATTGTTACTAGTTTTGTTCAGGTGTCCATTTTTTGCATTTTTACAGGAGTCCAGGGGAATGGGGTTTTACAGGCCAGGTGACCAGGGTTCAAAGGGTTAAGATTCCATACGTCACCCATCAAGATACAAGAGAACATTAAATAACATACAAGAAATTTGTAATATTGACCAACTATGATAAAAATAACCGTTGATAGACTAGTTTTACCTCTCTAAGAAATCAGTATCAAACTTTTCCTCAAGCATCTTTCTAACTTTCTTTGTTGACAAGCTGTCAAGGTCTGCTCCTTTCAGAATTTCTGGATGAAAGTGGAACAAGATAAACATCAAATTACACCCAAAAATGTGTGTACAAATGCAGTCTGAGCATACTTAAGGACAAATGTGGAGAAAAAAATAGTTAGATCTGTATCGAATAAGCTTAACTCATAGGCTCCTACATGCACCTGTGGTGGTGGACTGGCAAGGTCTCATTTTACAACATGCCACTTAATGTCTTTATACTGGTTTAGAAGACTCTGCAGAGTCTGTATACAACCAGTTTCATTTACATTTCATTGCTCTAAAAGCTATGTTCATTCAATCTATTCTTAAATGCATTAATTGTCCTCGTCTCCACTACTTCTTGTGGCAATGCATTCCAAACATTCACCACTTTCTGATTAAAAAAATATTTCCTTATATCTAATTTGGACCTTTCTATAGTTAATTTGTAGCTATGCCCTCTTGTTCTTGTAGGTGAATGCATTTTGAAAAACTTGTTATAGTCTAATTTATCCTTTCCTTTGATAATCTTCTAAACCTGTATTGTCACCTCGAATTCTTCTCTTCTCTAGACACTGTAGGCCGGTTTTTCTGAGTCTTTCCTCATCTGTAATTCTGGAATCCCACTATCAGCTTTGTCGCTCTTTTTTGTATCCTTTCCAGCATGTTTATATCCCCTCTATGACAAGGACTCCACACCAATTGAGGTCTAACTAATGCTTTATACAGTTTGACTATCACTTCTTTGCTCCTATGTTTAATATTTCTTTTTATCATACCTAACATTGCATTTGCCTTTTTCACTGCTACATGGACTTGCTCGCTCATCATACCTGTATGATCTATTATAACCCCTAGGTCCCTTACCTTTTCTATCTTTCTAATATTGTTCTAGCTCATTCTGTAATTATGTTCCATATTGAATCTACCCATGTGGATGACTGTACATGTATCTACATTAAACTCTATTTGCCAGCTTACAGACCATCCTCGAATTTTATATAAATCCGACCTCAATATATTCACTTCATTCACTGTCATCAGCGAATTTTGCAATCATGGATCCCATATCAATGTTCAAAATATAAGAGAATTAATGTTAGGAGCGTCAGACCTGCACAAAGCTTTATATATTATGGTAAAGTCAAACCTTTTCTTCAAATTTTAAAAATATTTTACTTATTTACAATATATTTGTGCTACTATCTGTGTATTATATTCTGTAAAGACATTAGTTTGATTTGATAGCTCTTTCAGTTCAACACATTTTGTATTTGAGAAACACTGACATAATGTTCAAATACAAAAATTATAATAAAATTTGTAACAGCAATCTTACCTCGAAATATAATCCTGAAAAAGTAGTTTTAGTATATGTATATTAAGAGTTATGTAACAAAAATGTTACAATAAAAATATGTGATAAAATGAATGAATGCATATGAGGAAAATATTCACAGATCACCAATGACTATCAGACAAAATGACAGAGAAAGAAAAACTCATAATTATGTAATATATATATAAATAATAACCCACCATAAAATAGTTACATTTTCATAAACAAATGATGTGTCTAATAGTCTAGAAAAAAATGATGCTGGAAGGTATGGTACCTGGCAAGCGAGATAGGCATAGGAGACAATGACACAGGAAATTAAAGAGGTTCTGAAGATGATAGTGACAGAGGTGGAAGAGCTGACCAAAGAGCTAGTCTTACAGGTCGGTTGTCATGAGAACAACATTCTGCAATGGACATGCTACATGATGATGTGCTTAATCTTTACAGTTTATTAGAGTGCTTAGAGATCCTCTTTTCTTTTTTTTTTAAATGTTAAAATGTACTACAAATATAAAAATTATAATTTAATATTGATATTTAGTTACCTGCCCAGGAGGCAACAACACTACAACAGCGACTACCAATGTCATTCATTTGACTAATCTTTACACACAACAACAAATCATTCAGTTCATTGTTTATTATTATCCAATATCAGTCACATATTTGTTATCTATTAGTATTTGTTGCCTGTTGCAAGCACATATAATAATAATAATAATTTAATATGAACATAAAATAAATTGATCACACATCAGGACTTCTAAGTGATATTTTTGCCAACTTATTTAATTCTGCTCCTTTACAGGCAGTTTTATTTTCATGACCCAAATCCCAACTTTAGGTATCAATCAATGAATCATTTAATGATCGGTTTTGTGTGTGTGTGCCTAACCAGGAATCACCATTCTATTGAAAGTGATTAAAAGTGAAATAATAGAATGATTGAATAATAATTGTTGGGGCACCCCTAATGACATCTTCACAATCCTGCATCACCCCTCTCTGTCTGTAGTTGCTTTTTGCGCCTCCTCGGGTTGTAGGTTAGTCCATTCATGGATGTTGTCTTCCATCATTTTCTTGCTTGCCTTATACTGTGCCCCTGGTATCGTGTAGTATGGCCCTTGGACCTCGACGTGGTCAAGTCAACTTTCGTCTTTCTTTTGTGGGAAGGTCGTCGTAAAGTCCACTTACATTCTTAATTCTTTTTTGCACTTCATCATTTTTTGTGAGATGGTCTTTGTAGGTGACATTTGGGAGTCTTCTAATATATCTCATCTATATATCTATCTTTACTTTACATGGCCTGGATTCATCTTTGGAGGTCCGCTGTAATGGTCTGTATTTTGCAGGTGTAGATGAATGTTTAAAGAACCAGTGAGTCCATTAGTCTGACCTTTATTTATGGCAAGGGAAAGTAGTTTTATCTTTCCATATAGGTTTCATTCATGCACACACTGCTGTTGTCTTCCCTGTTCTGGATCCCTCATCATTGAGCCCAGATACTTCAAGTGGTTTACTGTTTCAAGCTCCTGTCCATTCTTTGTAATCACAGTATTGATTTCTTCTGTGTTGTTGGTCATCAACTTTGTCTTTTCTGCATTATCTCCATGCCATAACTCTGTACTGTTATATCCAGTCATCAGATTAATTCTCAAAGTTTTGTCTCAGTTCCCACCAGCCCATCAATGTGTAAGTTGGTAATCATTCTCTTCCCTATCCTGACCGTGCCAATATTATCTTCAAGGGCATCACTCATAATTCTTTCTAGGAATATTTTGGAAAGTGCTGAGGAGAGTATACTTTTTTTTAAATGTTAAAATGTATGCACAACCAATACTAAACGAGAAGTATTTGGAACACCAACAACACCTATACCATGTGTTTATTGACTTCAAAAAGGCATTTGATAAGAGTCTGACATGATGTTCTATGGCAAAAATTAAGATATATAACATCAACAGTGATATTGTGAGAGTTATCAAGAATCTGTATAAGGTAACAAGCGTAGTCTTTGTGAATGGAAAGATGGGTGAGCGGCTCCCGTATTTTCGTCTGCATAAGACAAAAGGAAGTATACGCTCCCCAGCACTTTCCAAAATATTCCTAGAAAGAATTATGAGTGAATGCCCTTGAAGATAATATTGGCACGGTCAGGATAGGGAAGAGAATTATTACCAACTTACACATTGATGGGCTGGTGGGAACTGAGACAAAACTTTGGGAATTAATCTGATGACTGGATATAACAGTAGAGAGTTATGGAATGGAGATAATGCAGAAAAAAAGTTGATGACCAACAACACAGAAGAAATCAATACTGTGATCAAAGCGAATGGACAGGAGCTTGAAATAGTAAACCACTTCAAGTATCTGGGCTCAATGATGAGGGATCAAAACTAGAGGTCCTGGCCAGAACAGGGAAGACAACAGCAGTGCGTGCATGAATGAAACCTATATGGAAAGATAAAACTACTTTCCCTTGCCATAAATAAAAGTCAGACCAATGGACTCACTGGTTCTTTAAACATTCATCTACACCTGCATAATATGGACCATTACAGCGGACCTACAAAGATGAAGAATCCAGGCCATGTAAAGTAAAGATAGATATATTATTATATAGATGAGATATATTAAAAGACTCCCAAATGTCACCTACAAAGACCATATCACAAAAAATGATGAAGTGCAAAAAAGAATTAAGAATGTAAATGGACTTTACGGCGACCTCCCCACAAAAGAAAGTTGACTTGACCACGTCGAGGTCCAAGACTCCAAGGGCCATACTACACGATACCAGGGGCACAGTATAAGGCAAGCAAGAAAATGATGAAAGACAACATCCATGAATGGACTAACCTACAACCCGAGGAGGCACAAAAAGCAACTACAGACAGAGAGTGGTGATGCAGGATTGTGAAGATGTCATTAGGGGTGCCCCAACAATTATTATTCTATCATTCTATTATTTCCCTTTTTATAGAATGGTGATTCCTGGCTAGGCACACACACACAAAACCGATCATTAAATCAATAAATGATTCATTGATTGATACCTAAAGTTGGGATTTGGGTCATGAAAATAAAACTGCCTGTAAAGGAGCAGAATTAAATAAGTTGGCAAAAATATCACTTAGAAGTCCTGATGTGTGATCAATTTATTTTATGTTCATATTAAATTATTATTATTATTATATGTGCTTGCAACAGCCTTCAACAGGCAACAAATACTAATAGATAACAAATATGTGACTGATATTGGATAATAATAAACAATCCAATGAACTGAATGACCCAGTGAATGATTTGTTGTTGTGTCATGTGTGTAAAGATTAGTCAAATGAATGACGTTGGTAGTCGCTGTTGCCTCCTTGGCAGGTAACTAAATATTAATATTAAATTATAATTTTTATATTTCTAGATTTCCAATCAATCATTCGACCATTCGTTGTCGGTTGTGTTGTGCTAAAAAATATGAAGAGATCGCAAGATCGTTCCTAAAACCAGCATCAATATCATATTTGTAACATGTTTAAAGTATTTTACCTAGTTCGTGAAAATCTATATAGAAATTATGAAATGTTTGTAAAACTGTTAAGTTTGGGTGCCATATTTTATTTAAAATTTAAAAATATTATTTAAAATGTTGCAATTTGATGAATTTGAATTTGAGTTGACCATTTGTCGATTTGAATTCAATTTGCAACCGCTCGCCATCTGTTAAAAATATTAATTACATTTGTAATGCTAAGATGCTGAAGCAGACTTTGCATTTAGATAATTATATTTCTCAATAAACGTGTTTAAATGTATTCCTTTTTTCATTAGAATGTTATATGTACCTTTTATTGCTTTCTTCAACGTATCCACGCTTGGCTCGGCCATTTTGATTTTTGAATAATTGACGTGCGGGACTACTGGGAGAAACTTAGCATTTAGTTTGTATGGATTATCTACCTTGCTCGGTTCAGTTCATATGTCGAATCCACAGCCAAGGTCGGCTGTGGATCTCCAACGTCCCCTGTTTGTACAATCTGCGAGGCTATTCCATGCCCATCGTTTGATGTTATCCTCCACTTATAGCGTTACACCTCTGGCACGTTTACACTTTACATGTCCATCCAGTATTGTTTTCAGCAATGTGATAAAATATAACTAAACTTAACTTCTTTATACTGGTTTAGAAGACTCTACATAGTCTGAATAGAAATAGTGAAATAGTGTATTGTAGCGAAATAGTTTCTTGCTAAAATTAACAGTGATTGGTACCATTCGTTACTTGTCGCCGACTAGTTTAACTGGCGGATTCAGATTTCGTTCATAAATTATATTTGCACTCCTAATTTCACCAAAACTTCATTATCGTTATTTTGTCTTTCCATGTGATGCGCCCCATTATTCTATTTATCCACATTTCAAATGCATCAATTCTCTTCTTCAATCGTTTGTTTATTGCCCAATGTGAATGCGTCATGTGGTAAATACGAGTGTACATAACACCTAATCACCCACATGTATAACTTGTAGCTGACTTGTTTGGATGTCAATATATGACTCATATTGGTGAAAACAGATTTCGTCCTCTCTGTCTACTCTATCTGTAGAATTACATTTCGGGATCAAGATGCAAGCAGTGTCTGAGCTGCAGCAGCAAGCGACCCAAAGCTGACTGCTAGAGTCAGGCCAGCGACCCAACTGCCAAAACCCGTTTCCACCTCCACGTGGTGATCCTGGATAACAAACTGCAATATGGCAGACTGGAAAGGTGAAGAGATCGAAGAGGGAATGCTAACTCGGTATCCCGAAAAGCCATGCTGAAGTCGGATGTGTAGGTCCTTCTTATTTCTTTGTCCTACTACTCTTGCCATACGGCATCGCAGAGAGGCGGGAGGTCCTACTGCCCTTCCCATACGGCATCACAGAGAGGAGGGAGGTCCTACTGCCCTTGCCATATGGCGTCGCAGAGAGGAGGGAGGTCCTACTGCCCTTGCCATACAGCGTCGCAGAGAGGAGGGAAGTACTACTGCCCTTACCATACGGTGTCGCAGAGAGGAGGGAGGTCCTACTGCCCTTACCATACGGTGTCGCAGAGAGGAGGGAGGTCCTACTGCCCTTGCCATATGGCGTCACAGAGAGGAGGGAGTCCTACTGCCCTTGCCATATGGCGTCACAGAGAGGAGGGAGTCCTACTGCCCTTGCCATACGGCATCGCAGAGAGGAGGGAGATCCTACTGCCCTTCCCATACGGCGTCGCAGAGAGGAGGGAGTCCTACTGCCCTTGCCATACGGCATCGCAGAGAGGAGGGAGGTCCTACTGCCCTTCCCATACGGCGTCGCAGAGAGGAGGGAGTCCTACTGCCCTTGCCATACGGCATCGCAGAGAGGCGGAGGTCCTACTGCCCTTCCCATTCGGCATCACAGAGAGGAGGGAGGTCCTACTGCCCTTGCCATACGGCATCGCAGAGAGGAGGGAGGTCCTACTGCCCTTGCCATACGGCATCGCAGAGAGGAGGGAGTCCTACTGCCCTTGCCATACGACGTCGCAGAGAGACGGGAGGTCCTACTGCCCTTCCCATACGGCGTCGCAGAGAGGCGGGAGGTCCTACTGCCCTTCCCATACGGCGTCGCAGAGAGGCGGGATATATTGCTTGTTATCACCAAATGTGAGTCTTGTGCTGTTGTTAGAAGTAACTTCCTGAGAGTACCAGAGACACCCTCGTTCCACCGAGGTCAAGGTCTGCCCCTTATTCGTGGACCGGAAACCTGCATATGATATGCTCTTACTGCAGGCTGGTCATAGTGCATTCTGACTAAATGACCAAACTACTTTATGTTCTACGTCAATGTAGTAACTAACTGGGTTTTCCCCCACTATCTGCCTCAGTGTGGTGTTGCGGACTGAGTCATAGATTGTTTTTTTTCTGGCTGCACTTTTCACTTAGCGCATCGTATCGGACCGAAAGGTGCAAATATCGCAGCCAAGCTGTAAACAACACAACACATTCCGTTCTCTGGACCAAACCCTACTACTTGCAAAACCATTTTCATGGCTTTGTGGCGGGAGTTTGAGAACGAGCAAAGAAGAAGAAGGGTCTTCTAAACCAGTATAAAAGAAGTTAAGATAAGGAGAACTACAATGTGTCTGGCATTCACTAATGGTACACGTTGTCGATCCTAGTTTCATCAAAGTCCTCGCCAACTGCCACACAAACTGCATTACCACCTTCCAGACATTCCAACGCCCAGTTGTGGTTCCAGTACGAGCAGAGGCCCACCAGGGAGGATCCTACCTCATCAAACCTTTTGTCCGCGCGTTTGGAATCAGTCGGTGTAACTGGTAGAACTGTGGAATCAGTCTGTGTAACTGGTAGAACTTTGGAATCAGTCTGTGTAACTGGTAGAACTTTGGAATCAGTCGGTGTAACTGGTAGAACTTTGGAATCAGTCGGTGTAACTGGTAGAACTTTGGAATCAATCTTGATGGTATACAACTCAAGCATCTTCGACTTTCAGACGAACTAGTGGTGATCACATTTATTCGCAGAAGCCAATAGCATGTTAGAGATGCTCAGCAAATAGAGGAAAAGAGCAGGGCTAGAAATGAGTATCTCCAAGACCAAAGTCATGCGCAACTTTTCGGCCATTAAACCAAGTCGTCCTTGGTGGGAAAATATTGGAAGACGCCGAGAAATACTGCTATCTTGGATGCCTCTCAACATGCAGAATACTCTGGATTCAGAACTAACAAGACGTCTTCGCACATGCTATGGCAACCTGCTAGTCTATCTATACGCTTCTGTGCGGTAGTTGAAATCGGATTCTACGCGCTTTACTCTTCAGCTTCACTTCGCTCCATACAAAGTGCAACGCTGATGAAACACTTACAAAAGAAATTGAGAACAAAATCGATTGACACTAGTCTCTCACGAGATCTCGAGACATATTATCGTTGGCGAGTGAGGCTTTTGTTCACACAAACAAGGCAAAGCATAGGCGGGCACACCACACGTTCAAAATAAAGGATGGACGTCAACAGCAGTCTGGTATCCCCGAAGCGGAAAAGAGCACGTAGACCACCACTGAGTTGGGCAGACTCCCATTAGACTTCACTACAACATTCACATCATGTGAGAAGAAAAGTTTGTTACTCACTGAATCTCCGTGGGGAGGGATGGGCGTGGGTTGAGAAGGGGTGCGGCAAGTAAGACAATATTTAATTATAAAACTGATGTTGTTTCTTTCATTTGTACATATTTCATATTGCATCTCCCATTTACAATTAGTATAGTTCCAAAAGAGGAGAAGCCCTTTATCAGTCCCAGTATTTTACTAGGGTCGTTTAAGTCAAACCAGAACTTTTTTGGCAAGGAAAAAGAATGTTTCGTTTTGTTAAAAGGCCATTTATTTTTCTATATAATCTCCTACAACGTTTATGCACTTATCGCATGCGTTGAAGTAATGCTTGAAATGCTTAATGTAGAACGATCTGCCAGTATGCCCGAATCAATCCAGGATATCCTGTTTTACTTCGTCATCAATGGTGAAATGCTGACCTCCTAGAAGTTTGTTTAGGGGTCCAAACAGGTCGAAATTTTGAAGAGAGGTCCGGGCTGTAAGGTGGATGTGGCAATACCTCCCAGCCGTGTTGCGTGCTGCAGATGGCACATAGTGCGGTGATCCGTAAGAGGTTGATCGTTATCTTGCAGGAAAAAGGACGCCCTTTGTGATCAAATCAGGCCGTTTTATTTTTGCGCAGACGGTTATGGACATCACTCAAAATGCGTTTGTACTATTCACTGTTGAAAGTGGCACCACGTTTGTCACAGAAAACATTCGCCACCCTGCAGACGCAATTGTTCTAATTTTTGGGGTCTGTAATTGCGTATGTTTCCACTACTTGGATGCTCGTTTCGATTCAGGAATATAATGATGCGCTCAGGTTTCGCCACTTGTAATGAAGCGATCCAAAAAGGCATGTCATTTCATGTCAAAACGTTCCATATACGAGTATTTTATATATGTTGAGTAGATTTCGAGTCTACTTCGCTATCACAGTTTTCGTTTTCTCAGTGTCAATGTTCTTCTTCTTCTTCGTTCGTTCTCAATCTGCCACTACCAAACCCTGAAAGGGCTTAAGTAGCAGAATGTAGTCCAGAGAACGGAATGCGTTGTGTCGTAGTTTACAGCTTGGCTGCGATATTTAACACCTTTCGGTCCAACACATCCGACTTCAGCAAGCATTTTTTGAGTACCGGGTTAGCATTCCCTCTTCGATCCCTTCTCCTTAGCCATCCCTTCTCCTTAGCCAGTCTGCCCTGATGCAGCCTGTTATCCAGGACCACCGCGTGGAGGCGTAGAAGGGTCTTGGCAGCTATGGTTCGCTGGCCCTGACGCTAGCAGTCAGCTATGCCGTTGTGTAGTCTATAAAGCCCACACTTGTATTTTTCTTGCTAAACTCTGTCAGATGCCGTTGTGTAGTCTATAAAGCCCACACTTGTATTTTTCTTGCTAAACTCTGTGAGATGTCGTTGTGTAGTCTATAAAGCATACATGTATATTTTTCTGCTACAGTCTTTGTACAGTGCTTCTCGTGCTCTGTTGTTCTGTCTAAATCAAAATGGTTTACTTGAATTTCATTGTGTTCTTCACGTCTAATTCTCACCGATATAATTGTAAGCAATATCATCTGGCTCATCGTGCTGATTGTTCTAGAAATCTAAACATACCGTTGCACGAGGTTTCTTGGAAAGTGTTGTAAAGACAGATGTGGGAAGGAATACTAGCATTTGGTCAGGAATAACATACTGATCAAACATGTTATTCAGGGTCTGGCAAAATATACTGGCCAAGACCCTCACCTCGGCTTCCACGCAGCCCTTTTTAGAAACGGGCTGTTTTCACGACAGCCTGGCTAACGAGGTGAGGAATCTATGTGACCTGTGTAGTAGTGAGCGACACGCAGATGAAGCCAATCGTAGCACAACCACATGAAGGACCCAGGTCCAGCTTCATCAGCACGCTCGGAATGTGAGGAAAGTTACGAGAACTCGCCACTTAGTGTACTTTTCGGGCGCACAGAAGAGTAATCCTACTCATTGTGAGCATTCAACAACAACAAAGACAGATGTAACCAGATCGCTGGATATAGATCCCGCGCTGACGATGTCATTACAAAGATCAGTGATTTACAACACTGAATTACTCTAGAGGTTTATCAATGAATTGAATCCGTGCCTGCTTCCTTCCCTTTACTCATATCTTCCATCGGTTCCTCTACTTCTGATCTGAGGCTGCTGGGGTCGTCATCATTCTAGACTGTGATGGTTTGTCACATCTGCTACTTTCGAACAGTTCACCTACATATTCCGCCCACCTATTTGATACATCTTTTTCATCCTTTAGCCAGCCTTATCTTGTTTGGAAGATGTTTTATTTTTGCATGCATAGCTCTAGTGCTGTGCTTCTTTCTCAACACCTCCATTACCATGCGTGTTGGTTCTACCCACTGTTCCTTGGCACTTAGTACGTTTAGCTTTATTCTGTATCCTGTATCATGCTATGTTTTTTGCCTATTTTTTGTTCATTTGCCTTAAGATATTGTATGTCATCCATTCTTAATTTTTGGCTAGGGTTAGGGTTATAAGTATATTTTTATTCTCTACCTGTAAATGTGTTTTGAGACAATTCTCCTAAGTGTTTATATTCTCTGCTGGGCTTTCTCTTTTGTATTGCCCCACACCTTCCTACAGTAGGCTATCATATTTATGTTTTACTTCCACAGTTTTAGCATTGTGACACCATTTGCTTGTTTTTTGTTTAGGTTTTGTTTTGGGGGAAGCGGGGGGGGGGGGGGGGGGGGGGGGGGTTCGGACAAAGTATGAGACTAAAGATAGGCCTAAAATAGGGTGCTATATAGGATGTAGTCAAAGGGGAGAGTTTGGGTCAGAGAAGTGGGAATTAAGTAGTGGAAAAGCAAACATTAAAATATTGCAGCAAAAACAAAAATTGGAAAAACAACAAAATTGCAAACTAAAATGTTTTTATGCAAATGTGAGAAACATAGTAAATAAAAGAGAAGAATTGGAACTGTATGTAGAAGAAGAAAGATATAATAGGGTTAACAGAATCATGGACATATAAGGAGATTGCAGATAGTGAACTTGAAATTGAGGGATATACAATGTTAAGGAAAGATAGGATAGTTGGAGACAAGGCTAAGGGGGGTGGTGTTTTATTATACTGTATAAATTATGTTAATATAACTAGCAGAGAGGATTTATCATGTGGTAACAAAAATGAAAGTGTATGGGGTGAAATAGAAAGTGGGGGTGAAAAAACAGTGATTGGAGTATGCTATAGATGTCCATCAAGTCAAAAGGAGGAAGATGACGATCTGATTAGTAGCATAGTAAAGGCAAGTGATAGGAAATTATTATTAATGGGGGATTTCAACTTTCCAGAAATAAAATGGGATATGGCAGAAGCACTCGTAGAGTCAAAACCTTTTGTTAAGTGCATAACTGAAATTTTTTTAATTCAACATGTAGAAGCAGCCACCAGAGGCAAAAACATACTCGACCTAGTTTTTACTACAGAGGAAAATATTATTGAAAACGTTACCGTTGGGGAACTGTTTGGCTCAAGTGACCATCAAATCATCCGATGGGATCTTATTGCAGGGAAAGAAGTAAACATAAACATGCAAACATATGACTACTCTAAGACAGATGTTAGGAGGATGAAAGAGGCAGCGAACCACATAATCTGGGAAGATATTGTCGGAGGAACAGATGTTGAACAGGAGTGGGAGAGTTTTAAAACCGGTCTCGAAACGCTAAAAGAGGAATGTGTTCCATATAGGGAGGTAAACCCCAAGTGTAAAAAGTGGATAACTAAAACTGTAGTTAAATGTAGAAGAGCTAAAAGTAACATGGAAAAAATATATAGAGGCAGGTAAATCAAAAGAAACATATTACAAATATTTGGACAAGCAATACATATCTCAGAAAGCGAATAAAACAGCAAAAATAGACTCCAAAATGAAACTTGCTCAGAGGATCAAGACTGATAGTAAAAGCTTCTTCTCTTATGTTAGAAATAAACAGAGATCAAAGGACAAAGCAGGCCCTCTCATAGACAGCACAGGAAAAACAATACGTGAAAATAGGGAGGCAGCAAATCTACTCAATAACTACTTTGGCACAGTGTACACAAAACAGGACTGCTCCAAGATCCCAGAGCCTGTAGATATTTTTCAAAGAGACATGGATACAGCATGATTAGGATCAATCTGTATTACAGAGGAAATGGTTTTTAAAAAATTGGAGGGGTTGAAAGTGGATAAATGTCCAGGTCAAGATGGTATTCATCCAAAATTGCTGTTTGAAATTAGAGACCAATTAGCAAAACCATTGGCTATATTATGTTGTCAATCACTTGGACTGTTCTACGGGATTGGAAAGATGCGAGAGTGATCCCCTTATTCAAAAAGGGCAAAAAAGCAGATCAGGCAAACTATAGACCTGTGAGCTTAATGAGCATAATCTGTAAATTGTTAGAGTCAATAATCAAAGAAAACTTTGTAATGCATTTAGATAAATTTAATCTAATTAGAAATAGTCAGCATGGGTTTACCAGAGGGAGATCATGCTTAACAAATCTATTAGAATTCATGGAGGAGGTTACCAAAATGTTAGATAAAGGGGAGCCAGTGGATGTTATTTATCTGGATTTCTGGATTTTGTAAAGGCCTTTGATAGAGTACCTCATCAAAGATTATTTCGAAAGTTAAAATCACATGGAATAGGTGGGGAAGTTGCCAAATGGATTGAAAATTGGTTAACGGGAAGAAGGCAAAGGGTGGGTATAAATAAGGAGTACTCTGAGTGGTGTGAAGTGAAAAGTGGAGTGCCACAGGGCTCAGTTTTGGGACCAATTTTATTCTTGATATATATAAATGATTTGGACATAGGAATGGGATCCATTATTGCAAAATTTGCTGATGACACAAAACTATGCAGAAGTGTCTCATATAAAGCAGAAGTGGATATATTGATGTCGGATTTAGATAAAATTCGAGAATGGTCTGTAATGTGGCAAATGGAGTTTAATGTAGATAAATGTACAGTCATGCACATGGGTAGATCCAATATGGAACATAATTAAAGAATGGGAGAGAACAATATTAGAAAGATAGATAAAGAAAGAAAGGGACTTAGGGGTTATAATAGATCATACATGTAAGGTGAGGGAGCAAGTTCAGGTAGCAGTAAAAAAGGCAAATGCAATGTTAGGGATGATAAAAAGAAATATTAAACATAGGAGCAAGGAGGTGATAGTCAAACTGTATAAATATGTTAGACCTAGATTGGAGTACTGTGTACAGGTGTGGAGTCCTTATCAGAGAGTGGATATAGACATGCTGGAGAGAATACAAAAAAAGAGCGACAAAGCTGATAGTGGGATTCCAGAATTACAGTTATGAGGAAAGATTTTTTTAAACTGGCCTACAGTGTCTGGAAGAGAGATGAATTCGAGGTGACTTAATACAGGTGTATAAAATGATCAGAGGAATTGATAAAGTAGACTATAACCAGTTTTTAAAAATACAACCACCAACAAGAACACGAGGGCACAGCTACAATTTGACTAAGGAGAGGTCCAGATTAGATATTAGGAAGTATTTTTTTAGCCAGAGAGTTGTGAATGCTTGGAATGCATTGCCAAGTGAGGTGGTGGAGGCTGGGACGGTTAATGCATTTAAGAATAGATTGGATGCGTACAGCTTCTAGAGCAAGGGGATGTAATTGGAACTGGTTGTATACAGACTCTGCAGAGTCTTCTAAACCAGAATAAAGACGGTTAAGTAAAGTTGAACCCATACAGGCGCTTCAATTGTGTGGTGGATAGCTCAATGACTTCTAAATGTGAAGCTTAGCTATATATAACAAATTAACAGCCACGAAACAGAAATTTCGACCTGCTGGTCAAAAGGAGGCAGCCATTCCATCTTGCAAAAATACAACACGTCAATCACCTGTTTGTCTAGCCATGCGATTACATTTCACACAGTAAGAAAACGAACTGGCGCGAAATCTGTCTACATTTTTTTAAACATGGAATACTAGAAGTAGAAACATAAAGGAGAATACGCTCATGGAAGAAATTAAGAAATCCAAATTGGAAATCTTAGCTCTCACAGACACTAAGGGGATCAAGACGCTGAGCAGCGGATGAGCTGCAACGGTGAGCAGCCCATAGCTGACTGCTAGCGTCATGGCCTGCGAACCATAGCTGTCAAGACCCTTCTACACCTCCACGTGGTAATGCTGGATAACAAGCTGCAATAGAGCAGACTGGCTAGGGAGAACGGATCGAGAGCGAAGGCAACCCGGTACCCAAAATGCCGGTTAAGTCGGATGTGTTGGATCGAAAGGTGCAAATATCACAGTCAAGCTGCAAACTACGACACAGCGCATTCCGTTCTGTTACTTGCAAAGCCCTTTTCATGGCTTGATAGCGTGAGATTGAGAACGATCGAAAAAGAAGAAAAAGAAGAAGAGAACTAAGAAAAACAAGTACAGTGGATAATGGATCTTGAAAGAAGTATGATTCTCTACAGCGGAGTTCACACTCCCGAAATAGCCAGGGGTCAAATTGAAAACATCAAGGAATGAATGGATGAAAATTTGTCTCCGATCGAATTATGGTACTGAACTCAAAGAAGAAGAAGGAAAGTTGGTCAAATTTGGCATTGTTTATGCTCCGAATGAGAAGAATGGAGCATATATTAAAGACATCTTTGAACTGTGTGAAAAGTCAGTGGGCGATTATCATGACGAAATGATCCTGCTTGGAGATACCAACGTCAGAGCTGGAAAACATCATTCTAGAACCCAAACAACACATACAATCAAGTAAGAATCCAAACACCACAGAAGAAGTAAAAATAAAGACGTACAAGTTATGAGAGTCAGGTTAGGACCAGCTATCAGGGGCTTATATCGACAACAGCTGGAAGTGCTGAAGAAGCAGCCAAGGACCTAGATGCTCTGGTTAAAATTCAAGACTGTCCTCAAAGCAGTTGCAACAGTAGCATGGGAAATCAGAGTAAAAAATGATATAAAGACAAAATCCTGGTGAAAATGATAACGAAAAAGGCATGGAAACGGAAAAGGCATTGAAGCAAGACCTGAAAGCCACGAATCCGGAACATAAAACCCCAGAGAAATACACAGACTACGAAGCTAAGGGGAAAAAAAGTGCTGACAGCAGAACAAAAATCATGAGAAGACTTTGGAAAAAGTGATAACAGCGAAACAAAAAGTATGAGAAGACGGAAAAAGACTGGAAAAAGAATGTTGGAGAAAACCAAAAGCGGTTCTACAGTACCACGAAGAAAGAAAAAGAATGCTTACTGACACTTGTAAAAGACAAACAAGATACTTACTTTACTTACTACTTCTAGGGAGATAATGGGTAGTTCAGTTCGGTTCAATTGTAATCTCCGCATCGAAGGTCGGCTGCAATGGTTCCCCAGTGTACTCTTGTCGCATTGGTACAATCTAAGAGTCTTTTCCAGTCCATCTCCCGATGTTATCCACCCAGTTAAAACGTTATATGTCTCTTCAACGACTGCCTTCCACCCTACCCTCCAGTATGGTCTTCAACAAGGAGGTATGTCTTCTTGTATGACCAAAATAACGTAACTGTCTAACCCTGACTTCGGTCATTAATTCTCTTTTCACGCCCAACTTTCTCAATACCTCCAAATTTGTGTTTTTCCTTTCCAAGAAATGCGACCCAATCTTCTATAAACCCACATTTCGAAAGATTCAATAATCTTTAATCTTTTTCAACTTGTTATTAATTGTCCATGTTTCTGTCCCATAAAGTAGTGACGAGTATACATAGCACCTAACAATTCTCATTTTCAACGTATGGTTTATCTGTTTGGATGTCAGTATGTGTCACATGTTGCCGAATACAATCTTGGCCATTCCTGTTCTATTTCTGATTTATTTTTCAAAGCTGCCATCTTCCTTTATTATATGACCTAGATAGGAGAAACTCTACCTGTTCCAGTAGTTGGTCTTTTATTTTTATCTGCATAAATGGATTCTTGCCACTTTTCCCAATTATCATAGTCTTTGATTTCTTTATGTTTATTTCTAATCCAAACTCGACTTATTTTCTTTATTCTTGTCACAAGCTCCTGTAAGTCTTGTTTACTTTTTGCCATCAAAACGGTTTCATCCGCATATGTGAGATTATTCATTGCCACTTCCCCAACGACAAGCCCTGGCATCCCCTCTGTCTGTTTGAATATTTGTTCTGTGTAGATATTAAAAAGACAAGGGGATAATCCGCATCCCTGACTCACTTCTCTTTTTACATCTATACTTGGAGAGCATAACTTTCCTTTTACTGTAGCAGTTTATTCCTAGTACAGATTACAGAGCAGTCTTATGTCTTTACCATCTAGACCTATTTCTTGGATACATTTTATTAATTTCTCATGTTGGACTCTGTCAAAAGTCTTTTGGTAGTCTATGAAGCAAATATAAATGTCATTTTGTATTTCTTTATGTCTCTGTCATAAACAGAAAATTGTTTCCCTTGTTCCATTAAACTTTCAAAAACCAAATTGTTCTTCTGAAACTTCCCTCTCTGCTTTACCTCTTATTCTCTCTTGTATGATCTGGGGTAGTATTTTAATTGTGTGACTCATTACTTATTGTTCTAAAGTCTGAACATTCTGTTGCATGAGTTTTTTTCCGGGAGTGTTATAACTGTATATGTTTTGAGGTCAATTGGTATGCATCCAGTAGTGTATATGTAATTATACAGATCAATAATTATCAAAATAAATCTATCAAAGATCTTTCAGCTCCCTGTGGAACATAGGTCCTTAACAAATACGCCCCATGTCTTTTTATCGTGATCTATCTGAGCCAATTCTGACCACGTCCTGTTTGCTGCAAATATATTTGCTTCCAGTTCCCTCTTCCATGAGTGTCTTGGTATTTCTCTACTTCTTTTGCACTGTGGATTCCAGAACAGAGCATGTCTGGTAATGTTATAAACTGGTTTCAGTAATGTATGGCCTATCCATCGTCACCGTCGTCTCCGTATTTCATGCTGTACTAAAGTAAAGTAAAGTATCCCATAGCATTACTGCCGTAGGGGTGTGAGGTGTTAGCGATCTCACATTTCAAAGGCTCGGCTATATGAAGGCGGTAGCCATCTCCTCTCCCTCGCCGCTTTTACTTCCCGGACTGAACCGTTGCCCATTTAAGGCTGGGTCGACCCGGGACCCATTGCGGTCTGAAAAAAACATTACCACCTCAACTGGGGAATGAACCCAGGACCACTCAGATGCGAAGCCAGCGCGCTAACCACTGCGCTACACGGCTTCACCATACTGTACTAGTATCTGTCCAATGTTTTCCATCAGTTCCACGTTGGTGATCTTGTCTTCCCATTATCAGGGCCTCCATCTTTTCTTTGTTTATGGAGTCTGGCCATGTTGCTTTCCTTTTTCTCGTAGTTTTTATCACGTTTTTCACCTCTGATCTGAGGATGCTTGGTCCTTCATTATCATACATCGAAGCACCTGGAGATAGTGGAAGTTTTTGGAGCGATGATGGGAGGAAGATTCGCACCCCTCTTGATTCTTAACGAAGAGGCGGATATTGAGACGATAACTGAGGCATTGAATTCGGCATTGATAGACCTGGCAACTGAGGTCTTAGGGAAGTGAAGGGTAAAGAAGAAGGCATGGATTACAAATGAAATACTCAAGTTATGTGACAAGAGAAGATTACTGAAGAGTTCGAAGAATACCCTCGATGGGATTATGAAATACCGAGAGATAAATGGAAACATAAAGGCCAAGATGAAAAAGGCCAAGGCAGAATGGATAACAGCTCAAATATCAAACACAATTTTGGGAAGAAACGATGCCAAGGGGACATATAAAATAGTCAAGGACCAAGTAAGGCCTATACAAGGTTGCAATACAACGATTCAGAATAAGAGGGGAAAATGTCTCATAGAAGCCCAAGACATTCGGGCTCGTTTGACAGAGTACTTCTCTGAATTATATAAGCACCCAGGAAATGCAACCACCCCCGAAATGAATATATTAGAAGAAAACAAATAATAACAAGAGAGTAAAATAACTGAAGCGGTGAAGGGGGAAAGCTGTGGGTATGGATATTATCCAAGCAGAGCTACTACAAGTGGAAGGTGAGGTAATACTTGAGGCTCTGACATCAGGGAAGCTAAAGATGTGTCAGAACTATAGAACAATTAGCCTCATTACAAAGTTCTCTTAAGAATAATACTCAACAAACTAAAACCACAGACAGAGAATATCATTGCCGAAGAGCAAGCAGAGTTTCAAGCGGGAAGAAATACCACTGAACAGATTTTTAATCTGCGGATATTAAATGAGAATTACTTAGAGTATCATGTCTTCATCGATTTAAAAAAGGCGTTCGGCAGAGTATGGCATGCGACGCTATGGACAACAATGAAGCATTAAAAGATCAAAAGTAATATTGTGAAGGTAATTGAGAGCCTTTATGAGAAGGCGTCGAGTGCAGTTTCTGTAGACAGAATACTAGGTGAATGGTTCGACACGTCTGTTGAGGTGAGACAGGGTAGTATAATCTCTTCAACACTCTTCAATGTCTTCTTGGAAAGAATCATGGAGGCGGCCCTGGAGAGACATGTTGGTACGGTCAGAATAGGTGACAAGACGATTACAAGCCTACGATTTGCAGATGTTATAGATGGTCTGGCAGGCGCGGAAACGGAACTTCAGTAGCTGATTATTAGATTGGACAGAGCTTCGCATAGCTATGGCATGGAGATAAATGCAGAGAAAACAAAGCTGATGACTTATAACACGGAAGGGTTTACATATGTGATAAAAGCAAATGGTCAGGAACTCAAAGTTGTACACGGGTTTAAGTATCTGGGATCAGTGACGAGGGCTCGCAGCCTGAGATAATTGCCAGAAAAGCACAGACAACAGCGGCGCTTACACGTTTGAAACCAATATGGCATGATAAGCGGCTGACCCTCAGCATAAAGGTTAGACTAATGCGCTCATTGGTGCTCTCAATATTTTTGTATGCCTGTGAGACTTGAGCCATTACTGCGGATATCCAGTGCAGATTACATGCAATGAAAATGAGGTGCTTTAGAAGACTCTTAAATGTTACATATAAGGATTGTGACACAAACGTAGAAATATGACGAAGAGTGGACAACGCAATTGGGCCTTTTGGTGATCTGTTCACAGTATCAAAAGACAAAAGGTGGCTTGGTATAGGCACATCATGAGGTCTAACGGAATTACAAAATTCGACACTGCATGGTTCCGTACCAGGAAATGGAAGACTGGGACGTCCAAGGAAGAAACGGGCAGACAATATCACTGAGTGGTCAAACCTTCGTCTCGGTGAGGCACGACTGGCGGCAGCGGACAGAGAGAGATGGCGTAGGATTGTCTTAAAGTGTGCCCCAATGACCTGATGGGTTACGGGATGAACTGAACTGATGGTTTGGTTCAGCGACTGTTCTCAAAAAGTTCCTTTGTATATTCCATCCATCTGTTTGATATGTAATTTCCATCCATCAAAATGGCACCATTCTTATCTCGGATGCATCCAAACTCAAGGTTATCTGTGTCTTGAGAAGATTATTTATCAGAGCTCATAAGTGCAGAGATAGACCACGTTCCATGTGCGAAAGGCTCTAATCCAAAAAAGGAAATCAATAGCGGAGGAACCATCACAATGGGGCAGCTGACGGCAGCACTGCAGAAAATAAAGGTTGGCAAAGCTACTGGACGTGATGGTAAGTAAGTAGCACCTTTTCAGTCATGTCTGACTATAGGTTGATGCGACCTTGGAGTAGCAACTCTCTACTGAGTTTTTAGTTTTCCTTATCCTTGCGACATTGTCCTTTCACTTCCCTGTGTTGCATGAGCTTATTTTTGCCCAGCCTGAAGTGGCTCTTCTGGTTGCATCTCCATTTGGATTGGTCTGCAGTTTTGTCTTCCCAAGATGTCAGATCCATATCCTACGAGCCAAGCTGTAAACTACGACACAACGCATTCCGTTCTCTGGACTACATTATGCTACTTAAGCCCTTTCAGGGTTTGGTAGTGGGAGATTGAGAACGAACGAAGAAGAAGAAGAAGAAGATCCATGTCCATTGCCTTCATTGTTCGCTTACACGCGTCTTTGAACCTCATCTGTGGTTGGCCAGCTGTTCTTTTGCAAGCTGCCAATAAACAATTTCTTTGGGGATGCGACCGTCTTCCATGCGACGAATATGACCAAGCCATCACAGTCTTCGTTGTCGAAGGAGGGTGTGCATACTTGGAAGACCGGTACAAGAAAGCACCTCTGCATTTTTCACCATCTCTCCATGAAACGCCAAGGATGGATCTGAGTCACTGTAGGTGAAAGGTGTTGAGCCTTTGCTTCTGTTTGACATAGGTTATTCACGTTTCGCTGCCATATAGAAGCATACTGACAACACAGGCATTGTAGACCATGACCTTTGTCTTGGCTTTAAGTTTGGAATTTTCCCAGACACGTGCTGTGAAACGAGAAAATATGACAGCAGCTTTGCCTGCCAATGCGATTGCATATCTCAGGGTCGAGGGAGAGCTTATTATTGATGAGGGGCCACAGGTCACATACTATATTATGTTCTCAATCACTTACTAAAGGGATTGTTCCACGGGATTGGAAAGATGCAGGAGTGATCCCCTTTTTCAAAAAAGGCAAAAAATCAGATCCGGCAAATTATAGACCGGTGAGTTTAACGAGCATAGTCTGTAAATTGTTAGAGTCAATAATCAAAGAAAACATTGTAATGCATTTAGAAAAATTTAATCTAATTAGAAATAGTCAGCATGGGTTTACTAGAGGGAGATCATGCTTAACAAATCTATTAGAATTCATGGAGGAGGTTACTAAAATCATAGATAAAGGGGAGCCAGTGGATGTTATTTATCTAGACTTTGCAAAGGCCTTTGATAGAGTACCTCATCAAAGATTATTTCGAAAGTTAAAATCACATGGAATAGGTGGCGAAGTTGCCAAATGGATTGGAAATTGGTTAACAGGAAGAAGGCAGAGGGTGGGCATAAATAAGGAGTACTCTGAGTGGAGTGAAGTGAAAAGTGGTGTGCCACAGGGCTCGGTTTTGGGACCAATTTTGTTCTTGATATATATAAATGATTTGGACATTGATATGAGATCCATGATTGCAAAATTTGCTGATGACACAAAACTATGCAGTAGTGTTTCATCTAAAGCGAAAGTGGATATATTGATGTCGGATTTAGATAAAATTCGAGAATGGTCTGTAAGCTGGCAAATGGAGTTTAATGTAGATAAATGTACAGTCATCCACATGGGTAGATCCAATATGGAACATAATTACAGAATGGGAGAAAACAATATTAGAAAGATAGATAAGGAAAGGGACCTAGGGGTTATAATAGATCATACAGGAAAGGTGAGTGAGCAAGTTAAGGTAGCAGTGAAAAAGGCAAATGCAATGTTAGGTATGATAAAAAGAAATATTAAACATAGGAGCAAGGAAGTGATCGTCAAACTGTATAAAGCTTTAGTTAGACCTAGATTGGAGTACTGTGTACAGGTGTGGAGTCCTTATCATAGAGGGGACATAAACATGCTAGAAAGAATACAAAAAAGAGCGACAAAGATGATAGTTGGATTCCAGAATTACAGTTATGAGGAACGACTCAGAAAAACGGGCCTACAGTGTCTCGAAGAGAGAAGAATTCGTGGTGACTTAATACAGGTTTATAAGATGATCAGAGGAATCGATAAATTAGACTATAACAAGTTTTTTAAAATACAGCCACCTACAATAACACGAGGGCATAGCTACAAGCTGACTAAAGAGAGGTCAAGGTTAGATATTAGGAAATATTTTTTTAGTCAGAGAGTGGTGTCTGCTTGGAATGCATTGCCAGGGGAGGTGGTGGAGGCAGGGATAGTTAATGCGTTTAAGAATAAACTGGATGCGCATAGATTTTAGAGCAAGGTGATGTAAATGTAACTGGTTGTATACAGACTCTGCAGGGTCTTCTAAACCAGTATAAAGACGTTAAGTTAAGTTAAGGTAAGTGAACTGGTCCACCGTTGCCAGTTTGTAGTTGTCAATAGTGATGACTGGGGTGGTATTTACATTTTGTCCCAGCACATTTGTTTTATCCAGGCTTATTGTGAGGCCGAAATCTTTGCATGCCTGGGAGAAGCGATCTATCAAGCTCTTGAGTTCCTGCGGACTGTGAGTGACAATTACAGGATCATCGTCAAATAATAAGTCCCTGACAGTAACTTCCCTGACCTTTGATTTAGCTTAGAGTCTCGCAAGATTAAATAGACAGCAATTTAATCTAGTGGAAAGGCAAATCCCTTTTGTTGCACTACCAAATGCATGCTTCATTAGCAGCACAAAGAGGATTCCGAATAGTGTTGGGGCCAGGACACAGCCTTGTTTAACATCACTGCAAATACTGAATGACTGTCGAATTGGACTGTTCCTTTCATATCCTCAAGAAATTACACTATAAACTGCAGCAATTTGTTAAGGCAGCCTATTTCTAAGAGGATTTTGAAGAGTCCAGCCCTGCTAACTATATCAAATGCTTTTGTTAGGTCGATGAAAGCGACATAAAAATGCTTGTTCTGCTCTCGTGACTTTTCTTGTAGCTGTCATAGAGAGAAGATCATGTCAATCGTTGATCTTTCAGATCGGAATCACCATTGTGACTCTGGGTACACATGCTCAGTCAGTTTGTGTAGCCGCGGTAAGATCACTCTGGCAAAGACTTTACCAACAACACTGAGCAGTGAGATGCCTCTGTAATTATTACAGTCACTTCTATCACCTTTCATCATCATGTAGCATGTCCTTTGTAGAACGTCGCTCCCATCACAGTCTGTCTGAAAGAAACTCGTTCCCTTGCCAAAACTCCAGCTTCCGCCACTGTCATACTCAGGCACTCCTGGATATCTTGGTGCCATCGTCTTCTTGGTCTACCCCTTCCTCTTTTGCCTGGCACCATACCTTCCATCACCGTCCTCTCAAGACCGTTGTGTCTCTTGATGTGACCAAAGTATTTGCATTTTCTAGCCAAAATGGAATTGATAAACCAATTCTCCTCTATGCTCAACTCTTGCCGAATGTCTACATTTGTTCTTTTCTCTGTCCAAGGTATTCTGAGGATCTTTCTGTAACATTTTGACTCGAAGGATTCGATTCTTTGTCTAGAAGTTTTGGTAATCGTCCATGCTTCACAGCCATAAGCTGCCACAGGAAAAACACAGGCTCTCAAGACTTTTACTTTTATCGTTTTGTTGGTGCCCTGCCATAATTTCTTCAGGCTGTTCAGTCTCTGCATTGCCATTGCTAGTCTTCTTCTGATTTCTTTCGAGCAGTCACCATTTTTGTCAATTCTGGAGCCCAGATATTCAAAATGTGTGACCTGATCTATTTCCTCACCACCCACTGTAAATTTATGCTGACATTGTGTTTTATCGGTGGTCATTATCTTTGTTTTGTTTATGTTTATGAACAGATTTTGATCTTTACTATGTCCATTAACGGCTGAAAGTAGCTGCTCTAGCCTTTCGGCACTTCTTGATAGTATCACTGTGTCATCTGCATATCGTAACTCTGGAATCTCGTACCCCCCAATCGTAAATGGGTCGAAACTTTCAATGTTTTCATCTTCTCGCACATTTCTCATTACACATTCCGCATATATGTTGTACAGATAAGGTGAGAGTATACATCCCTGTCGGACTCCCTTTTGTACTGCAAACCAATCTGATGTTTGCCCAGATACTCGGACAGCGGCTTGTTGATCTTGGTAAAATGTTTCAATGAGATGGACTATTTGCAAAGGAAACCCCATTTCCTTCATGATTCTCCACAGATTTTGATGTTTTACCGTGTCGAAGGCCTTAGTGTAATCAATGAAACATGTGTACAGGTCTACATTAAACTCTCTACATTTTTCATAGATATTCCTTAAATTGAATATGTGGTCCTGGGTCCCTCTGTCTTTCCTAAAACCTGCCTGGACTACGTGAATTTCAGATTCAAACCTTTTCTCTATCCTTCTTAATAGGATTCGCAGGAGTATCTTGCTAGCATGGCTGATCAGTGCGGTAGTTCGGTAGTTCGTGCACAGCTTCAGGTTGCCTTTTTTGGGGAGGGGAATATAAATTGATTTCTTCCATGCTTCTGGCCACTCTGCACTGTGCCATATCTGTTTACACAGCTTGTGGTAGACTCGAGCACATGCCTCTCCTCCTGCTTGTATTAGCTCTGCTGGGATATCATCGCATCCTGGGGACTTTCCCTTTTTCAGGCTTTTAATTGCAGAGCGTACTTCTTCCAATGTTGGTTCAGGTTCTTTCTCATCCTTTGATAGGATTGTAACTGAGCGCTTTGTGCTGTCTCCATACATGGTTCTGCAGTACTCTCTCCATCTATTCAGTATGTCTTTGGTTTCTGTTAGTGTGTTATCCTCTGCGTCATTTATGACATGTGGAACCGGACGGAATTCCCTTGTCAGTGTTCTTATTGCTTTGAATGCATCTCTTTCTTTGCCTTGTTGTTGTAGGTTTTCTATATCCTTACATGTTTCTACTATGTATCTTCTTTTATCTTTTCTTATTTCTCTTCTAACTTTTCTTGCGCAGTTTTTATATGCTGTGTTGGTCCCCTTACTTCCCATTTGTTTTAATTGTTGCCTTTCTGCAATGCGTTTCTGTGTTTCGTCTGTTATATAGCTCTGTGTCTTGTGCAATATCTTTGGAATCATTTCTTTTGCTGTCGAGATCAAAATCTCCCTTGCGTACGATGTCAACTCCTCAGATGTCATCTCTTCCTGTATAGCAAGCAACGCCTCAAATTTGTTTTCTACTTTGATGTTGTATTCAGTAGGTATTGCTGATACATCGAAGCGTATTGGCTGGCAACCTTTGTAGATCCTGCGTAGTCTTGTTTGGAAAACTGCAAACAGTAATTCGTGGTCCGTATCGCAGTCTGCTCCTGGCAGTGTTTTTGTCGCCAGCACATTTGATCTCCATCTTTGTTGCACTAGGATGTAGTCTATTTGGTTTCTGCTGTTGCCATCCGGGGAGGTCCACGTGTACAATCTTCGTGGATGTTGTTTGAAGAAGGTGTTGGCAATGGAGAGGTTGTTTTCCGTGCAGAATTCAACTAGTATTTCTCCTCGCTCATTTCTGTGTCCCAAACCAAAAGGTCCTCGAACACTTCTCTCCTCTTCGGCTCTTTCCTCTCCGACTTTCGCATTGAAATCTCCAATGATGACCAAGATGTCTATCACCTTTACTTTTGTATAATGTGACAATCTTTGAATCCCTCATATCTTGGGGTATGATGACCTCTTTACAACTCTGGCATAGCAGCAAGTATAGCGGTTTCAAGAATGCATCTTTATAATGCTTGATCAGATCAGATGGGATCCCTGCTGCTTTGCGCAGTGCCAAGATTTTTAATGGCTGTCTTGAGATCTTCTAGAGATGGTTCGTCGTCTAGCACCTCCATTCTCGGATAGTCTTGAATAGCATCAAGGGGTATGTGAGTGACCACACTGCCGCATGAGTAGAGCTCAGAGTAATGCTTTACCGATCGATCCATCTGCCTTCCTTTGTCAGTTATTTTCTCACCATTGATGGATTTGAGCTGCGCTGTCTTCCTATGCACGGGACCAATAGCATTTGTTATACCATCAAACGTTTCTCTGATGTTTCCTGTTTGTGCCACAGTCTGGATGTTTTCACTGACGTGGAGTCAGTACTCATTTGCACAAAGATGAGCTGTTTGCTGAACTTGGCTCTTGGCGGATTTTAGAGATTGCAGAGAAGCTGCATTTGGAAGGCACTTGAATTTACTCAGAGCAGTGCACTTTGCCCCGATGATGGATGTCATATAATTCATTTTGGTTCGAATCAGTTATTGGGTTTTGCAGTGATGGTATCACGCGATGGTATAGCGCCATAAAGGGTTAAGTGCATTGAAACGACAGATGAACTGCTGTTCCTGAATGTTTTCCTGGCAGCCTGGTGCCAAAAGACTATCTCAAAGGACTGAGAGAATTTCATAATTATATCAATACTCAAAAAGAGTGACAACCGACATTGAGAAAAACTTAGTGTCCTGGGACAACCTATTCCAGGATACTGAAACAGAGACTAGGACACCTGACTGAGCCACATATGGGTGAAGTCCAGAGCGGTTTCTGATCAAACCGAAGTACTCAAGACCTTATCTTTACACTCAGGGGAGGCAATTGAGTGAAACAACCCTTGATGGTGATGAAATGCACCACTGTTTCTTGGGTCTGTATAAGGCATTCGATAAGGCTCCCTGGAGTAGGTCTGGGACTGCTGGAAAGGAAGAACATCGCAGCACATCTGATTTGCTCTATACTGGGTTCTTTATAAAATTTGCAAAAACTAAATTAGGACAGAAAACTAAACGTCAGAGAAATTAAACACCGCCAGTGGCATTAGACAGTTTAACCTTACATCACCATATCACAGGGAAATGATGGAACAACTACGTGTCGATGACAAGGGCCTGAGAATTATTCAGAACATGTACTGGGGACAGACTGCAGTTATATGAATAGATAACACAGTAGGAAATTTCAGGCAAAAAAAAAAAAGGCGTGCTGTTCCCGATCTGTTTTATCTGTACAGCAAATTTATATTGTGATCTCTAGAGGCAATGCCTGGAATATCAATTGGTGGATAATTTGCATTACACTGATGACACTGTTGATAGTGGATAATAGGTCAGATTTACAAAAATTGGTCAACATTGTAGTTATTTAAAGCAAAAATAAAGGTCTCAACTTAAATTAGATAAATCAGAAGTAATGGTGGTAACTGAGCAGTACGCATCTCCAAAATGTGTAAATGTGAACGAGACGAAACTAAAACGAGTACACTCATTTCAATACTTGGGCATCCACATCAGTTCTTATGGGAGATGCACTTATGAATTAAAGAATAGAATAGCCAAGGAAAAATCAGTCCACCAGAATATGGGGGGAATCTTGTGTAACAAAGCTCTATCACTGAATTTAAGGAAGAGTTCTTATATGCTTCATGGAACCAGTACTGACATAATACGGCGAGCCATGGACAATTACCAGAGAAGTACAGGGATCATTGGATACAACAGAAATGTGGTTTTACAGAAGAAGGTTGAAAATTTCATGGACTGCAAAGAAATTTAATAACGTGGTTCTTGAGGAGGCCCAGGCAGAAGCACAGATTAATACAAAAATCAGAACAAGGCAGTCATCCTCTTTCTGGCAAGCCATGAGAAGAGGTGAGTTTGAACACACAGTGATAACGGGCAGAATCGCGGGGAAGAGAGACAGAGGAAGGCAAAGAAAGAAAATATTGGATAGCTTGAAGGTATGGCATGGGAGGCGATCAACGACGGAATTAATAAACGACACACATGATAAGAGGAAATGGGGGTCCATGATACCCAACGCCAACTGGCAGATCACTTGATGATGACGATGACCTCTTCACACTCATGGATGACGTCATCAATGCCTGTAAAAAAAGGACCAAAAAGTACTCATTAGGTTGCTGGAAGATAAGACCAGTCTAACTATCGAAGCTGGCACTTTTCGTTGAAGTGGCTTTCATTACTAAATCAGAAGCACATCTACTGACCAACCTTCATATTTGGAAAGAGGAGCTTGTGGAAGAGAGGGATGACAAAAAACAATGACCATGGTGGTCTAAATAGAATGGAAGAAAAATTGGTATGGTTGACCAGCCTCTGGAAGAAGGCAAGCAGTTAAAATACATTGAAGCTGTAATAAACCAGAAAGAAGGTATTAAATAAGAGTTGGCTATGTGTAGGACAGTAACTGGTACACTTTTTCATGACATAAATAGAGGATTCCTCAACAAAAGAGAAATTAGTAAGAAAACTGAGATGGCTGTATACCGCCCTCCACCTTTTCAAGTAGATTAATATTAACTTAACTTAGCTTAACTTAACGTCTTTATACTGGATTTCAAGACTCTGCAGAGTCTGTATACAACCAGTATCAACACAGCAATTGGTTTTCCCCTGAAAACTACTTTTCAGTCGGCCAATCCGTTCACTACCGATACATACATCATGGATCATACCCAGACACTGATGAGAGAAAAGTTTTGGCGAAACACTAGGGATCCTTTCCTGAGAAACTGACAGAAAATGTTGGAAAAACTCTAGGGATATTTTCCTGAAAAACTGACAGAAATGTGTTGGAAAAACTCTAGGGATCTTTTCCTGAGAAACTGACAGAAATGTGTTGGAAAAACTCTAGGGATCTTTTCCTGAAAAACTGTCAGAAATGTGTTGGAAAAACTCTAGGGATCTTTTCCTGAGAAACTGACAGAAATGTGTTGACAAAACGCTAGGGATCCTTTCCTGAGAAACTGACAGAAATGTGTTGGAAAAACTCTAAGGATCTTTCCCTGAAAAACTGACAGAAATGTGTTGGAAAAACTCTAGGGAAATTTTTCTGAAAAATTGAGAGAAAAGTGTTGGAAAAACTCTAGGGATCTTTTCCTGAGAAACTGACAGAAATGTGTTGGAAAAACTCTAGGGATCTTTTCCTGAAAAACTGAGAGAAAAGTGTTGGAAAAACTCTAGGGATTTTTTCCTGAGAAACTGACAGAAATGTGTTGGAAAAACTCTAGGGATCTTTTCCGGAAAAACTGAGAGAAAAGTGTTGGCAAAACATTAGGGATTTTTTCCTGAGAAACTGAGAAAGGCGTTGGAGTTGGCAAAACTCTAGGGATTCAGTCCTGTATTTAAAGATGCCATGTGTAAGTGTTAATCTTCTGCTTTGCTCTTGGTTGGATGTTTGCTACTTTTATTGCGTAGATGTTGAACATGGCAAAGGAGGGCAGACAACTTTTGACCAGTCTCATACATTGCGCATACGTTTTGATGTTTTCCCCATCAGAGTAGCTGCTAACCAGCTCACCAACCAAGGATTAATTTCACATTCTATCAAACAACACATTGAGACTCAAAATTCACAAAGTTATACTAATCTTCCAGGCTGAGGGCTACAGCAACTGTTTCTTGCATCAAAAATAATAAACAAATGTTTCAGAACAACCACAGGTCTACATCATTAGTCTGTAGTGACCAGGGTATCAGGTAAGATGTAGTCATTCATTTGTTTATTATTTCTGAATATTATGTGCGAGTTCTTCATAGGTCTACCTTTGTTATTACTTATGATCTTTTTGTGTGAAAAATACATTGACAATGGTGTAAAGCATGTAATAAAAGTTTATTAAAGATGGTTGTGCATGTGGCCAGCAACCTCATCATGTTAAACAACCTGCTACATGACCACTACAGCAAAAGCACACTAAATACTTTGGCACATGGTGTCTGTATGGTACCAACCGCAGTGGTAACTATTCTTTGCAAGTGATAAGGAGACAGGACATACAAGATGATTGCAGTAGGCATCCTATTTTCCTGGAAGGAGGATTCAGAGCTTCATGCCAGAACAGCACAATAGTATTTACGCAAATAAGAAAAACAAGCATAAATTGCCTAGTGATATAGTAACAGAATAATACTAAATGGAATAAGACAAACAAACATGAACAGCTTAATTCATATGATAACAGAACAAATAACAATTTTGATGATTTAATGTCAATATGTAACAAGTCTAGATTATATTTTACAAATGTTTGCTATAACCAAGTACAATTTTTGAAAAGGCATTTTCAAAAACAAAATGCCTCACAAATAAAAGCCATACAGATTAACAAAATCATTCACATAATTAGGAAGATGTCCCAAAGTATAATATGATCGCTGGATAAATGTTCACATAAATATTGTAAGATTTATGCAGTCATGATAATAAATTGTTAGCTTAACCTCAGTGAAGGCAAACATGTTCAAGAGGAAACAATACTACTTGTAAATGTTACTACATTTCATATGTTTACTGTAATGATACAAATATGATAACAATAATATCATAAGTATAAAAAGTTCAAAAATTAAAGAGTAGCAAATCAACTTTATAAGCTAAGCTGCTGTAAAATCAACAAATATAATGTATAATCAAATATTATGCAAAAATATTCCTGTAATGTCTTCAGAATTGAGCATTGGGTAACCAACCTAAAATGATGCTGGTTACTCAGTGGGCAAATAGGCTGAATGCTTAGGGACATAATGTTCACATTATCTTATTGTAAGTAACAGAATTATTCTTCACAGTACTGTAAAAACTTTTTAAATTAGTACATTAGATTTAACATATATTCACTAAAATCATTTCACATACGATATTCACACTTGCAAAAGAAAAACATTTATCAAAATCTTTCTATTATCCATTCCATAATTATATACTGGTTGGTGAAATCATATTTAGGCCCATACTGCCTAATTTTAATGGATACATTTTTTATGGTATTACTGATACTGCATGAATTTGACTTTAAGAGCTATCAATAGTGTGTAACTCCAGAGTAAGATAACTTCTTGTAATTATTATGTTGCTGTTAAAGAGTAAGCTTTATCTTGTAAGCAAACCAATTTAACATTATTAGAGGGAGATGGGGTTGGGAGGAGGGGAAGGGGGGAGAAAGAAGGAATGAGATAGGTTGTGACCTAATTTGAATTAAACTCAATGCTTGGTGCGAAACACTACAATATGGAGCACATATAATAATTATGAAAGTTGCTAACGTAGTTCTTCTTCTTCTTCTTCGTACGCTGTTAACGCAGTTCTGAATCTGAAACAATCATGAACAATTGCACAAATTATTGAAATAGGAAAGGGGAGGGGTAGAAGAGATCTTTGACCTGGGGGAAGGGGTGGGGGGGCCGCAAGGGTAAAGGAATGGGAAGGTTAGAGGATGGTGGAAATCATATTTCATATATAAAAATATACATATACATATTTGAACTTCAATGCTAGCTCTATTACTTTAAGAAAACAGGTTTTCTATCCATTGGCCTATCAATGTGAACCTTTAAATAAATGCAGTTTAGACATACCATTTTGGTGTATCACATATTATCACATTTTCCTCGGCTTTGGGGAGATGGTGTCGCCCTGTCGGACTCCTCTTGCTATTTGACCTGCTGGACGTTAGTATAGCATGGTGGCAGTATTGCAGTCTTTGTAAGTTTTCTCAAGCAGTCTATGTAGGTTTTAGAGATGCCTTGTTTTCTGAAGGCGTCTATCACAACATCGGTCACGATACTGTCAAAGGCTTTCTCGTAATCGATAAATACAAGACATACTGGTAGGCGCAGTTTACATGGCCTCTCCATCAGTTGAGGTATCGTGTGCAAGTGGTCAATTGTGGACAACTTTTTCTTTATCTGGCTTGTTCTAGAGGATGGTGTTCATCAAGTTGTCTGTCGATTCTGGTGGCCATGTTTCTAGTGAAGATCTTATACATGTACTGTACATTGCATACATCAGGTGTATGTTATTATACACATTTTCTGTACCAAAGATCAATAAAGTACGCTACACAAAAAATCTGTATGTAAAAACAAAAGGCACCTAAATGTTACTGAGGTCCAAAAAGATAGGAAAGAATAGTAACACTGTAACCTGCAAGGCATATTGTAAGAGACAATTAAGGAAAGTTGGGCATGGGGCTGGCTACCGCATTCTGTAGAAACTTTAAGTCACAAAAACTTCAACAGATATGGGCAGGTAAATGTTTGATACATGGGCATGTATTTGTTGAAGACCTGTGTTACTCAGTAAGCATTTGATTGATTGATAAACATAAGTAATTCAATTTAAACTCTGTCTGCCTTTAGCAGCTAAAAATAAATATACTAATCTGCACAGTCAAGTCAATAGCCACTTCATCACTATCTTTGGTCATTTCAGTTCTGTTGGAACTTGGGACTACATTTTTAGAAATATACAGACGGCTAAGTCAATTATCCATCAACATATAATCACAATGAGCACAATTAAATTGGCTTGTTTATGAGCAGCAATGTCAGTTTTCAGTTTATTCTGTCTGTGAAATCAATCATGTATCAAATGATACAAATTTGTTTAAGACGTAAGTCAAGCTTAAATCAATTTTCCTAGCGTGTAGATCAATCGGCAGTTATCATAGCCAAGTTCAAGCAGTCACATCAATTTTCATAACATGCTGTAGAATCATTGATTGTCCATAATATCATATAATTGATCATCACATGCAGTCATGTCAGTGATCGTATCATGCAGTCAAGTAATTGACCATCAATTGCACCGTATCATTGATCATTACATGCAGTCATGTCAGTGATCGTATCATGCAGTCAAGTCATTGACCATCCCTTGCACCGTATCATTGATCATCACATGCAGTCATGTTAGTGTTTGTATCATGCAGTCAAGTCATTGACCATCACTTGCACCGTATCATTGATCATTACATGCAGTCATGTCAGTGATCGTATCATGCAATCAAGTCATTGACCATCACTTGCACCGTATCATTGATCATCATATGCAGTAGAATAAAACCGTAATATATATTCGTCTCAGTGATCGTCTTAAGCAGTTGAGTCATTAATTGTCACATGCAGGAGTAATTTATTACACATATGGTCATGTCACATTAAACCACGTCATCGAGTCATTCTCTCTTTCTGTGTTTAAACACCACGGGAGGGGACGGTGTGGGCTAGTTGTTAAGTGACACGGCTTACAGCACGAAGGTGCTGGGTTCGCTTCCCCTCACAGCACCAGCCATTACCCCAGGGAAGCAAACCATTAGAAAATGCAGAAGAAAGCAGACTCTTACATAAAATGAATGCATGCCGAAGTTGATGCACTGGGCTGACAGGCATAAAATAAAAACATAGTGCAAAGCACACCTTGTTAAATTTTGAGAAATAAGGCGAATGAAAAAAACAAACAAAAAAACCACATCATACTTCATGCATCCAGTATTCACCAACATGGATTGCCTCCAGCATGTCACACCTATTCCATGTTTCCTGGAGGTTGTGGAAGATCATCAGGTGTTCAGGTATTGCACCACAGTCGCACGTGTCATCATCTGTGTATCCCCATCGTTTCATATTCTTCTTGCACCATAATACACCAGCTCAAGTCATTTATCATCACATATGATTCAGCAGTCACCTCAAGCAGTTGTCATTAATAATCACATGCAGTCAAGTCATTGATCGTCATATATAGTCATTTGAGTAGTTGGCAAATGCAGCCATGTCACAGGTAATGACATGTCTCAAGTAACTGTGACATGCATTCATGCAATTGATAATCACAAGTACTCAAGAAACTGATTATCACATGCAGTCCAGTTGGATCATTACTTGAAGTCGTGTCAGTGATAATTACATATAGTTGAGTCAGTGATTATTACACACAATCTAGTCAGTGATTATTACACATAATCCATTTGGTGATTATTATAATCAGTGAGTTAGCTATTATCACACACAATGAAGTCGATTATTACATACAGTGGAGTCAGTTATTATTATATACAGTGGAATCAGTCATTGATACATACAGTGTAGTCAGTTAAACACAGTGGAGTCAGTCATTACACACATTGAAGTCAATAATTATTATACACAGTGGATTATCACACATATTCAAGCCACACATTCATATTGCTTGTTAATAAAAAGAGCTGAGATATCTATGTAGTTTAAAAGCTACAATTGTCATAAATAGATGGTCACATACATATTTTCCACTAACTCTGGAAAAAAAAGCAAAAAATCTGGTATCCTAAAACTGGAGACTGCATTTAGTAAAGTAAGTAATGGAAATGGAGTTTTTGAAGACTTCATTGTACTAAGCCGCAGCCTGTGAGAGGTGGGGTGGTCAGTGCCCTTTCTTGCTGTTTTTACTTTCCCTAACTCATGCGGCTAGTACCCATTTACAGCTGGGTTGACTGGAGAAGCTGTCCCAGATTAAAATAAGGACCCCAATTTTTTCAGTCTCCGGACGTGATTCGAACAGAGACACTGTTACCACAGAAAATAGCAAATTGCTTGCTATGAACTGAGCTAACGAGCCCCTCATTAGAAATCTCAAATACAGTCTTTAAATGCAGTCATTAAGACGCTTGTCATTGAATTTAAAACAAGTCCGTGCATATAGAAAATAAGGGTTAGTCTATCATTTCTCCTCAATCATTTTTCTTCTTGTCCCTTGTTCTAACTCCTTTAAAAAGTGTACGATCAACACTTCAGTTGACAACTAACAAGAAGCCAGCATTGAAGAACAGTGCATTCTTGCAGTGAAGGTTTCTGCATGAATTGGCTTTACATGAGGTGGGTGCTAGCCCAATGCACAACCTTTTTCAGTCCCTATTTACATAATACTTGGGAGTTAATTACTTAAATAGTACACATTCTGTGTTTGTTGTAAAGTTTCTATATGTATAATTACTAACAAGTACACATTCTGTGATGGTTATCAGTAAACATTCTGTGATGTCAGTACACATTCTGTGATGACTAATGTTTCTACATGCATGAACTGTTATCAGTATCTCATGTAAAACATTGTCAAATGATACAACCAATATGTCAAATACAAATTTGTCTCATCTTTAGCATATCACAACACGCAAAAATAAATGATTTGGTAAGTACAGAAAACTTTTGAGCAACAAAAAATCACCAGTGAGCCATATGCACAAATATTGAGTGTACCCTTTATCTGTGCACTCTATTAAAAGTTATGAGACAATGGAATATCTTATCAATTATCACACACAATGAAATGTACAGGATATCTTTTTTGTGTTCAAATTTTAGCATAAACATAAACAGCTTTGTTGGTTCTTCAATATCTCCTGATACACTTCATTTATGAGAAAGCTTGATCTTAACACTGCCAGTCCTGCTTGGTAAGCTGGTTGAAGTGGACAATGGACGAAGATGGGAGTTCTCTCTTCCATTTTTACCCTGGAAATAATAAAAACATATCAGGATCCAAACTTCCTAAAAACAAATCAAAAATGCCTCCATGACCAAGCAATAGTACTTTTTCTCCATTTATCGCCTAGTTTTTTCAGTGCAATGCTATTGACCTGATGCATCCACTATCAGCACAAATATTTGTTGCAAGCCTGTCGCTCCTTTCGGTGCATAAACCACCGACAACATCTCGCCAGCGTATAAGGTCCTGGACTGCTTTTTCTGCCTCTCTCCAGGTGTAATTATTTAATTTTAGCTACTTCTCACATTCTCTTCTCCACGTAATTTTGGGTCTGCCTCTCTCTCTTTTCCCCTGAGGATTCCATGAAAGAGCATGTCTGTCTATGTTGGACTGTGCCTTCCGCAGCATAAATCCTATCCAGCTCCATTCTCTTAATTTGTTGTTCCAATGGCTGTTGTTAGCTCCTTTCCCACAAGTCTTCATTCCTCACCATGTCCTGCCACTTTATGCCCGCATCTGTTAATGAAGGACTGGAGTATATGTTGCATGACCTTGGTCGTTCTCCATGTCTCCGCTCCATACAGCAACACCGACTTGACACTTGCGTTGAATATTCTAATTTTGATGTGAATCTTGATCTCTGGATCTCCATATATTGTTCAATGTCAGGAACTCCCCTCTTGCCTTTCCAATTCTGATCCTTACATCTGGATCTGTACCTCCTGATGTGTCTTTTGTGCTGACTAAATAGGTAAAGAAACTGTATGTAGAGGAAGAAAAACCAGATATAATAGGGTTAACAGAATCATGGGCGTATGAGGACATTACAGATGGTGAACTTGAAATAGAGGGATATACAATGTTAAGGAAGGATAGGATAGTTGGAGACAAGGCTAAGGGGGGTGGTGTTTTATTATACTGTATAAATTCTGTTAATATAACTAGCAGAGAGGATTTATCATGTGGTAACAAAAATGAAAGTGTATGGGGTGAAATAGAAAGTGGGGGTGAAAAAACAGTGATTGGAGTATGCTATAGATGTCCATCAAGTCAAAAGGAGGAAGATGACGATCTGATTAGTAGCATAATAAAGGCAAGTGATAGGAAATTATTATTAATGGGGGATTTCAACTTTCCAGAAATAAAATGGGATATGGCAGAAGCACTTGTAGAGTCAAAACCTTTTGTTAAGTGCATAACTGAAAATCTTTTAATTCAACATGTAGTAGCAGCCACTAGAGGCAAAAACATTATCGACCTAGTTTTTACTACAGAGGAAAATATGATTGAGAACATTACCGTTGGGGAACTGTTTGTCTCAAGTGACCATCAAATCATCCGATGGGATCTTATTGCAGGGAAAGAAGTAAACATAAACACGCGAACATATGACTACTCTAAGATAGATGTTAAGAGGATGAAAGAGGCAGTGAACCACATAATCTGGGAAGATATTGTCGGAGGAACAGATGTTGAACAGGAGTGGGAGAGTTTTAAAACAGTTCTCGAAACGCTAAAAGAGGAATGTGTTCCATATAGGGAGGTAAACCCCAAGTGTAAAAAGTGGATCACTAAAACTGTAGTTAAATGTAGAAGAGCTAAAAATAACATGGAAAAAATATATAGAGGAAGGTAAATCAAAAGAAACATATTACAAATATTTGGACAAGCAATATCTCAGAAAGCGAATAAAACAGCAAAAATAGACTTCGAAAAGAAACTTGCTCAGAGGATCAAGACTGATAGTAAAAGCTTCTTCTCTTATGTTAGAAATAAACAGAGATCAAAGGACAAAGTAGGCCCTCTCATAGACAGCACAGGAAAAACAATAAGTGAAAATAGGGAGGCAGCAAATCTACTCAATCACTACTTTGGCACAGTGTACACAAAACAGGACTGCTCCAAGATCCCAGAGCCTGTAGATATTTTTCAAAGAGACATGGATACAGCAGGATTAGGATCAATCTGTATTACAGAGGAAATGGTTTTTAAAAAATTGGAGAGGTTGAAAGTGGATAAATGTCCAGGTCAAGATGGTATTCATCCAAAATTGCTGTTTGAAATTAGAGACCAATTAGCAAAACCATTGGCTATATTATGTTGTCAATCACTTGTACAAGGGACTGTTCCACGGGATTGGAAAGATGCGGGAGTGATCCCCTTATTCAAAAAGGGCAAAAAAGCAGATCCAGCAAACTATAGACCTGTGAGCTTAATGAGCATAATCTGTAAATTGTTAGAGTCAATAATCAAAGAAAACTTTGTAATGCATTTAGATAAATTTAATCTAATTAGAAATAGTCAGCATGGGTTTACCAGAGGGAGATCATGCTTAACAAATCAATTAGAATTCATGGAGGAGGTTACCAAAATGTTAGATAAAGGGGAGCCAGTGGACGTTATTTATCTGGATTTCTGGATTTTGCAAAGGCCTTTGATAGAGTACCTCATCAAAGATTATTTCGAAAGTTAAAATCACATGGAATAGGTGGGGAAGTTGCCAAATGGATTGAAAATTGGTTAACGGGAAGAAGGCAAAGGGTGGGTATAAATAAGGAGTACGCTGAGTGGTGTGAAGTGAAAAGTGGAGTGCCACAGGGCTCGGTTTTGGGACCAATTTTATTCTTGATATATATAAATGATTTGGACATAGGTATGGGAACCATTATTGCAAAATTTGCTGATGACACAAAACTATGCAGTAGTGTCTCATCTAAAGAAGAAGTGGATATATTGATGTCGGATTTAGATAAAATTTGAGAATGGTCTGTAATCTGGCAAATTGAGTTTAATGTAGATAAATGTACAGTCATGCACATGGATAGATCCAATATGGAACATAATTACAGAATGGGAGAGAACAATATTAGAAAGATAGATAAAGAAAGGGACTTAGGGGTTATAATAGATCATACATGTAAGGTGAGAGAGCAAGTTCAGGTAGCAGTAAAAAAGCCAAATGCAATGCTAGGGATGATAAAAAGAAATATTAAACATAGGAGCAAGGAGGTGATAGTCAAACTGTATAAATATGTTAGACCTAGATTGGAGTACTGTGTACAGGTGTGGAGTCCTTATCAGAGAGGGGATATAGACATGCTGGAGAGAATACAAAAAAGAGCGACAAAGCTGATAGTGGGATTCCAGAATTACAGTTTTGAGGAAAGATTAAAAAGAACCGGCCTACAGTGTCTAGAAGAGAGAAGAATTCGTGGAGACTTAATACAGGTGTATAAGATGATCAGAGGAATGTATAAAGTAGACTATAACAAGTTTTTTAAAGTACAACCACATACAAGGACAAGAGGGCACAGCTACAAGTTGACTAAGGAGAGGGCCAGATTAGATATTAGGAAGTATTTCTTTAGCCAGAGAGTTGTGAATGCTTGGAATGCATTTCCAAGTGAGGTGGTGGAGGCTGGGACGGTCAATGCATTTAAGAACAGATTGGATGCGTACAGCTTGTAGAGCAAGGTGATGTAAATGGAACTGGTTGCATACAGACTCTGCAGAGTCTTCTAAAACAGTATAAAGACGTTAAGTTAAGTTTAAGTTTAGTATGCACTTCCTCCAACTGCTCTCTCTCCATCATTATGTATCATTTCCTTTATAGAACATCGCTCCCATCACAGTCTGTCTGAAAGAAACTCGTTTCCTTGCCAAAACTCCAGCCTCGTCACTGTCATACCCAGGCAGTCCTGGATATCTTGGTGTCATCCTCTTCTTGGTCTACCCCTGCCTCTTTTACCTGGCACCATACCTTTCCTGATTGTCCTCCCAGACCATTGTGTCTCTTGATGTGACAAAGTATTACATTTTTCTGGCCAAAATGGAATTAATAAACCAGTTCTCTATGTTCAAATCTTGCTAAATGTCTATATTTATCTTTTTCTTCGTCCAAGGTATTCTGAGGATCTTTATGTAACATTTTGACTCAAAAGATTTGATTCTTTGTCTAGATGTTTTGGTAATCATCCATTATTCGCAGCCATAAGCTGTCATAGGAAAAACACAGGCTCTCAAAACTTTCACTTTTATCATTTTGTTGGTGCTCTGCCATAGTTTCTTCTGGCTGTTAAGCCTCTGCATTTCCATGGCTAGTCTTCTACTGATTTCTTTCGAGCAGACGCCATTTTTGTCTGGAGCCTAGGTATTCAAAATGCATGACTGATCTATTTCCTGACCACCTACAGTAAATTTATGTTGAAATTGTATTTTGTCTGTGGTGTTATAAAGGCAATATGATTAATCCGATTTGTATGTAACCACAGAAGGTAGTGAAGATAGTCCAGCCAAAATTTTGGTGACATGCACAAACCACAGATACAAGCCACAATAATTTCACCAATGGCACCGACAAATGAAGAACTAGTTGACCATTACTGGTAAACCAATGCGCACCTTGACTATGAGACTCCACATGATCTAAGAATGACAAGTAACACAGACAAGGTAATCAGTGTTATGGTAGACAGCCCACAAATCCACACAATTGCTTTGCTCATATCAAATGTCACAGGAAATTAATAACACTCGCATTTTTCCGGTTTGCCTCTAGATGACAAAATATACAGCAACTGGTAATAGTACGCTTCCAGCCATCCTACATACCAGTAGCATTTGACCAGTCTCTATTTAAAAGTTAAATAACATCCGTTTATTGCTGTGTGGCTTGCCTTTCCTATAAACGCAAGAGGTCATAGGGACATCACGCAGTGTGTATGTGTTGTGTGTTGCGCATCTTGCTAATCGGGCAGGGCAAAATATTCTAGAGTGATGTGTTCAAGTCCATTGTTGTCCCATGTCTACATTACACAGCTACACCAAAACCGACACTGCCTGCAACTACGGCAAAGGGTATCAATCTCATGAAGTTCAGCCATGTGCACTAGACTGCGAAAATATGACACAGGTAACAGTAGTGCTATATTATGTAGCCGATGTCCATGCCAGAATAATCGAGTGGAATAAAACACCCCCAAAATTAACGAATTAACTAGTCCAGATGGAAAAAAGCAACACATGTTTGTGGACACAAGTGTAAGTCGTCTATTAGTATGAATTCCAGGCAAATTCATGACTTGGCGGCATCCATAATGAGCTAAAACACCAGAGCAAAGTTAGCCGGTTTGGCGTCATCTTTGCTGCTCAACTGATACTAAGTATGCAATGCAGACATCTGTTGATGAAGATGTGCAGTTTGAACATGATATTTATAGTTCATGTAATATTTCTTCATTAGATTTCTTAGCTGTCCAGGATATGCATTCTCCTCGAAAAACACAGGTTTTTTTTGCTGTAAGTGATTTCTCAGTTTGTATATTCTTTGTCTAAGATTTACATCCATAAATCAATGCCGACTCTACATAATACTCTTAAACCCTCATTCTTACATGACTAGGGATTCAATAGTTAGCCATTGGCTCTGTATCCATTGTATCTGTACAGCATTGCTTTCGGAGGGGTACTATCTGGTGTTAGTCATGTCACGTGGCTGAACCATTTGATTTGCTGTCTCTTTATGAGGTCCAGCACTGGTGTTGTGCCTACTTGTTTCCTAATATCTTTGTTTCTGATTCGATCCATTCTTGTTACTCCAAGCATTCATTGCAGGCATTTCATCTTTGCTGCTACGATGTTTCTTTTATCTTTGTTTTGTTAATGTCCAATTCTGGAACTGATAACTCTATGTAGGTAGGAACATTATGTAGTATATCGTTCTTGTTGTATCCATTCTCACGTTTTTACATTCTAACATCTGGGACTTGATTTGACTTGCTTTATTGCATCTGTTTTGGATTTCGGTGTCGCCTTTTCCATCTGCTGAGATTATGATACCCAGGTGCATGAAATCTTTCACCTGTTTTACTTATTGGTTTTGTATGAATGTTGTTGTTTCTATATTTTGTCTTGCAATTGTCATAACTTCAGTTTTCTGTATATTGATTTGTTAGTTCTTAGTCGACCTGTACTTCTACATGGGTAAATGCCCCTGTGCAAGTCCCAGCTCTGGTATGAGCTGGATATAGCAAGGAGAAGAATTTCCTGCTTAACGGGCTAGGCTTGAGTAGCTTAATTCTCCACTGCGTTGGGTGGTTAACCGATGTGCGAGTTCATCTTAATAGACTCAAACACTAAAGAAAAGTAGACCCACAACCTGTTAGGTGCCATCTATGCTGCTCTAAACAAACCACCTAACCATGGCCGATATTTTGCCATGTCACACAGTTGCTTCTTACGATATGCTCTCTTTCAGGCAGTGGTGCTATTCTTGTCATTGTCATACACAAAGACCCTTGTAGACCACTCTGGACTATGTTGATTTTCATACTGTCCTTCTTCTTCTTCTTCATTCGTTCTAAATCTCCCGCTACCAAGCCCTGAACAGAGCTTTGTAAGCAGAAGGATGTAGTCCGGAGAACGGAATTGCGTTGTGTCACTGGTTTACAACTTGACTGTGGTATTTGCACCTTTCAGCCGTACACAACCGTCTTCGGTAGTTGTCATACTGTAATTTGTACATACCTCATTAAGCTTGGTGATATATTCATGGAGTTGTTTTTCTGAATTTAAGTATTCACTGAGATTGTTTCCTTTACTTGCATTGGCTTTTTTACATATTTCATCTTTATTTGTGATAAACAGTAAAGGATATTTTGTTTTTTTTGTTTTTTTTGTTTTTGCGTTCGCCTTATTTCTCTATTCCCCAAGGCGGTGTGCGTTGCACTGTGGTTTTTATTTTGCACCTGTCGGCCCAGTGCATCCGACTTCAGCATGCATTTTATGTAAGGGTCTGCTTCCTCCTGAATTTTCTAAGGGTTCCCCGGGGTAACGGTCGGTGCTGTAATGGGAATCGAACTCAGCACCTTCTGGTTGTGAGCCATGTCACTTAACCACTAGGCCATGCTGTCCCCTGCAGTAAAGGAGATAAAACACATTCTTGCTGTACACGGATCTAATTTGACATTTTTCTGAATATACTGCGTTTGCTTTTACTGTACATTGGCTATTTACATAAAGATTTTTAGGTAAGTGGATCAAATGTTTATTTACTCTATAATGTTCTAATGTTCTGTGCTTCGCTAAGCTGTGGTTCTATGACTGAGCATAATCTATTTTCCAAAATATTTTTCCAGTATGACATTATTGAGCTTCTCAAGTCTTGTGGTGTTTCTTATTTAATCCACACTAGGTTATATAGTAAAACTACAGAAATGGTTATTATGAAACAGATTGTTATTTCTGCTAGATTACACAAAAATCATCTTCCATCTTACAGAACTCATGAAATTATTGACTTGTCTGGATCCCAATGTATATTTCTTCAATCTATTTTTATGATTTAACATGATCTAATTGAATGCATTTTTGAAAAACTACATCATTACACTATTTTTTTTAAATCTGTGATCTCTTAGGTAAAGGCAATCAAGAGTACCTCTACTGCAATATGTAGACTTGTGAGCTTCCTGTTGTTCATCCACAGCTGGCTAGGTACAGACCCCATATGATTGTTAGCATAGTTACTGTCACTCCTACTTTGGTGTTCTGTGATAATTGTTTATTAAAAGCACGGTCAAATGTTAGATCAAAGATTACAAAATAAAAAGTTCAATTAAATTTGAAATAAATTTCAAAATTAACAATAAAAACATGATAGGAAAAATTTTCACAAACATAAAATATATTAAGTACAATTAATTTCCAAGCAAGTATTAAATTATTATATCATATATATATATATATATATCCAAATATAGATATTTTGAAAAGATGGAGAAAGTGCTATAGAAACATGTACAAAGACACCTCAATGCCCCTAGTTACAATAATATCAAACAAAGAGTGAGAACCTGAACCCACACTGAATGATGTACGCTGAACAATCGAAAACCTAAAATAAAAAGGGAGATTCAACAGCGTGCAATGACATCCCAGAGGAACTAATTCAAGCAGGAGGCCAGTGTTCACATTTATCGTGTACTGTGCAAAAGGATCTGGCACATTGCAGAGTGCCCAAAAACATGAAAGAGATCAATTTATATTCCTCTCCCAAAGGAAGGCCTCTCCCAGAGGAAGGCAGCTTAAAGCTGTGCACAAATTACTGCACTATAACACTAATAGGCCATGTTAGCAAGATCCTCTTGCAGGCTATATTCAAGAGGATATAAAAAAATGTGAATGTGGATTCCTTGAAGTGTAAGCAGGATTCAGAAATGACAGAGGGACCAGAGATAACATATTTAATCCTGCCGAAGACGGATGTGTCGGACCGAAAGGTGAAAATATCGCAGTCAAGCTGTAAACTAGCGACAACGCATTCCGTTCTCTGGACTACATCCTGCTACTTGCAAAGATCTGTTCAGAGTTCGGTAGAGGGAGATTGAGAATGAACGCAGAAGAAGAAGAAGAACATATTTAATGAGGAACATCTATGAAAAATGTAGGAGTATAACGTACATCCGTATAATGCTTTATCGATTACACCAAAGCTTTGATTGAGTAAAACATAAATTGTGGAAAATAATGATAGTTTTCATGGAGTTTTCAATACATCCATCTAATCGAATCATTATTTCAGGAACAAGCTGCTGTTAGAATATCTGATAAAAAATCAGATTGGTTCGAAGTACAAATGGGAGTAAGGCAAGAATATATCTTCTCCCCATACCTATTTAACATTTATGCAGAGCTCATAATGAAGAACGTTAGAGAGATGAGAGCATAGAAAGCTAAGCTCCCTTTACAATCGCCTGATACAAGATCCCAGAGCTAAGATGCGCAGACGGATACTGGGATACTATCAAACAGTTTAGAGGGGTTAGAGCGGCTAATTGCAGCCGTCAGCAGATGCAGCAAAGATAAAAACCTCTTTGTAAACATAAACAAAACAAAGATAATGGCCAACAACAAAACAAGAAGTCAACATAAATTCAAATTCAGGGGGTTTGGAAATAGAACAGGTCACGTGAACTTTGAATATCTGGGCTACAGAATTGACAACAATGGTAACTGCTCAAATAAAATCAGAAAAAGATTTGCAATGCAGAGGCTACATGACCTGAGGAAACTATGGCAGAATATCAGCAAACCAACAAAAGTGAACATTTTGAGAACCTGTGTTTATCCCGTGGCAGCATTCGGCATCAAATCATGGACAGTTACCCAAACCTCAAGGAAGAGAAACACGTCCTTCGAGTTGAAATGTTATAGAAAGGTCCTTAGAATACCATAGACCCCAAAAAAGAAGAATGCAGATATTCAACAAGAGTTGGGTATAGAGAACTCGTTCATAAATTTCATTATGGACAAAAAATTGAAATACTTTGACCACATCAAAAGACATAATGGTCTTGAGAGAATGGTAATGGAAGGTATGGTTCCGGGCAAGGTATAAAGATACAGACCAAAGATTTGGCAAGTACCCAAGTTTCTTTCAGATTGGCTGTGATGGGAACAATGTTCTGACATGCTACTTGATTATGATCTTTATATGCTCTATCATGCTGTACATGGCACTGCTACTGGCATGCATGTCAGGTACAGGAAGCAAGGTGAGCTGTTCCATCCAAGACGTCTGCAGTCCTACACTAAGTTGAGTGAAGCCACCATCTTGAATCTGCTGTTTGTTGATGACTGCCCTCAACACTTGCTTAGAACACGATATGCAATCCTCCATGATGAAGTTTTTTAGAAGCATGCATTCATTTGTGCCTGACAATCAACACTAGGGAAATTGAGGCACTCTTCCAGACTGCTCCTGGGAAGCCATACAGCAAAGCAAACATTAACATAAAAATCCAACATCTCCAGGCAGTCAATAGCTTCACCTACCTAATTAGAAACTCTCACGGGAGAAGTGAATATTGATTCTGAGGTCAACAACAGAATCACAAAGCCAAGTTCTGCATTTGGGAGGCTACAAACAAACGTCTGGAACCGACAAAGTATCAGTATTGTTACCAATGTAAAAGTGTATTGTGCTGTAGTATTAACCATTCGGTTGCATGCCTGCAAAACATGAACAGTGAATAGCAAACACGTCAGACACCTAAGTCGTTTCCACAAGAGCTGTCTGCACAGGTTAAGCAGTATCAGGTGACAGGACAAAATGCCTAACTCTAAAATTCTTAACAAGTCAAACATATTGAGCATCAATACGCTTCTGCATCAAAGCCCAGATAAGATGAATGTGACATGTTATTCGCATGTCCGATGAGTGCCTTCCCAAGCAGCTGCTATACAGTGAGCTTAAAACCAGCAGAAGCTCATCAGGTGAACAAAAAAACATCTACAGAGACCACAAAATGTCTCTGAAAAGCTTCAACAAGGATGTCACTTCATGGGAGATCCTTGCATAGATCCATTCCACCTGGTACGCTAGCATCCCACAAGGTGCTTAGATAGCAGAGCAAAATGTCATGGCCAAGGCTCAGAGAAAGCGAGCTGCCCGAAAGAACAAATGGCAGGACAACCCTTCAGCTGATTTCTCACATGCATGTTCTAAAGTCTGCTGTGCCAGGATTGAGCTTTACTGTCATATAAGATCATATCTTGCAGCACAAGTCTGATGCTGTTGTTATTTATATATATGGGACATACCATAGTAGCATAGGGTTTCCACTACAATTGACCTTCTTGCAAGAAACCTTTGTTCTACATAATGTGGTAGCAAGTCACATTCAGAACCCTTCTGAGTTACTATGATAATGTGTCTAATAGGCTAAAGTGACCCAACACTTTTATCACCGAATATCATATGTGGTCACTGGACCTGCAAGGGGATGTTGAGTGTTTGGTGGAGCAGTACTACAGCCACAGTCAAGTTATTTGACTGGTTTCTATTGGTGATAAGCAATACACCTTTCAAAGCAGATCAGTATAAGAAAACAATCCATTTTCTAAACAAACAAAAACACACTTTACAGAATAAAAACTAATCACAGTTGTCTACTCTCTTTCCAAAGTAGAACTTACTTGATGTCCTAAGATCAGAACTTGTGACCTCTCGAATTACACCACCAGTAAACTTCGTGCTAAAATTGGCACAAGAAGCAAATAAAACTTTATAACAGTAGATAAAGGAAACACATAATATTACAAAGTGTAGGAAGCAAAAACAAAACAATAATAATGTGAACTAAGAAAATGTATGACATTCAAACAAGAACATCACTCATGTGGATTGTGAGACTCATTATTAAAATATGTTTTAAAAGGTGGCTAAGTCGGGGCGTGCATAGAAGTTGTAAAATTATTCTTTTTTTTTCCTTCAAGTCCTTATTGTCCATAATGTTCACTGCTTCAAATACAATCCTTCTCTATTTCTTCCTCCTGTTGGTAGTTTAAATTAAAGTCTTGATTCCTTTCTGTGTTGTCAATTCATTTTGCTGTTAATATCCTGCTCTCAATTTATGTTGTATATACTTTCATTGCTATATTTTACCTCAATCAGTACAATATCAACTGATGCAAATGCATTTAAGTATCTCACAATAGATGGAACAGATTAATATTATATTCATACCAAGTCTTTGTTGTCTTCACACACATGGTCACCATTTAAACTTCTTGTCAGAAGAGTCATAATGTACAAGGTGAGATGCCATTACAGAAGACAGAATAAGAAACAATGCTAGGATGAGATTTAAAAACAATTTATTAACATTGATAGCCAGAATAAAAAGTAAAAGGCAACATTTATTGGACTCACACTTAGAAAAGAGGAGAGCACATAAAGATGACTGAGGGCAACAGCAGCTGGGAAAGGCAGAAAGCAAAGATATAGGATGGTATGATAAAATCTAAGTTTATCTGAAGTGTTTAAGACATAGGGGTTGTGAAGGAAATAAATAATAAACTGTAATAGACACAACACATGATAACGATGATGCTTGTAGGAACAACAGCATACACCAATTTTACATCATAACATAAAAAAAAGATGGTGTTTGTCAACCTCCACTTTTTCATTACAGAACTCATTTATCGGCTACCATCACTAGCAGAACATCTGACTTCAGGGAAGGCCAGAGAAGACCATATCTATTTAATAGTAATGAAATCCTGCTAATTACTGCTCCTGTGAAAGGCAAGAAGCCTTCTAACATGGTGCAGCCTGTATCTCCATTGATATTTTGTGAATAAGAAAACTGAAATATTAAACTAAAACCATAAAAACCATGGCATTTTATGATTATATATCAGTACTACAAACGTAGCCATTAATAGCAATTTGTATTAAACATGTTAAAATTCAATAATAATAACTTGAAACAGATGCTATTAATTTTTTTTTTTTAGTAATGTGTATAACTGATGTTAAATTGAAGAGTAATGCAGTCAATGTGATCTCAAAGCTGACAATATCATCAGGGATGAAGTGTTGGAGACTCCATGGTACTAGGTCTCAGCTGTTTTTACTTTTTCTTAAGGTAGGGTCACCAGTTCCCTTTCTTCCTTACTCTCTTGCCTTGCCTAATGTTAAGTGATATATGTACCAATTTACATCTGGGTAAACTGGAGAAAGTCTAGACCTAGGATTGAACCAGGGCCATTGCTGCGAGAAGCAAAGTATTCTAACGACTCTGATACTCAGATGCTCAGAGTAATATAGTATGGTCTTGCTTCATGACACTTTTGTTAACAATGATTCACTTTTATGACTTATAACATCTGTCAATATTTAAAGATGATGTTTGTTATTATTAAATCCTGCTTAGAACATAAATATATGAGATAAAAGTCAGTAACTTAATCCATTTTAATAAATATTCAAATGGATTCATTTTATGATGATTAGTTTTACGAAGATTCACTTCGATAACATTTTTCATGAACATAACCCCATTACAAGACAACACAGTACTGTACTTTACAGTAACTACTATGAATGTTGTTGCAATAAATATTACTGATGCTAAATTGTATAGTAACACTTTATTTAAACTGCTCAGAGTATTGATGTAAGACTTCAGTTCTGCACCCATTCAAAATGTTCTTATGTAAACTGATATTATTATTGGATTATAGGGAAAATGGTGGTGTGTAAGAGATACAAGATGAGATAAAGGAGACTTTGAAAATGTTGGTGTGTAAGAGATACAAGATGAGATAAAGGAGACTTTGAAAATGTTGGTGTGTAAGAGATACAAGATGAGATAAAGGAGACTTTGAAAATGTTGGTGTGTAAGAGATACAAGATGAGATAAAGGAGACTTTGAAAATGTTGGTGTGTAAGAGATACAAGATGAGATAAAGGAGACTTTGAAAATGTTGGTGTGTAAGAGATACAAGATGAGATAAAGGAGACTGAAAATGTTGGTGTGTAAGAGATACAAGATGAGATAAAGGAGACTTTGAAAATGTTGGTGTGTAAGAGATACAAGATGAGATAAAGGAGACTTTGAAAATGTTGGTGTGTAAGAGATACAAGATGAGATAAAGGAGACTTTGAAAATGTTGGTGTGTAAGAGATACAAGATGAGATAAAGGAGACTTTGAAAATGTTGGTGTGTAAGAGATACAAGATGAGATAAAGGAGACTGAAAATGTTGGTGTGTAAGAGATACAAGATGAGATAAAGGAGACTTTGAAAATGTTGGTGTGTAAGAGATACAAGATGAGATAAAGGAGACTTTGAAAATGTTGGTGTGTAAGAGATACAAGATGAGATAAAGGAGACTGAAAATGTTGGTGTGTAAGAGATACAAGATGAGATAAAGGAGACTTTGAAAATGTTGGTGTGTAAGAGATACAAGATGAGATAAAGGAGACTTTGAAAATGTTGGTGTGTAAGAGATACAAGATGAGATAAAGGAGACTGAAAATGTTGGTGTGTAAGAGATACAAGATGAGATAAAGGAGACTTTGAAAATGTTGGTGTGTAAGAGATACAAGATGAGATAAAGGAGACTTTGAAAATGTTGGTGTGTAAGAGATACAAGATGAGATAAAGGAGACTTTGAAAATGTTGGTGTGTAAGAGATACAAGATGAGATAAAGGAGACTTTGAAAATGTTGGTGTGTAAGAGATACAAGATGAGATAAAGGAGACTTTGAAAATGTTGGTGTGTAAGAGATACAAGATGAGATAAAGGAGACTTTGAAAATGTTGGTGTGTAAGAGATACAAGATGAGATAAAGGAGACTTTGAAAATGTTGGTGTGTAAGAGATACAAGATGAGATAAAGGAGACTTTGAAAATGTTGGTGTGTAAGAGATACAAGATGAGATAAAGGAAACTTACTCCTGAGATGGCAAGCCAATAGCTATGGCTCTCTTGAAGTCTGCAATAAAAACTTGGTTGATACGAGACTCGATACCAATATTAGACATTATTGCGAAGTAAAGTCCAGGGCAATTCCGGCATAAGGAGTATAAAAGACGAAATGCCGTTCTGTTGAAGGTCAAGTATCCCAATGTAACAGCTGCAGCATTTCTCACCTAATAAAAAATAATAAATTGTAGAATGTGGTAAATAAAGTGACTCTATGTTTAAACTGGGAGCCTTCTCTCTCAGTAAAGCAATTAAATCCTAAATCCATTTCAGCTATTTTTGTACATGAGTTGTCCTGATTAAGATGTTACAATTTCCTACTTTTGCTATATTATTCTTGAGATTCCATAGATCTGTTTTCATTTTATGTATGTATTTGTTTCACCACTATTTATCCTGCAGCAAGCATTATCAGTAATATTCAAATTGGATACAAAGTACTGCTAAACAGTGCATCAATTCTTGTGCTGTTCACAATTTGTTAACATAAATATCACATTTCGTTGTGTTAGATTAACCCTGATACCCTCGGTAGTGGGGAGAAAGACTAACATATGGTCAGGCACAATATACTGATCAGACATGTTAGTTAAGGTCAGGCAAAACATACTGACCAAGACCCTCACCTCAACTTCCTAGTAGTCCTCCCTGGAAATGGACTGTTTTCATGGAAGCCTGGCTAACGGGGTAAGGAATCGACGTGATCCCTGTAGTATTGAGTGACACGTAGATGAAGCCAAGTATAGCACAAACGCCTGGAGGACCCCGGTCTACCTTCATCAGCACACTCAGGATGTGAGGAAAGCTATGCAACCTGCCACTTAACGTCCTTTTCAGTTACACAAAAGAGTAACCTACTAATTGTGGGCATTCGCAAACAACAACCCTCGGCAGTTACAGACCAACAAAGGAGAACTGGCATAATGCAGTTACTCTAAACCTCGAGGATGCACATAACTGGTCAATTTTAAGATCCTGATGCATAGTTTGAAGCAGTGTGGAATCAATCAATCACTGGTGAGCTGGATATCAGCTGTCCTGATGGAGAGAACAGTGGCAGTCCACTTTGGATCTTGGACATCAGAGCCAATGCAAATATTCCCAGGACTGTCGCAAGATTCTCCCCTCTCACTGGTGATGTTCAGCATCTACACATTTGTAACAGTTCCAGCTGGAGCATGGGCGTTAAGGGTAGGGGTGATGGGGCCGGCGACTCTGGGAACAAAGGTACCTGAATGTGTGCCAAGGTCACTCACCGTCTCGACACTAAGTCGTCAAAGGAAAATGGGGGTTTGAGGGGAAGAATGTGTCTGGTACAGGTAAGGGTTAGGAGCTGACCACTCTGGTGTTTTGATTTGGGTAGTGGGGGGTTAGTGACAGACAGAGGTCATCAGGTCTTGCTGCAACATTTTAGAGTGACCAGAATTCGGAGTGATTCGTTCCAATAACAACTAGTTGGAGGTAGATCCATACTAGAGTGGGCTGAGTCAGACAACCCACAGAAGCCCATTGGACAGCCCTGATACTACTTGAGACTATATAATAATAGGCAAAGTTTAACTCAAGCAGGCTGGTCATGGAGAGAGAGGGACTGAAAGTTTAGCTAGGAGACTGGCTGGAAAGGAATGAGAGTTTAGCTCACCGATTTACTAGAAAAGTGCTCGATAGGCTTCTACTAGCTAGCAGGCTGTTTACGAATGTGTGAGGGATGGAATGAGTTGCAGGGTGACTGAACCAGCATTCGCCTTTGAGTCTTGGCCAGTTGCTCTATTAAGTGGGCACCCCGTGACTAAAAGAGATCTGAATGTGTGTGTGGTATGTACAGGACACCAAAGGAACGATGTATGTTCCGAAGTATGTGTATACACAAATCAATTGAGTGTGTGACCATATGTGAGTATACGTTGAACAGATTGAATGAGTGCAGGACACCGAGGAAACGATGTATGTTCCAAAGTATGTGTATACGCAGATTGATTGAGTGTGTGTGACCACATGTGATTATACATTGAACAGATTGAATGTGTGCAGGACACTGAGGTAACAATGTATGTTCCGGAGTATGTATATATGCAGATCCATTGAGTGTGTGACCACATGTGAGTATACGTTGAACAGAAAGATTGAATGTGTAATGTAAAGATCACCTGCCTGAAAGGATCTGAATATGTAATGTAAAGATCACCTGCCTGAAAGGATCTGAATATGTAATGTAAAGATCACCTGCCTGAAGGGATCTGAATATGTAATGTAAAGATCACCTGCCTGAAGGGATCTGAATGTGTAATGTAAAGATCACCTGCCTGAAGAGATCTGAGTGTGAGTGAATGCACAGAATACAACCGTGAAGACGAGTTTGTGAGAGTGTGTTGAGTGCGCAGATAAGGGGAGGGGAGTATAGCGGCTAGAACTGGGTTGTAAGTAGTTGGGAAGAGTTAACAAAAGCTAATGCTTAAAACTTCCGCTGTTGTTAAAATTTATATTAATATATATATAATATATGTTTATTTAGTTAAGGTGTACTTCACTAGTTGTTTGTAATAATATCGTTTTTGCTTAAATGTGTTATGATTAAATCTGACCCAGGTTGCTGTGTTATTTGCTTAGTGTGGTTGTGTCGTGAATGATGTGGATGCATGTAGTAACATTCTCGATAGCTAACTACTGTTGAAATACCTTACGCTGCCACTCAATAAAGATGGCCAATATTCAACCCACAGGGCCAGAGCAAATACTAAGATTTTCAGATGACATCCTGATGTACAGGACTAGCTCAGATAGACATGACATGGTCAAAGACATTCAGGAGACCTTACAGGCAATCTCACAATGGTGTGTTGATTCCGGCACCCAGATCAATCCCAACAAGACATGTGTGATATGGTGTTTCTTGAACAACTCAATAGTGCATGATGAGGTTGCTAGCCACATACATCATTGCTATTTTGCCTTTCTCAATTCTGTACACATTAACAGTTGGGTAGACTGGAACATTATGCAAGTTTGAAGTTTTATTTATACTTATCATTTTAGATTCAAGTAACATGAACCTTCCACAACAATTGAGAAGATACAGTGGCCATTTTAGCCATATTTTTTAGCTGGGTTTTTTCATTGTGTATTTGTTACAATTTAAAAAAAAATTAAATATGACAATTTCATTCTTGATATATTTTAAAGTTGGATTGACCTCTTTTATGTGTTTCACAAAGGCAAGCACAACAATAAAAGACTAACAGTGTGATGATACAAGACAGGTGACTCTGTCCTGTAAACAGAAGCAGATCTATTTCTGATTTAGCATTAAATACTTGATAAAATATAAATTAGTAAAAACTCATTTATAAAGTCAGTGACAAACACAATCATAAATAATAATAAAGAAAACAAAGTGAATGAGAGTTTTATGCCCTCTTCTAGTCAGGAAAGTCAGGCAGTGCAGGTAACCCTAAATATTCATAGGAGAGAATAATATTAGAAAGATAGATAAGGAAAGGGACCTAGGGGTTATAATAGATCATACAGGTAAGGTGAGTGAGCAAGTTAAAGTAGCAGTGAAAAAGGCAAATGCAATGTTAGGTATGATAAAAATAAATATTAAACATAGGAGCAAGGAAGTGATAGTCAAACTGTATAAAGCATTAGTTAGACTAGATTGGAGTATTGTGTACAGGTGTGGAGTCCTTATAAATAGAGGGGATATAAACATGCTGGAAAAAATACAAAAAAGAGCGACAAAGCTGATAGTGGGATTCCATAATTACAGTTATGAGGAAAGACTCAGAAAAACCGGCCTACAGTGTCTAGAAGAGAGAAAAATTCATGGTGACAATACAGGTTTATAAGATGATCAGATGAATGGATAAATTAGACTATAACAAGTTTTTTAAAATACAGCCACCCACAATAACAAGAGGGCATAGCTACAAGTTGACTAAAGAGAGGTCCAGATTAGATATTAGGAAATATTTTTTTAGTCAGAGAGTGGTGAATGCTTTGAATGCATTGCCACTGGAGGTAGTGTAAGCAGGGACAATTAATGCATTTAAGAATAAATTGGATGCGCATAGCTTTCAGAGCAAGGTGATGTAAATGAAACTGGTTGTATACAGACCGTGCAGGGTCTTCTGAACCAGTATAAAGACGTTAAGTTAAGTTAAGTTCATCAAGCAGCTGCAGACAATGCAAACAAAATATGTATAACTTCATGGCATTTGAAAGTACCAAAAAGTGAGGGAAAGCTAGAAAGAATAACAATAGAAATGGTAAGATTGAATATACATGTAACAAGACTATGTGGGGTTAGATTAAGGGAGCAGAAGTGACATCAGTTAAGCACAAGATAATGTACCTGGGAAGGGACAAGCATGAAAAAGCAGTGGATTTAATTTTAGACTGTGAACTTGCAGAACTCATAAGGGAATACTAGCCAGTTTATGACACAGCTATGTTAGTACAATTGCAAGACTACTTACTTCCTCTTCTGCTCTGAGGTGTAGAGGTAAAATTAAAAGACAAGCCATCTAATTTGAATATAATTAAGAAATATGCTTGAACATCTGATGGCTTACAGGAGGACAAAGAAATATTGTACGAACAGCTCAACCATGCCAACAAATATAATAAATGGCATGATGTGACCATCTTCCACATTGATTTTAGCGCTAACTTGGGAAAGAAACAATTTGAAGATTTAGTGGAATATTATGAATTAAGGTACAGAAATGAAAGAGGATATATATTAGTACAATGGACTGGAATGAACAACATGGTAATTGGAAACACCTGATTTCAACAATATTCAAGAATATTATGGACATGGAAAAGTCAAAATGCAAACATTAAAGAAACCACATAATTCACATACTAATAGATAAGCGGTACAGGAATGCACAAATCCTTGTCAAGACGCGTTGCTTGAATGCTGATAACAATCATATCTCCGTTCTTGAATGAACTAAGGTCAAGACTAAAAAAGATTAAGAGAGCCCCCATCAACAACTAGATCTCGCTAAATTAAAATTATAACGTAGCATAAGACAGCAATTTCAAATTGTTTTGAAATATAGATTTGATGCTGAAGTGAATAGGGTTAGCAAGCACTGAAATGATCAATTCAAGAAGTAGCAACAGAACATCGCACTGAAAGGGTAACCCAAGTGAAAGAAACAGCTAATCCTTTTTTTCCTGTTCACCTTGTTTACTGAGTCATGGACAATGAATAAACAGAAAAAGAAATCACTAGTAATAACAGAAATGTGCTGCCAGAGACAAATGCTATGTTTACATTTGACAACAAAGAAATTAAGATATATTACAAGATATAAATATTGAAAGATCACTGCTAATTTAAATAAAAAGGAGGCATACTTAGGACATACGTCTTGGAAAATATTGTGACAGCAGGAAAAATCAAGGACAAGAGAGGCAGGGAAAAACAAAGAGAAAAGGAAATATGATATGGCAAGATTAACTGGATGTGAAAACAAAGAAAATATGAAGTGCTGAAAAGCGCAAAGAACAAATGGTTTTGGAAGGAATTGATCATCAACATCAGTTGACATGACACCTGAAGATGACTAAATAAGGTAAACATGGAAATAACTAAGAATAAACACTGCTGCAGACAAAATAGAAGACATGCACTTCCATGGTTAAAGACACAATCTTTTTTCCAGAGAAAATATGAATAGTCTTACCTCAAATAATAGAACTTACCATTTCATTTTGTGAGCTGAGTTTCGGGACTAGCAAGTCTAGCACTCCCACACTGACCATAGCATCAGAAAGTCCAGCACGCATATGTGCCAGAGAAGCCAGAAGACTGCAAGCCAACACTGCCACTTTGTCCTCACTGTTAATTTTTTCCACTAAAATTTCTATGCCTTGGGCTGTAAGTGTGATCTGGTCATTGTCAATAATAACTCTGGCAAGCACAATGGTCTAGAAAAAAAAAAAATTTCTATAAATATTTACAATATTGTTAAATTTTTTAGAGCTTGTCCCAAAGTAGTTACCCAACAGAAGTAACAAACATTCATGGGAGTCATTAAAACTCATTTAGAGATGACTTTACAGTAATTATAATGAATAACTGCACGCGTTCTCACATTCATGTGTCACTTTTTCTAAATTGTCATTGGTCATGAAAATGATTGACAATGACATCCAGATATGGCTCTTCTTCTTCTTTCGTTCGCTTTAAAATATTGTCTATATCTGCAATGTTGTCCCTTGTATAAACTTCACTGTCTTTTGTAGTTCACATATAAGGAATGGCTCTAACTTAAGCCAGTCATCCTACATCATGTCTTGTTTTTTTAATTAAAATTTGTTAGTTGTTTTCATTTGCTCTTTGTCTCTGACGAAGGCCTTGTCGCCGTAACGTAGGTGTCGTTTTGTTTTTGTCTTATATATGTTTTCTTAGTGCAGTCACAGAGTAATAAGTTATATATGTTTTCATCAACAATAATTTATTGAAAAACATAATTTGCAATAAAAACCTGAAAAGCTCCATAACACTGGTAGAATTCATCTGTTGATTCAATGAAACTTTTAAACAGAGTGTACTTGATCCCTCCTGACTCTCTCATATTGTATTGTTGAGGTGTGTTGTTGAAAGCAAATAATGTTAATGCCAAGCCTGCTCTAAGCTGGATTTCCTGAAATTAATATTTAAAAATAACAAAAATTTATAGAAAACATACTAAAGAATGTTCTTAAAAGCAAGCATACCATCAGCAAATGGCTTACACACATACAGTAAAGAGACATAGCAAAACAGTTGCAAATATATACAGTTAAATTTGCTGATTTATTCATTGTTATGAGGAGAGGAGACTAACACCTGATCAGGCAAAACATACTAATCAGACATGTTTTTCAGATTCAGACAAAATATACTGGCCAAGACCCCCACCCCACTTCCTCGTAGTTCTCTCTGGAAACAGTCTGCTTGATGACAATAACGAGGTGGAGGAACAATATGATACCTGCTGTAGTGAGTGACACACAGGTTAAACCAAGCATTGTCCAATCACCTGGAGGATCCTGGCCCACATTCATAAGTACGCTCCACGCTCCAGATGTGAGAAAAACTACTGCAACCACCACTTAATGCCCTTTCAGGGTGAACAAAAGGGCAAAGACTCATTGTGGGCATTCAACAACAATTCATTATTATTATTGCTGTTACTATGGATCCAGCAGCACTATGCTCTCACCCTTCAACCCAGTGCCATATTGTAGCATCTGTATGTATTATTAATTGTTAAAGTGTTTAATTTATCTTGCTTGAAGAAAGAAATATTTTTTGAATATCATCCAGTACTGAGCACATAAAAAGATGGTAGACACACTAATTTATGTGAGACTGACATTGACACGCAATTCATAAACACTTTATATGCCATAAGGACTTATATGACTGAAACCTGATATCTTAAATGTTTCCGTGTCTGGTCAATAATCAGACCATGACTTACTTTCAACTTTTTTATTGCCAGGCAAATACATTTATACCTTATTATTCTGTTTCAGTCTTTTCTTCCCCCTTCTTTTGCTCCTTAATGAGTACTATGTCACCAATGTTTGGTCTACTTGCCTGATGTCACCAATGGCTGGTCTACTTGCCTGACATCACCAATGGTGGGTTTATATGCCTAACATCACCAATGTTTGGTCTCTTTGCCTGATGTCACCAATGGCTGGTCTACTTGCCTGATGTCACCAATGGTTGGTCTACTTGCCTGCTGTCACCAATGGTTGGTCTACTTGCCTGATGTCCCCAATGGTTGGTCTACTTGCTTGCTGTCACCAATGGCTGGTCTACTTGCCTGGTGTCACCAATGGCTGGTCTACTTGCCTGCTGTCACCAATGTTTGGTCTACTTGCTTGCTGTCACCAATGGCTGGTCTACTTGCCTGGTGTCACCAATGGTTTGTCTACTTGCCTGATGTCACCAATGTTTGGTCTACTTGCCTGATGTCACCAATGGCTGGTCTACTTGCCTGGTGTCACCAATGGTTTGTCTACTTGCCTGATGTCACCAATGGCTGGTCTACTTGCCTGATGTCACCAATGGCTGGTCTACTTGCCTGATGTCACCAATGGCTGGTCTACTTGCCTGATGTCACCAATGTTTGGTCTACTTGCCTGATGTCACCAATGGCTGGTCTACTTGCCTGATGTCACCAATGTTTGGTCTACTTGCCTGATGTCCCCAATGGCTGGTCTACTTGCCTGATGTCACCAATGGTTTGTCTACTTGCCTGATGTCACCAATGTTTGGTCTACTTGCCTGATGTCACCAATGGCTGGTCTACTTGCCTGGTGTCACCAATGGTTTGTCTACTTGCCTGATGTCACCAATGGCTGGTCTACTTGCCTGATGTCACCAATGGCTGGTCTACTTGCCTGATGTCACCAATGGCTGGTCTACTTGCCTGATGTCACCAATGTTTGGTCTACTTGCCTGATGTCACCAATGGCTGGTCTACTTGCCTGATGTCACCAATGTTTGGTCTACTTGCCTGATGTCCCCAATGGCTGGTCTACTTGCCTGATGTCACCAATGGCTGGTCTACTTGCCTGACATCACCAATGGTGGGTTTATATGCCTAACATCACCAATGTTTGGTCTCTTTGCCTGATGTCACCAATGTTTGGTCTACTTGCCTGATGTCACCAATGGCTGGTCTACTTGCCTGATGTCACCAATGTTTGGTCTACTTGCCTGATGTCACCAATGTTTGGGCTACTTGCCTGATGTCACCAATGGCTGGTCTACTTGCCTGAAATCACCTATGGTGGGTTTATATGCCTAACATCACCTATGGCTGGTCTACTTGCCTGACATCACCTATGGTGGGTTTATATGCCTAACATCACCTATGGCTGGTCTACTTGCCTGACATCACCAATGGTTGGTCTACTTGATTGCTGTCACCAATGTTTGGTCTTTTTTCCTTCTGCATGATGTCACCACATAATTACTTTTATAAAATGTGTAAGACAGCACAGTGGTCTAATTCCTTAATTATAAAAAAGCTGACCCAGTATGATTCAATCTAAATAGCATTAACTGTGTGATTAGTGTTGAACGTGCCTAGCAGGCTTTGAATACATGCCACTCTGATATTATATGTTTATTTTTGTTAAGTATTCTAGCCCTTTAAACGGATTAAAACTTACACGAGCAATAGCCTATACTGGGGCTATATTCTTTTATATATTCATTTAACAATTATGAGATGTTTTGGTCAGCAATTGTGAATACTGTGATAGATACATCCAAAACAACTGGTGAATGCTGGCCATAGCCTACCAAGGCAGTACCGAGACAGTGCATGCAGGCAATATACTGAGAGTAAATGGTTTAAATTTATACCATTGATAGCCCACAATCAAGACCATATTCACTGGAAGAAATTGTACATATGGATACAGTAATTCAACAATTTTGGTGGTCATTATGATGACCGAGATAAGTGAATTGAAAAATTACTAGTGAACATAGGTCCTAACATAGCTGAGATAGTGCATGCAGACAAGAAAGTGAGGTTAAAACTGGCATTCTACACACCACTCAATGACCGGTTTGATCACCATACAGATCATCCTTACAGCTAAATATCTAAGGAACACCCTCACTACACTTAGGATGAATACCGATCCCTACCAACCCCTATCGCTGGAGGTTTTATACAAAATCTCGGTCCACGGAATCTTCTATAAAACCAGCACTTCGCATATTTTAAAAAAACAACCCAGAGGGAATAAGGCGAAAACAAAAAAGAATACCCGATCGATACATCATCACTTTGTTGGCAGAGGGTTGGGCCTGGCCTGGTTAGAGACATGCATAAGACACATTCCTCACATGCTGAACAAGTAGTGGTGAGATGTGATGCCACTATGGCTTCAAGGGTTACGGGAAAGATGAGAGAGCATTAACAAAATGAACCAGAATACTTTTCTTAGAAATTGACATATAATTTTGAATCAATTGATTGATCTCATCCCTCTGTTTGTTTTAATCTAGTTTCAAATATCATTATCCCTACCTTGTATCCTGGTGACAATGAATTCATTACCTCACCCCTCTGTTTTAATCTAGTTTCAAATATCATTATCCATACCTTGTATCCTGGTGACAATGAATTCATTACCTCACCCCTCTGTTTGTTTTAATCTAGTTTCAAATATCATTATCCCTATTTTGTATCCTGGTGACAATGAATTCATTACCTCATCCCCCTGTTTGTTTTAATCTAGTTTCAAATATCATTATCCCTACCTTGTATCCTGGTGACAATGAATTCATTACCTCATCCCTCTGTTTGTCCTTATTTAGATTCAAATATCCTTATCCGTATCCTTATCTTGTATCCTGCTGAAAATCAATTCTTTACAGATCTGTTTAGCATTCAAATACTTCATTTTTTTAACTATATAATAATACTGTCCTTTTCTGCTTTCATTGCCCTCAACCTTTTCCACTGTACCAAGCTAAATATATTCTCTTATCTAATCATAAAAGATAATTATAAATTATTATTATAATGTCTTTGGTTCCATTGCACATGTTGGTCTGCTCTAAGAACTATTCTATTAATTTATTCTTTCTGTAATATTCTCTATTTACTACAATTGTATCACACCAACTACCAATGTGTAACACTTCTTAAACTAAGTGGTACTCGGGATGAAAAGTATAGTCACAACGTCACCTTCCAAGTATGTCATAAAAAGTGACTAAAGAGGGTTGTATTTGGGGCTGGCAACCTCATCATGTAATTTTTTTTATAAAGCATTGGTATTATAACCAGTCAATGCATAAGCTGGGATACAGACTTCCGATAAAGAGACCAATTTCAATTAAAACCAATGGAGCGAAAAGGTGAACGAATGCACATGTATAGAAACAGGTTTCCTTTAAAAGTGACCAGCTGCAATGGTAGTCTACACGTCAGTCTGAAGCGATAAAATGAATGAATGACAATGCAAGAAACAAAACTTACCAAATTCTTCTGTCTGAACAGTGAAAACAAAACATTAAATGAGAATCGTGGCTCGTCAGCTAGCTTCTCTTGGTTCTCCTTGAAGCTGAGAATTACACATCCCAAAGTAATGGCCACCTCCACTTGTGTCTCCTTCGATGGGGGATTTCGAAGCAATTGTGTTAAAATTGTGATGCCTCCTTCCTCTGCAATTTTGCGTTGACTAACAATATTGTTTTTGTATGCCACTCCTGATGAGTCAAACATTTATTACAAAGAAATGACATGAAGGCTTGGTATGATTGCTGATGTTTGTTTAAGCATATTGTCCACAGTGAAATGAAAGGTTAAGAAGAGAATGCTACAATGAGTAGAAAAACAGATATCTATGCTGTATAAAGAAATTATCTCCTCTCTTATGTCTGCACTGTGCCGTGGTAGAGAAGTTTGTATGCCACATGACAACAAGAGCTACACCCGTTGGAGTATAGCTCATACCTTTCAACTAGTACGGTTTCCCATCATTTGTATGGCTTCAAGAAGTTTCCTGTGACTATGGCTGTACATTGTTTCTGTGTGGTTTTTGCTGTTTTTATTGAAGTTTCATCTTCAGATCGCGGCAAAGAATCATATACTTAATGTTGATTATTTTGGGGTTTGTTGGCTAGCCATAAAAAACTGAAGACAAACAATACAAGAGACTTGTTAACCTGGCAGGCAGCTTCTATAGGAGAAGGACAACTCTTGATGACAAACCCCAAATAAGGTTAATCTTGGGAACTAGAGATTATGCTCTGATGTCTCTGTCTCCATTAGATAGGTAAATGCAGAGGGAAAGGCTGGGGAGACAAGAGAAGAGAGAAAGAGAAATGCTGGGAAGAGAAAAGATGGCAGGAAATAAAATGTGGTCAAAGAATGAGCATATCAGCTATTAGATTTGTCGCAGCACCACCCAACGCCAACTCATTTTCCAAAAATGTATATTTGAATTCTTCTTCTTCTTCGTATGCTGTCAAACGTCAACCTGTATTTTTTTGAAGAAAGCAGCGGTCATCCTGAGGCTGTCGACACTGCCATAAAGCTTGTCTAGTGTTGCCACTGGTGATGGCCACATGGTATCTTTGAATTCAACATTCTCATAATCCAGGTAACCAGTTTAAAGGGGAATGTCACCATCAAGTGTCCAGGATACAGGAAACAACATTATAGGAGAATGTCACCATCAAGTGTCCAGGATACAGGAGATCAGATTATAGGAGAATGTCACCATCAAGTGTCCAGGATACAGGAAACAACATTATAGGAGAATGTCACCATCAAGTGTCCAGGATACAGGAAACAACATTATAGGAGAATGTCACCATCAAGTGTCCAGGATACAGGAAACAACATTATAGGAGAATGTCACCATCAAGTGTCCAGGATACAGGAAACAACATTATAGGAGAATGTCACCATCAAGTCTCCAAGATACAGGAGATCAGATTATAGGAGAATCTCACCATCAAGTATCCAGGATACAGGAGATAAATTTTAAGGAGAATGTCAACATCAAGTGTGCAAGATCAGGTCAGGTCAGGTCATCCCGTAACCGGTGAGGTCGTTGGGGCACACATGAAGACATCCTCACAACTCCACGCCACCCCTCTCTGTCAGATGCTGCTGCCTGTAACTCTTCTGGTCGAAGACTGGTCCATTCTTTTATGTTGTCTTCCCATCTCTTTTTTGGGCCGGCCTCTTCGTCGTCTGCCATGCACCTTTCCGTGGAGGATTGTGTTTGCAAGACCATTTGATCTCGATATGTGACGGTACCAAGTGAGTTTCCTTCTTTTGACAGTTGCCAAGAGGTCTTCGAAAGGCCCTATTGCTGTTGTAATTCTATCTCGTATTTCCTCAATTGTAATTCGATCTTTGTACGTGACGTTTAAAAGTTTTCAGAAACATCTCATCTCCAAGGCCTATATCCTTCGTTGAGGGTCAGCTGTAACTGTCCATGTCTCACACGCATAGAGGAATATTGACAGGACCAGTGTACGCATTAATCTTGCCAGATTTTGTTAAGCCGTGCAAGCGCAGCTATTGTCTGTGCTATTCTGGCCAACATCTCACATTTTGATCCTTCATCACTGACAATCGACCCAAGATATTTAAAACGGTCAACCACTTCGAGTTCCTGACCGTTAGCTTTTATCCTGCTGTTGAAGCCCGTGGTGTTGTTGGTCATTAATTCTGTCTTTCCACGGTTTATCTCTATACCATAGTCAAGAGCTGTTTCATCGAGCCTTCTGACCCATTCCTGGAGTTCTGCTTCTGAACCCGCCAACCCGTCGATATCATCTGCAAAACGAAGGTTGGTAATCGTTTGGCCCCCTATCTTGACAGTACCAATGTGATCTCCAAGTGCCTCACTCATAATTCCTTCACTGACAATCGACCCAAGATATTTAAAACGGTCAACCACTTCGAGTTCCTGACCGTTAGCTTTTATCCTACTGTTGAAGCCCGTGGTGTTGTTGGTCATTAATTATGTCTTTCCACGGTTTATCTCTATACCATAGTCAAGAGCTGTTTTATCGAGCCTTCTGACCCATTCCTGGAGTTCTGCTTCTGAACCCGCCAACCCGTCAATATCATCAGCAAAACGAAGGTTGGTAATCGTTTGGCCCCCTATCTTGACAGTACCAATGTGATCTCCAAGTGCCTCACTCATAATTCCTTCAAGGAATACATTGAAAAGAGTTGGAGGGAGTGTATACCCCTGTCTCACACCAACTGATGTGCGAAACCAGTCTCCTCGCCTCCCATTCACAAGAACTGCGCTAGACACCTTCTCATACAGGTGTTCAAGGACCGTTATAATATTTCCGTTGATATTATACATCCTCTTGCCCAAAGCGCTTTATGCCATACCCTTCTTAAAATCCACAAACACATGATACAGTGTTTGCTGCTGTTCTAGATATTTCTCGCTTAGCAACCTTAAATTAAATATCTGTTCTGTATTGCTTCATCCCTGTCTGAACCCTGCTTGCTCCTCTACAATAATGTTCTCTGCTTGGGGTTTCAATCGGTTGAGAATTAATCTAAGCATGACCTTGCTAGGGTGGCTGATGAGGCTTATTGTTCTGTAATTTTGGCACATCTTTAGGTTTCCAGACTTATGTAACGGTATAACTATTGATTTTGTCCATAAGTCCGGCCAGTTTCCTGTCACCCATATTTTGTTGCAGATGTGTGTCAGGCCTTCCACCACTACCTCTCCACCTGCTTGTAAGAGCTCTGCTGGTATATTGTCCACGCCGGCCGCCTTCCCTCTTCTCAATGTCTTTACCGCTGCAATTACCTCTTCCTTCGTTATCAGTTGGTTATCCTCTATATTTGTTGGTGTTGGGAGGAATGTTTTCTCAGGTTCATTTCGCCCTTCATAGTTATATAGCTCAGAACAGTACTCTGTCCATCGTGCCAGTACGTCATTTTCCTCAATAAGGCACTTGCCGCTTTTATCATGAATCATAAGGTTCCTGCTTTGTCTTGGTGTTACCAGTTCTTTGACAACCTTGTATGCTCCTTTAGCATCATTTCTGTTTAGTCTCTCTACGATGTTTGTGCATTGCTCACATATCCACACTTCTTTCGCCTCTCTCATCTTTTGTTGAATGGCTTTCTTGACCTCTTTATAACTGCCAACCTCCTCTGGTGGGTGATTGTGTTTTTTCAGTGACTTTCTTTTATCACAAAGGTCTAGAATGTCTTTGGTCACCTATGGCTTCTTTTTTGTGCAAGATACAGAAGATAAATTTGAAGGAGAATGTCTCCATAAAGTGTCTAGGATACAGGAGACCACATTATAGGAGAATGTCTCCATAAATTGTCCAGGATACAGGAGACCACATTATAAGAGAATGTCTCCATAAATTGTCCAGGGCACAGGTACTACAAAAGCTCATGTGTCCATGGAGTGGCTGGCTATATACGTGAAGCAAGAACTCCCCTACACATACATATGAATATTTTAGTAAAATAGAGGATGTTGAGCTTCAGGGGATTGGAGTGACAATTAACAACCAAAATTGGAGCATATAGAAGAGCAAGTCAGTAAGTAAGTCACACACTGATATGGAATGGTTGAAAAAAGTTGTTGGTAGTTTCTAAAGGTGCCATTAAGTGGCAGCAACATCCAGCTTTGTGATTACTTTAGATATCAGACGCAAAGTGTCGTATGCACGTACGCAGCACAGAAATAAAATGGCATGCTCACAGAGTGTACAATCAAAGAACGGCATGCTGCCGTGCATTTCGTTTAATTTGACCAACTAGGATGATAATTTCTTGAATATCCACCTTACAGTCCCGAGCGGTTTCCACCAGTTTAATGCACTACAAACCCACCTTGGCAGAAGACATTTCGTGAATGACAAAGACATTGTGCGTGAAGTGCAAATGTTACTGAGACAGAAGACCAAGTACTTCTATGCTGCAGGTTTTGGTGCACTGATAAAGCAAAAGGATAAGTGTGTAAATGTTGGTGGAGATTATGTTGAGAAATAGAGAAAAATGTGAGTGCAAAAATGGTTTTCAAGTTCATATCCTATTTAGTTTTTTTTTTTAAATAGCCATTTGTGACCTATTTATTGACTTGCCCTCATATAATTTGTATCATCATCGTCATCCTCAGTCTTGTAATAAAAGATCATTGGGGCAACAATACTGCAGATTGTTGGATCAGTTTCCAACACTCAACTCAGTTTTGTGCCAGGATATTTGTTCTAGCTATGGACATTCCCGTCCACTCTCTGATGTCTTCCCATCTCTTTTTCTGCCTCCCTCTCCTACGCTTCCCAGGCACAGTACCCTGCATGGTTGTCTTGGTCAACCCAGGCGATCTTGAAACATGCCCATACCATGTGAGCTTGTGTGCTTTTACCATAGTCAATAGGTCTTTATATTGGCTGACCTCTCTCTTAACGGTGTCCCGAACTGTCATATTCGTGATGTGGTCTGGATACAAATATGAAGAGAATTTGACGCAGACATCTCATCTCCATTGCACAAATTCTTCATTCTAGAAAGGCTGTCAGAGTTCAGTTTTGCATGTTTAAAGGTACATGAAAGTAACAAGTGCATACATTAAACTCAACTTGGATTTCAGGTTGATGTTTCATTTGTCTCTCCATAGCAGCCTCAGTTCTTGCCTGAATCTCAGTTCTGGAACCTTCCGCATCCATCAATGTTCCAAGATATTTTAACTGTTTAACAATTTACAATGGTTTGCCTTTGATCGCAATCGGACTTGATAGGCCCTCTGGGACGTTGACCATGATTTTACTCTTCTCTGCACTAATTTCCATTCAAACTTTGAGCGGCATTGTCAAGGTTTGGGATTAGACCTCGCAAGTTCTAGCTCCTTTCCAGCCAGCCTGGTAATATCATTAGCAAACCTGAGATTAGTTAGTGAACAACCACCTATGCTTACAGTACCCACTTGATCCTCCAGGGCTTTGGACATGATACATATAAGAAAAACATTGAAGAGGGTTGATGAAAGAATACATCCTTGTCGTACACCTGTTGACGTACTGAACCATTCCCAAGTTATCCCTTTAAGGAAGACTGCACTGGTGGCCTGGAAGTAGAGTTTCTCAATGACGGAGGTAAGCCGACACCTCATCTTATATTTTTGCATAGTTGCTTTAGAGCTTCATGCTAGACCCTGTCAAAAGTTTTTTTAAAGTCAACAAAGACTTAGTACATCTTTTGATTATGCTGAAGGTATTTTTTGTATCAATTTACAGCTGCATAAACTGGAGAGTATTAAGACCGGGTCATACAGATGGTACAATTGCAGCTAGAGAGAAATACTCTAACCACTGTTAATCTCCACTTGAGTTGTTCCAGAAAGCAAACACTGCTTCCTTCCTTGCCTGTTGTAAAAGATGAATGAAGAGGGTTGTGCATGGGCATGGAAACCTCATCATGTAAATACCACTGCTATGAAACTGCACTGCAAATGACTGGAAGATTTCCTTAAAGTTGGTTAGGGTAAGTTCAATTAATGCTTGGGATGTCGTGGGCTAGTGGTTAAGTGACACAGTTCACAATTGAAAGGTGCTGGGTTCACTCCCCAATCACACCACTGGCCATTACCCCGAGGAAGCAAACCCTTCAAAAATGCAGGAGGAAGCGGACCCTTATATAAAATGTATGCTGAAGTCGGATGCACTGGGTCGACAGGTAAAAAAAACAAAAAACAAAGGGCAAAGTACACCACCTTTGGGAATAGCAAAATACAACAAATGAAAAAAAAAACAACAAATGCTTTAACAAATGACTGGAATCAGTTTTTCCTAATAGCTGGTTAGGGTAAGGTGAAACTTAAACTTAAATTTAACTTAACGTCTTAATACTGGTTTAGATTCTATATACAATCAGTTTCCTTTACATTTCATTGCTCTAAAAGATATGCGCTTCCAATCTATACTTAAATGCATTAATTGTCCTTACCTCCACCACTTCCTGTGGCAATGCATTCCAAACATTCACCACTCTCTGACTAAAAATATATTTCCTAATATCTAATCTCGACCTTTCTTTAGTTAATTTATAGTTATGCTTTCTTGTTTTTGTAGGCAGTTGAATTTTGAAAAAAACTTCTTACAGTCCAATGTATCAGTTCCTTTGATTATCTTATAAACCTGTATTGGGTCACCTTGAATTCTTCTCTTTTCTAGACACTATAGGCCAGTTTTTCTCTTTCCTCATAACTGTAATTCTGGAATCCCACTATCAGCTTTGTTGTTCTTTTTTTGTATCCTTTCCAGCACGATAAGGACTCCACATCTGTACACAGTACTCCAATCGAGGTCTAATGCTTTATACAGTTTGACAATCACTTCCTTGCTTCTATGTTTAATTTTTCTTTTTATCATACCTAACATTGCATTTACCTTTTTCACTGCTACCTGGACTTGCTCATTCACTTTACCTGTATGCTCTGTTTTAACACCTAGGTCCTTTCCCTTTTCTATCTTCTAATATTATTTTAGCCCATTCTGTAATTATGTTCCATATTGGATCTACCCATGTGGATGACTGTACATTTATCTACATTAAACTCCATTTGCCAGCTCACAGATGCTTCAACAAATGACTGGTATCAGGATTTCCTAAAAGCTGGTTAAAGTAAGCCAAATGCAGTGCTGTATCTACATTTCAACAAATATGGTATTTTGATTGATTGATTGACTATCAATCTTCCTCAGCCAAAACATTGACAATATACTGTGTGACATTTGGGAACTCTTCTATTTTCTGTCATACTCACCGAGACACAATATTCCCAGCACCTTGACCACCATGTGAAGGACATTCTGAGAGGTCTTCGGTGACCGGAGCAGCCTTACTAGTTGTGAGAAAGCATCTGCAGCCGCAAGTCTATTCTGGTTTGCCATGCTTTCTGTTCCTAAAGCAATTGCTATCATACATCCTGGAGAAGAGAAATTTCAGTCAAACTGGCAAGCACATCTGAAAGGCATACACATTCAGAGTTAAACTGGCAAGTACATCCGAAAGGCATACACATTCAGAGTTAAACTGACAAGTACATCCGAAAGGCATACACATTCAGAGTTAAACTGACAAGTACATCCGAAAGGCATACACATTCAAAGTTAAACTGACAAGTACATCCGAAAGGCATACACATTCAGAGTTAAACTGACAAGTACATCCGAAATGCATACACATTCAGAGTTAAACTGACAAGTACATCTGAAAGGCACACAATAATAAGGATGATTTATATTGTTATCTTTGCTAGCAGGATGATTTATATTGTTATCTTTGCTAGCAGAATGATTTGTATTGTTATCTTTGCTAGCAGGATGATTTATATTGTTATCTTTGCTAGCAGGATGATTTATATTGTTATCTTTGCTAGCAGAATGATTTATATTGTTATCTTTGCTAGCAGAATGATTTATATTGTTATCTTTGCTAGCAGGATGATTTATATTGTTATCTTTGCTAGCAGAATGATTTATATTGTTATCTTTGCTAGCAGAATGATTTATATTGTTATCTTTGCTAGCAGAATGATTTATATTGTTATCTTTGCTAGCAGGATGATTTATATTGTTATCTTTGCTAGCAGGATGATTTATATTGTTATCTTTGCTAGCAGAATGATTTATATTGTTATCTTTGCTAGCAGAATGATTTATATTGTTATCTTTGCTAGCAGGATGATTTATATTGTTATCTTTGCTAGCAGAATGATTTATATTGTTATCTTTGCTAGCAGAATGATTTATATTGTTATCTTTGCTAGCAGAATGATTTACATTGTTATCTTTGCTAGCAGAATGATTTATATTGTTAACTTTCTAGAATTCTTTGCGTCTTCATTATTGTATGAGGTCTGTTAGAACAAGACATTTAATTGTTCTATTAATTAATGTTATTCTTGACCATCTTCTTCTGGTGTTCTCCTTTAAAAGTAGTTAAACTTTGACAACTTTTTTTCTGTCCATATTTATGGCCATGAACTCTACTTCGTATGCCTACACTCTTCTTGTTGCCATTAAACTCCAGTAAGTTTTCTATGTCTTGTTCTCTATCAGTGACAATGCCATCTGTTTTATATGCTCTGTGAGTTATAGAATGAATCTCCCAAATTAGTAGCCTGCTGAAATATCAACAACATCTGACATATCTTTAAAATTTATATACTGAATCTATTTTAGATGCATTGCAGTACATTATAAGCGCTTTAATTGGAATTCTGTTACAAAAAAACATCTGTTCATAATTAATACATTAAATATTTGAAATTTACTAAAGTGTAAAAGGGGATGTTTTGCAGGTTTATAAATTTGATTTCCTCTTCAAAACGTTGATAGTGAACGGCGTGGGCTAGTGGTTAAGTGATACAGCTCACAAAACAAAGGCACTGGGTTCGATCCCCATCACACTACCTGCCGTTACCCCGGAGAAGCAAACCCTTAGAAAATGCAGAAGGTAGCAGCTCCTTACATTAAATGCATGTCGAAGTTGGATGCACTGGGCCGACAGGTGCAAAATAAAAACAGTGCAACGCACACCGCCTTGGAGAATAGAGAAATAAGGCAAACACAAAAGCCGAGGACATAATTATTCATGGTCCAAGACTGGCTACGTCTGGGGTTTACTTATACAAACTGAAAAGCTGACATAAGAAATAACTACTCACCAACATATAGAAGCTTCTCTGTGGGTTCTAGCAACATCTGGACTATGTGCGACACAGTAGTTCTCTCAGCAATGTATCTCTGCTGTGTTCTTGTGTTTCCAGCCAATGCCCACAGAGAACAGGCCCCTTGTTCTCGAACTTCCACATGTTGGTTCTCATTAGAAGATATTACAATACAAATATAAATTTATATATCTAATTGAGGGACCATTTACAATGACTTGCAGTGTATTTAGCTTGGAAATCATACAATTAGGTGCAGGATTTCATTAACTTGTTACCAAATCTGCTCAGTTTTAGAACCCTTCCTTTTTTGCTACTATAGAAACATGGGCCCAGAAGTATGGTATGTAACTACGAGTGTCACATCCAGATTGCAGATCTTTTTCACTGCATACTTCATGTTAGCCTAAGGAAGGTGAGAGAAACGCCGATCTGTGGCAAAGAACACAACAGCAATCAATATAGCTGAGAACTGGCAGTGAAAGTGGAGATGGAAAGGACACACTCTTAGAAAAAAAAAAGCCAGGCAATATAACCAGATATGCCAGAATTGGAACCAACGGCTAAAGAGATGAGTGTTGAAGACTGCTGAAAGAAGTGACAGCACAGCTAGAGTCTCATGGGTGAAACTCAAGAAGATGGTTCAGAATCGAAACAAATGGAAAGCAATCATTGCAGCCCTTTGTTCCAGGGAAAACCAGATAAATGGACAAAGGTTACTCGATATTGATAAGATGTGACAGATCCACCGATGGTTTGGGAACTAGGAAAATAAGTAGGAAGGGTTTGTTTTTTTCCCTTACTGCAGTTGTAGCACTATTTAACCAGAGTCTGTGTTAAGATGTAATATTTTGTGACAACAACGCATCTCATGGCGTGCTGGCCATTGGTTGAAATAATTCTGTGGGAACAACGTGTCTTACTGCACGCTGACCATTAGTCAAGAAAGATAGGGAACATGGAGATGGACTTTTCCAGTGAAAATGGAAGATGCTCTAGATGGCAGGACCAGGGGAAATTATTTAAGCCCAATGCACCCTGAACTAAGGGGCAGTGGAAATATGAGAGATCAAACACAACAGATCGGACACAAGTAGTGGAGAGATCAACACAAGTAGTTGAGAGTTCGGTCACAAGTAGTTGCGAGATCAGACACAAGTAGCTCAGAGTTCAGTCACAAGTAGTTGAGAGTTCAGTCACAAGTAGTTGTGAGTTCAGTCACAAGTAGTTGAGAGTTCAGTCACAAGTAGTTGTGAGATCAGACACAAGTAGTTGAGAGATCAGACACAAGTAGTTGTGAGATCAGACACAAGTAGTTGAGAGTTCAGTCACAAGTAGTTGTGAGATCAGACACAAGTAGTTGTGAGATCAGACACAAGTAGTTGTGAGATCAGACACAAGTAGTTGTGAGATCAGACACAAGTAGTTGTGAGATCAGACACAAGTAGTTGAGAGTTCAGTCACAAGTAGTTGTGAGATCAGACACAAGTAGTTGTGAGATCAGACACAAGTAGTTGTGAGATCAGACACAAGTAGTTGAGAGATCAGACACAAGTAGTTGTGAGATCAGACACAAGTAGTTGAGAGTTCAGTCACAAGTAGTTGTGAGATCAGACACAAGTAGTTGTGAGATCAGACACAAGTAGTTGAGAGTTCAGTCACAAGTAGTTGTGAGATCAGACACAAGTAGTTGTGAGATCAGACACAAGTAGTTGAGAGTTCAGACACAAGTAGTGGAGAGATCAACACAAGTAGTTAAGAGTTCAGTGACAAGTAGTTGTGAGATCAGACACAAGTACATCGGACACCAGTAGTTGAGAGACACATTGAGTAGAGTCGAGTCCAGAAATGAACATCAACCTGACACGCAGATGCAGGACTTCCAGGTAAATATACTTCGTTGATTTTTCTTCTAGTTGTAGTTTTAGCATAAAATTCATTCACTGAGTTAGGAGTCAGCGCAAAACAACTTGCTATTTGTGCCAGAATAGTTAGTTCAACCAAGAAAGATAGGACTTAGCTTAAAAGTGGTAGGAAACCTGGTTGTATAGTGATCCATGTGAAAGAATCCTGGGAACTTAGCACTGACCTTCCCCCTGTGTACTATACACGTGTGGTCAGATAGAGTTGTTAAGTTGTTTTTGAGTAAAGCAGAAGTAGAGGTATTGCTATGCCTAGTGTGCCTACTGTCTCCCTGTTGTAACAGTTGCTGACAATAAACTGATCTTTATTGTGTACAATTCATATTGATTTGTTGTGTAGTGTGGTTGGCCACATGTTGTAGTTTCATCGCAAAGATCAGGACAGAAGAAACAAAGGTGGCTCTATCATAAAGGGTCACAGGATTAAAAAAAAGGCCATTTGATATTGAGATACACTATTATTGTTTACACAGCACATGGGATTATACAATTAATACTGTGTTTCATAATGTGTGTTTTCATACTAGGGTTATACCACTGGTTGTTTGTGTTTTTTATACTGGATCTATACTACTGGTTGTTTGTGTTTTTTATACTGGATCTATACTACTGGTTGTTTGTGTTTTTTATACTGGATCTATACTACTGGTTATTAGTATTTTTTATACTGGAGCTATACCACTGGTTGTTTGTGTTTTTTATACTGGAGCTATACTACTGATTGTTTGTGTTTTTTATACTGGAGCTATACCACTGGTTGTTTGTGTTTTTTATACTGGAGCTATACTAATGGTTGTTTGTGTTTTTGATACTGGAGCTATACTAATGGTTGTTTGTGTTTTTGATACTGGAGCTATACTAATGGTTGTTTGTGTTTTTTATACTGGAACTATACTACTGATTGTTTGTGTTTTTTATACTGGAGCTATACCACTGGTTGTTTGTGTTTTTTATACTGGAGCTATACTAATGGTTGTTTGTGTTTTTGATACTGGAGCTATACTAATGGTTGTTTGTGTTTTTGATACTGGAGCTATACTAATGGTTGTTTGTGTTTTTTATACTGGAGTTATACTAATGGTTGTTTGTGTTTTTTATACTGGAGTTATACTACTGGTTGTTCTATGTGTGTTTTTTTGCAGGAGTTACTATTGGTTGTTTTATGTGTTTTTTATGTAGGAGTTATAATGCTGATAATGTGTTTTATAATTAAAATAAAGGAGACATTGAAACAAAGGTTGAATTTACTGCTGCAACATTTATGAACCTCGGGTCCATTATCTGCTATGAAAAAATTACATCTTTCACTATGAGTAGACCTTTAGGCACTGCGTCTCTCTCACCAAATGGCAAAGGATATTGTTGCTGATGGCTACCAGAAACTGCTGACTGTACACACTTCTACTTTGTCCTCTTAAGTGCTTCTTCTTGCTTAACCCAAATATCCCGATGGAGTACAGTATTGCCCACATCAAGCAGCTGGGTTAGGCCATATATTACAAATGTTATGAATAATTTCAATACCAGTATAGAGAAGGCATATGTGCCTGAAGACTGGCTCCATAGCTATTTGTGTCCACTCCCTAAACCTGGCAAGAATTCCACACTATTCAGTAGCTATGGAATAATCACTCTAGAGAACGTCTATGGTAAGATGCTCGAAAAGACAATCGCCAAAAAAATAATGACCCATCTAGAATGTTAACACATTCTACCCAACCCCCTTGCCAGTTACAGACCAGTGAATGAGACCAGACCTGGGATAATGTCGGGACATTTGCATATAATGTGTTTGAGGGCTTCCAGTTCATGCAGGAGTCGCAGTTGCTCTAGACCTCGGGGATGCATATAACTGGGTCCATTTTGGGACACTGACACATTTTTTAAAGCAGTGTGGAATGAATCCATGGCTAGTGAGTTGGATATCATCTGGCTTGAAGAGAGTTGCACTCCACTTTAGATCTTGGACATCAGAGCCAATGTTAATATGTCCAGGACCGTCACAACGTTCTCCACTTTCACAGATGCTGTTCAACATTTACAAAATAAAGGTGGTCAACATTCAACCTACAGTGCCAGAACAAATACTAGCATTTGCAGATGACATTCTGACATTCAGGACTCACTTAGATAGGCAAGAGATGGTCAGAGACATCCAGGAAAACTTGCAGACAATTTCACAGTGGTATGCGAATTCCAACGCCCAGATCAATCCAAAACAAGGCCTGCATGATGTGATGTTCCTTGAACAACTCTATAGTGAAGGCTGATCTCCGGGTGTTACCATTAATTGATGTGCCATTGTCAGGTGTGACAAGCTGAAATACCTTGGAGTAACTTTTGATCATAGCTGTTATATAGATATCACGTCGGCCAGACCATACAGAGATGCAAGTGAGGCCTGATAGCATACAAGGCTATGGCAGAGGCAAACTTGAAACAATGACTGTTTTCATCCTATTTCACCAGTAGGTACTGTCAATTGTTGATTACAGACTAGGCATCTGGCACGGTTAGAACATATCAAGAATGAAGGGACACGACTGGTTCAAACGGACTAGGATGCAAGAGATGATAAAGCATAAGTGTGTATAGCAAATGAGCTGCAAGAACTATTAGTATCCATACCCTTAGCCAGTTACTGAGAGAGACTGAGCACCTATAGGTATGCCCAGAGTGCAGTGAAGTAAATTCTTAGGAACAGAACAGAACCCAAGTGTGATTACAAATTTGTTACCTCTAGATTAAAACGCTGGTCTAAAGTAAAGAAATGAAGTTCCACTGACAGGCATCGATAACATTAATTAACCTGTTAATCAAAGTTCACAGTACTCATTCCTGTCATCCATCAATCACAAAGACTCTCAATACTTCTTTTCTTCTCCTTCATTTTCCATGTCAACTGACATTGTTGATTATAAATCTCTACATCTTTCTATACCTAATACTGTTTATACTGACTTTCTTCTATCTAGTGATGCAAGCTATCTAGCATTCTGTGAAGATGTAATTCATAGGCTTCATTTGCATATTGGCTTCTCTCTGCATATCATTAGTCTCATAGAGCAGTATCTTTAACTAGCCAATAAAATAGATACAACACACAACACATTAACAAGATATAACACACAACACACTAACAAGATATAACACACACCACACTAACAAGATATAACACACACCACACTAACAAGATATAACACACAACACACTAACAAGATATAACACACAACACACTAACAAGACATAACACACACCACACTAACAATATATAACCCACAACACACTAACAAGACATAACACACAACGCACTAACAAGATATAACACACACATCACTAACAAGATATAACACACACCACACTAACAAGATATAACACACACCACACTAACAAGATATAACACACACCACACTAACAAGATATAACACACACCACACTAACAAGATATAACACAAAACCACACTAACAAGACATAACACACAACGCACTAACAAGATATAACACACACCACACTAACAAGATATAACACACACCACACTAACAAGATATAACACACACCACACTAACAAGATATAACACACACCACACTAACAAGATATAACACACAACCCACAAACAATTCAGATGCAAGCAAAATAAAGTTAAATGAGAACAAACTTTCAACAGCCGTATCAGAGCTTTAGGGGCATCAAGTTGAAGTAATCGCTGCTGACATTTAATATTGTTGGTAGCAAGAGACTCAAGTGCATTTGCTGCCTTCAGTTGTGCTGTGACTGACCGGCTGCCCTTAATAAGTTCAACAAGTGGCCTACAAAAAAACGAAGACATCATGAAGATGATATTCTCAATAACTTTATCATGACATCAGTTGACAAGTTTTGTCTTATAAATGATACCATTATTGGGGATCAAGATGCTGAGCAGCGCATGAGCTGCAGTGGTCAGCGACCCATAGCTGACTGCTAGTGTCAGAGCCAGCGAACCAGAGCTGCCAAAACCCTTCTACACCTCCACGCGGTGATCCTGAATAACAGGCTGCATCAGGGCAGACTGGCTAAGGAGAAGGGATCGAAGAGGGAATGCTAACCCGGTACTAAAAAAATGCTTGCTGAAGTTGGATGTGTTGGACCGAAAGGTGCAAATATCACAGTCAAGCAGTAAACTACGACACAACGCATTCCGTTCTCTGGACTACATTCTGGTACTTAAGCCCTTTTCAGGGTTTGGTAGCGAGAGATTAAGAACGAACAAGGCCAAGTCATACCATTATTTAAGAAAAATACTGTTTGTAAGTATCGATGACAACTGCTTGTTACAGGAGCCCAAAAGGAGAACACAGCAAAGTAACAATGTAACCTACCTGACACATCATGAGTGGTGACTAAGGAAAGCCAGGGATAGGCCAATCTACCCCATTCTATAGAAATATAAGCCCCAAGAAAAAGAACAAAAGATGTCTAGACCAATGGTAGAAGACCTCTACAACTAATGGTAGAAAACCTCTACCACCAATGACAGAAAGATGACCTCTACAACCCATGGGAGAAGACCTCTACAACCCATGAGAGAAGACCTCTACAACCCATGAGAGAAGTCCTCTACAATCCATGAGAGAAGACCTCTACAACCCATGGAAGAAAAAAGACTTCTTCAACCCCTGGGAGAAAGAAGACCTCTACAGCCCATAGGAGAAAGAAGACTTCTACAACTAAAGGGAGAAGCGGTAGTGGCCATAGAAATATGATGAGAAGACCTCTACAACCAAAGTTGTCAAGGGTGGTCCAAGGTATCTTTGTGTATGACAAAGAAAAGAATAGCACCACTGCCCCACAGAGAGCATACTGTAAGAGGCGACCAACTGTGTGACATGGCCTAACACCAGCCATGGTTAGGTGGTTTGTTAAGAGTAGCATAGATGGTGCCTAACAGGCTGCGGGTCTACTTTGCTCTAGTGTTTGAGTCTATTAAGATGGACTTGCACATCCACCCCCCCCCCCCCCCCAAGAAACTTGTTGTATACAGACTGTGCAGTCTTTTAAGTATAAAGATGTCAAGTTACGAGCAGTGGTTAAGTCAAGTATCAATGAACAAAAGTAAATGTTTCAGTGCCTTGTTGCACTTTTATTTTTCCAACTGCATCTTTCTCTTATGTAATTTCAGTCAACTGTAACAAATTCCGACCCACATGATAGTATGACCCATGAGGTAGGATTCAAACATAGCACCCATCGGTTTCAGAACAGAGGGACAATTTGGTTGGGGCTATAACAGTTTGATATCCCTTGTAGATTTTCACAGAGTTGGAGGTTGTTTCTTGTAAAAAGATTCTTGTGGTAAAAAATATAGGATAAACGTGAACAGAACTCAAGCAGAAAAAAACTGGTCAGATGGCGTAAGGGATACCTTTGTCTTAAGCAGGAGTGTCAGTAGCTATTATTGGCCAGAAGAATGAAGAAGCCATGCTTGATATCATCTGAAAATTATGTATTCTACGAGTTACCAAGAGGACGATGAGGCTAACGTCTGGTCAGGCAAAACATATTGATCAGGCAATATTAGCCAGGGTCAGGAGAAATGTACTGACCAAGACCCTCACCTGACCTCCTTGTTGGTCATCCTGGAAATGGGCTGTTGTCGAGGACAACGGTCTGACTAACAAGGTGAGATCTAACGTGATCCCCGTAGTAGTGAGCGACATGCAGATGAAGCTAAGCATAGCACAACCGCCTGGAGGACCTCGGTCCACCTTCATCAGCACGCTCAGGATGTGAGGAAAGCTATGACAACCCGCCACTTAATGTCCTTTTTAAGGAACACAAAAGAGTAAAAACCTACTCATTGTGGGCATTCAACAACAACGACAACGATTTACCAGGAGGCGAGCAAGTCGAGAGAGCAGAACAGACGATGTCCTACAGATTTGACAGGACACGACTGAAATAAGTTCTGAGGCAGAAAAAAAAACAACTCAGGTAGATAATTAGAGTTCTTCATTGAAATTTAATCACAAATCAAGTATCTAGAAATAACTTCAATGAAAAAGAGAGGGAATATTAATTCCACTTTTGAATCCACGTTAACTAAATAATTGCTGTGTGAGATGAGCTGTCAATGAAGCACACAAGTCCCTATCGAGTATCTAGAAATAACTTCCAAGAAAAAGAGACAGAAGACACCCCAGTTTGGATTCAAGTTCAACTAGCTAATTGCTGTGCTAGACACTATGTCATCAGAAAAGCATTCGAAAGTACTTCACCATTATATCACAGTCTACAGAAAAGCCGCAGGATCTCTGATGGTCAATGCCTTTTTAATCTGACAAACAGTCGACAAAACGTGTGTCCGCAATTCTGTGTAGATCAGGATAGGAAAGAGAATAGAATCAGCACATGTATCTAGTGGTAGTGGATTACTAACAAAGGGGTAGAAATCTGGAGAATTTAGTCCGGTACACTATCTATGCAGTGCACAAAAAGTACAGATTAGAATGTTAGGCAGAAGACAGCAAGTATGGAGGATATCATTAGTGCTCTGCGTTCACATCAATGAATTATGTGCCCATGGTAGTAAAGCTTGCAGTGAGAAAATAAAAATATTGTTCACAATGTTCCTGTTATGAAGTGTTAGTGTCGCTGTATTACAGAATATTAAATATTGTCTTAACAAAGAGATGTATCATGATCATTTAAGAGAAGTGTTGTGAAATGTGACTGTTTCAGGTACAGACTATACAGTGAAGATAGGATACGGCTGTTACAAGTAAAATTAATGTTGCAGTGACCAAGGATTCACCAAGTTAGTATGGTACATTATAATTAGTGGTGTTATTGACCAGAATAGTTTAGTGTGGTATGGTAAGAGAAGAAGCAATATAATGGAGAAGTCTAGGACTATTATACAGTGTCTCAACATTGTAATTCTCAAAAGACTGCCTCTTTTCCTGAAGTAATTTCAGTGTTTGAGCATTCTATTACCCAATAAAGATATTTCCTATTAAGTAATTTGAGTTTGTGCATCATATTTTCCAACAGACAAACATTTCCTATGAATTTTTTTATTTTTTTTCGTTCGCCTTAACTTAACTTAACTTAACATCTTTATACTGGTTTAGAAGACCCTGCAGAGTCTGTATACAATCAGTTACATTTACATCACCTTGCTCTAAAATCTATGCGCATCCAGTTTATTCTTAAATGCATTAACTGTCCCTGCCTCCACTACCTCCCCTGGCAATGCATTCCAAGCAGACACCACTCTCTGACTAAAAAAATATTTCCTAATATCTAACCTGGACCTCTCTTTAATCAGCTTGTAGCTATGCCCTCGTGTTATTGTAGGTGGCTGTATTTTAAAAAACTTGTTATAGTCTAATTTATCGATTCCTCTGATCATCTTATAAACCTGTATTAAGTCACCACGAATTCTTCTCTCTTCGAGACACTGTAGGCCGGTTTTTCTGAGTCGTTCCTTATAACTGTAATTCTGGAATCCCACTATCATCTTTGTCGCTCTTTTTTGTATTCTTTCTAGCATGTTTATGTCCCCTCTATGATAAGGACTCCACACCTGTACACAGTACTCCAATCTAGGTCTAACTAAAGCTTTATACAGTTTGACGATCACTTCCTTGCTCCTATGTTTAATATTTCTTTTTATCATACCTAACATTGCATTTGCCTTTTTCACTGCTACCTTAACTTGCTCACTCACCTTTCCTGTATGATCTATTATAACCCCTAGGTCCCTTTCCTTATCTATCTTTCTAATATTGTTTTCTCCCATTCTGTAATTATGTTCCATATTGGATCTACCCATGTGGATGACTGTAAATTTATCTACATTAAACTCCATTTGCCAGCTTACAGACCATTCTCGAATTTTATCTAAATCTGACATCAATATATCCACTTCCGCTTTAGATGAGACACTACTGCATAGTTTTGTGTCATCAGCAAATTTTGCAATCATGGATCTCATATCAATGTCCAAATCATTTATATATATCAAGAACAAAATTGGTCCCAAAACCGAGCCCTGTGGCACACCACTTTTCACTTCCCTCCACTCAGAGTACTCCTTATTTATGCCCACCCTCTGCCTTCTTCCCGTTAACCAATTTTCAATCCATTTGGCAACTTCGCCACCTATTCCATGTGATTTTAACTTTCGAAATAATCTTTGATGAGGTACTCTATCAAAGGCCTTTGCAAAGTCTAGATAAATAACATCCACTGGCTCCCCTTTATCTATGATTTTAGTAACTTTTTAGCCTTATTTCTCTATTCCCCATGGTGGGTGTGCGTTACACTGTGGTTTTTATTTTGCGGCCAGTCGGCCCAGTGCATCTGACTTCAACATGCATTTTATGTAAGGGTCTGCTTCCTCCTGCATTTTCTAAGGGTTTGCTTCCCCGGGGTAACGGCCGATGCTGTGATGGGGATCGAACCCAGCACCTTCTGGTTGTGAGCCGTCCTACTTAACCACTAGGCCACGCCGTCCCCTTTCCTATGAAGTGATTTAAGTGTTTGAGCATTCTATTACCCTGCAGACAGACATTTTCTCTTAAATGAAAATCAATGTCCTGATTTTTTACTGATACTTACTTAGCAGCCCCAATTGTAATAGCATAGTTCTGATTAACATGGTTCTCGTGCAGAGCGGCAGCCAACGCTGCAGCGGACCCTGCTTGGAGATCACCTGTAATGTAAATACATTATAGGATATGACATTCACAAGCAATTTCTGAGACATTCAACTTTAATTATAGACCAAAGGTAAAGTGAGCCCTTCAGCAGAATTGAAAATGGAGTGGTAGAGAATTAATTATACTAAGCCACAGCTTGTGTAAGGTTGGATGACCAGTTCCCCTTCTCATTGCCTTTTCCTTACCTAACTATAAGTCAGGTACCTGTTTACAGCTGGGTTTACTGGAGCATTGCAATTTCAGCAAATTAACCCTGTATCTATGCTGTGAAAAATCAGTGCTCTACCACTACACTAATTATAGAGGATAATGTATTTAATAATAATATTTGTTTCAGTCTCAATGCAATACTATGATCTATATTTTTAATTCAGATCATCAAAAATAACTGATAATTAATTGTAGAGCACAGAAACAAACATGTACAAACAAATAAGACAAACTGCAAATGTGACATTTAAATCTGTATGAAAAATGTGTGTACGATAAATTTAGCTATTCCTGTTTACTGTAATTTAAGTACTCAAGAGCCCATTTTTATAAATAAGTAACAGTTATATTTATTTGTTTTTTAAATAATCCATGTTCCCAAATTTCATATTTGTTTTACTGTGAGGAAGACAATTTTCTGGCAATATTTTGTTTCTGACAATGCTTGACATTTTTGCATTAAATGTTACTAAGTACTTACTCGATGTCATTTCCAACAATTCTACCAGAGGTTCAAGACCTCGACACTTCATCAAAATATCTTGGTTTGCATGATGTTTCAGGCAGATCATTCTTATTGCATTTACAGCATTCACAAGAACATCTTCCAGTTCATAGACCAACAGCAAAACCAGACATGCAATGCCATCATTCTGAGCAATCACAGTCTATAAAATAAGGATTGCATTAGTGTTTTTGACCGACTTTATGGGCTATCCATACAAAATATTTACAGGAGTGAGGCACATAAGGGACAAGCAAGTAAAATGTGTGTTTACCCACGCATCCACTGTGTGTTTCTGTGTGTGGAGAGAAAGAAAGGAGATACTTACTTAAATTGAAAATAGATATTCAATTCACACACCACATAATAACTCTCGAACACATACAAATCTATCAAGACTAACAAGCCCTCATATCTCTGAAAGCTTCTTTTCAGCTAAACCCAAAGAAACTTTCAGATTGTGACCTTCTTGTCAGACCTTCCAATATTTCTAGACTTAAAATATCTAATACAAAGATGTTTCAACTTCTATGCTCTTATTCACTGGAACAAACAATCTTAGTATATTAACAGTTGTCCATCACAAGCGAAGATGGTGACAGCGTCAGGCATGTGTATTCAGATGTGATCGCATATGACTGTACAGTCTGATATGAATAGTGCAACAGACTTTACCACATGTGGGGCACATGTGGATAGCACCAGGAATTGGGCCATCTAGCATTATGTCCTTTCGTGCAGCTCACTTTTTCTGCACTGGAGCGATGATTTTATCCTCACCAATGTGAGAACTGTGTGTGAAGGCAGAGCACCAGGCTGAGCAGATTAGAACACGCAGCTTCCAGCAGGTGACATCAATCAGGAAACTGTTCAGAGAAACTTTCAGATGGTCTTTGTATTGTTTCTTCTGTCCCCTTGCCAGGTGCTTGCCTATCCTGAGCTCACCATACAACAGCTGCTTAGGGAGGCACTCATTGAGCTTGCAAACAAAATGTCCAGTCAATCTGATCTGAGCTCTCTGCAGCAGCATATGGATGCATGACATCTTCGCACTACTGAGGACCAGAGTTGAGCACTCTATCATGCCAGCTGATCCTGAGGAGCCTGCAGTCGAGACAGCTGGTGAGGAAATGGTTGAGTTTCCTGACATGCCTGCTATATGTGAGAGCAAGTCAGTAAATATTTAATTAGAGGGAATGTCAGTAGACATATTGAGCATTAGCTTTTATGCCAAATGTTCACTCGTATCCGCCGAATAGCCAAAGGCCTCTAATAGTATCCGGCCAGTAGTAGAAACCCCTATTCAGTGCATCTTTAGCTGAAACCATGTTTAGCAGTCCCAATACTGCCTACAAATTGTCAATTACAATACTCTCACATGCTGTAGGCAGAGGTGCACAAACTACAAACGAGTCATTCCATCACCAATGCCATTCTACAGAATATGTTCAGGCATCCGTAGTGCATCATGTACATAGAGCAGTATAATATGTATAACTAATTTACAGAATTGCATATGATGGTCTGAAACCTCGCTATGGATATAAAGTCATGTCATTTGACTTTTACTCCCTCTCAATGTCTGAACAAATTCACAAGTGTGTATGCAGCTCATGCACAAAATACTTTCCATCTTATGCAGCTGTCAAAGTTCGCAAAACTGTGCATCAGACAGCTACAATGCATTCATATGATGACGATGTTGATAATACCGACATTGCACCAAAGCAAACCAGAACAACAAAGTGTTGACGCTCATTTCAGTCTGAATTCACTGCTAAATGAGCAGTAAACATTCCCAATGTACCAGTTATGAGTAATCCTTTAGAATGCTGCTACAGGATGCATTGTCTCAAAAGTTTAAAACATCTCTGAAACAGTAAGATAATCAGTTTCAATAAACAATGAATTACTGATTATAATTGTTTTGCTTAATGAATTATCAAAACTATCATTTTTGGTTGACCTCTTTAATATTACAAATACACTAAAGAAACTGTACACTGGAAGAGTGAGACCAGTTCTCGAGTATGGCATTGCGGCATGGACAACAGCAGCAAAGGCGAACTTCGATAAAGTTAGCAAACTTCAAAACCAAGCCATGAGAGTTATAACAGGTGGCATGAAGTGAACACTAACTGTAGAACTTGAAAAGATTACAAAACTGCAATCCATGACCGATAGAAGAGACTGCAGAGCCCAGCTGCAGTCAGAGAAACTTCGAAGACTGACTGTCCATCCAATGCACCAGAGACTAAACAATTTGGGAAATGGGAAACTAAAGCGGAGAAACTTTGCAGAAATAGCCAAAGCAAAGATGCAAGAAGATCCCATAAACGCACTAACAACACCAAAGCCCATCACTACTGTACGAAAACCTACCTGGAGGCAGGATATATTTCCAGAGGTGGTAGAAAATATACCAGGTATTGCAAACAAAAACTGCCAGACTGAAAAAGAAAGGAGAGATACTACCCTAAGCTTTATATCGAAAAACTACCCAAGCATGGACTGGACCCATGCATACACCGACGGTTCTGTAACAAACACTACACAGAACGGAGGGGCAGGAGCATTCCTGAACCTACCAAATGGCAGAAAAATAACACTGTCATTCGCTACTGGTAAGTACACAAGCACTTTCAGAGCGGAGGCAGAGGCACTGAGGGCGACAGTGGAAGAAATGGTGACACATAAAGAAAATGAAAGCCATATAGTCCTGCTTACAGATGCTCTTGCCGTAGTCACAGCGCTAAAAAGCCAGAAAAACACTGAGCTTAATGACTTAAGAACAGCACTCTGTCAACTATGCCAGCAAGCCGCACCAAAAAGGGTAGTGGTACAGTGGGTCCCATCACACTGCAACATCCAAGGCAACGAGGAGGCAGACAGACTGGCAAAAGAAGGTGCAAGACTACCACAAACAGATACTAGTATGACGTACGAAGAGTCAAAACGGCTTATTAAAGCCAGATACATGACCAAATGGGAAACCGAACATACTGGTTACACCAAAAACGATGCATATTACCAGCTGAACAGAAGAGAGCAGGTCGTTGTCTTCAAACTTCGCACTGGCCACAATAGACTGAGGTACCACCTATTCAACAAATTGAAGATAGGTTGAACCGACGAATGCCCGTGTGGTACCGGGAAAATGACGGCTGAACATCTGCTGCAGAACTGCCCGACATACGAGGATCAGAGAGAGCAGATGTGGCCATCACCAGTGGAACCACAAGACAAGCTCTATGGCAGTGTCGACAGCCTCAGGATGACCGCCGCTTTTTTCAAAAAAATAATGGTTACTGTCTGACTGCGTACGAAGAAGAAGAAGAAGAAGAAGAATAGGAGGATACACGACACTAGCACAGTCAAGACAAACAGAACAAATTTCCCTCTTCAACTGAAAACAATCTCACTAAAACACAAAAAAGCCAAGTGGTACACAAATGGGGCTGGATCATAGATCACTGTTGCTTGGCAAGACAAAAAATGCAAAGAAGCCATGTATTGTGGTTTCTACTGATACTTCTGTTGAATTGTAGCAGTTACAGCTCCTCACAACCTATTTGAGAAGCCAGCACATTCATCGCTACAATATTTGCATGAATGGACCTAGGTCTCTTTCTTTTTCTATCATTTTAATATTGTTCTCAATCATTCTGTAATTATATTCCATTTTGAATTTACCCACGTGGATGACTGTACATTTGTCTATCTACATTAAACTACGTTTGCCAGCTCACAGGCCATTCTCGAATTTGATCTAAATTCTACCCTAAATATATCCACTTCTGCTTTATATGAGACACTACTGCATAGTTTTGTGTCATTCACAAATTTTGCAATCATGGATCTGATATCAATGTCAAAATCGTTTGTATATATCAAGAACAAAATTGGTCCTAAAACCGAGTCCTGTGGCATTCCACTTTTTACTTCACTCCACTCAGAGTACTCCTTATTTATGCCCACTCTCTTCCTTTTATCCTGTTAACTAATTTAAATCCATTTGGCAACTTCCCCACCTATTCCATTTGATTTTAACTACACTTGTTGAAATGTCAGCATAAGGTCAATTATACTTAATACTGAATTATCTCACAGTGAGGTGTTTGCAATGACCAAATAATTATGTATCAATGGAAACCTTCACTTTCAATACTGCTGCAATAAATGTAACCATTACTCCTGCTTCATTTTTCATCAATTATTGTACGTGGTCCTCTTGAAAAGGGACTGCTTATATAAATTATAAACAAATTTAGCCGAAATCAGAAGCACTACTTATGTAATAAAGAAACAATACTCTTAAAAGAATTAAAATACAACTTGTTCATATAATGTGTAAAGGAAACAAGTTAGAAAATTATACTCTGAATGTGAACCTATGCACAAAGAAATAATAAACATGCAAATCAGAAGTGGGGAAGTGGATCAGAACACAACTAATCAACCGGCAATGAAACATCTGCTAAAGAAAATTAAGAAGAAAATGTGGAAATCAATGCTATCATTGAACATAAAAATGACTAAAAATGATTTATAAATTAGTTTGATAGTCTTAATCATGTAGATGAAGATAAAGAAACAAAGTAGAGATGAATAGAATATACTCTAAGGTTGTTGTTACTTGCGTATGCCCACAATGAGTAGGTTACTCTTTTGTGCGCCCTGAAAAGAACATTAAGTGGCGTGTTGCAGTAGCTTTCCTCACATCCCGAGCGTGCTGATGAAGGTGGACCAGGGTCCTCCAGGCGGTTGTATTATGCTTGACTTCATCTGTGTGTCGCTAACTACTACTGGGATCACATCAATCTCACCTTGTTAGCCAGGCTGCCATGGGTTTCCAGGGTGGGCTACTAGGAAGCCGAGGTGAGGGTCTTCGCCAGTATGTTTTGCCTAACCCTGACTAACATTGCTTACTTAACTCAATATGTCCATGAAAAACTGCTAGGTCTCTCCTATGCTAACAAACACATTTTGCAATGAGTCCTAATTGTCTAGTATCTTATCTCTCGATTATCTCTACTATTTTTCCCTTCAATTGTGTTTATTGGCACAATGTATTCTAATTTTTCGCTTCCAAAAAATGTTGACTCCTTCTTCCTAATATATGTTATCGACTTTATTTGTACTTTGACCCATTCCTCATTAGACTGTTTAGCTGAGCTGAAATTACAATAATAAAATACTAAAAAAACACTACCTGGTTTTCGTCAATGAGTGCTATATCAGCCAGGATTATGGATGCCTGTGACAGAATATCATCAATTGGAGAAGACAGAAGCTTGATAAGAGGTGGCACTGCATCTGCCGCAGACAAAGCTAATTTTACAGGTTCATTGTCTGAAATGTTGCACAACACTGAGACTGCCATAGACTGAATAACCAATTCGTCCATGTGAAGTAGCTGGACCAATGCTGGTATAGCACCTATACAGATATAAATCTACATGCATCAGAAAATTTATCACTGGAGGAAGAAAAGGAACAATGGCAAATAGAAATGAATTAAGAAAAATACAAGAAATAATCTTATTAAAATTAAGTGGAAGGTTATAAAAGTACTGATGAAATGTATTCTAAAAATAGAAAACAAGCCATACAATTTTTTTCAATCACACACTCGCGCTTCAGAAAAAGATCAATAATTATCCACAAGAAATATAACACTACCAATATCTTTATATCAAGGACACATAATCTTGATAATGTAACAGTAAAATTCCTGCATAAACATCATGTGGCATATTGGGAATATGGAGTTAGGCTCATATTTTCTTGACAGGAGTGATGTTGTCAGGATCATGACAGCCACCTTCACTTCACATACTTGTTCTTGTACCAAAGCTGAGTAAGGCCAGGTCATCCCCAAGAGCGATTTGCAATTTTTCTTTAACCCCACACCAATTGGGGATTGAACTGAACTTTGATTACTCTGCTGGGAAGCCAGTACACTGACCACTGCGCTACTATGGCTCCGTGATACTAACTTTAGATATTCGATTTAAGGTGGAGGTCAGGAGATAGAGAGACAAGGAGAAAAACAAAAAGAGAGACAGAGAGAGAGAGAGAGAGAGAGAGAGAGAGAGAGAGAGATAGGGTTATTGTGCGTTAATTCACCCATTCTGAAATTTCATACCATTCAATGACCACACGGGTTTCCGTACAAAAATGATTATAAGTGTCTAGCTACAGGAGGCCAAAATTCTGGGATGTCCTGCAGAATATTGTCTAACGGGTCTAACTGACGGACTTTATTCTGATGTCGCCACAGAAACTCACACATGTAGGAATCTATCATGTGTCTGTGTGTTCCGTTTTGGTTACGGTTAGGGTTAGGTGCTCTCTAACCATGTGCCAGAACGAACAGGAATGTCCTGCTGACATGTGCAACATCTCTAACGATCTTGGCAAACTGTGAGAGACAAAGTCATAACATGATTTTTAGCACACAGTCGGACTGTGTGTATAATTCGTCTTTCCTGCAAAAACTGCACACAATTTATTTTCTTGCACGTCAAGTGTGACAACTGCAAGAAATCCATCTACCACGTACGGTGTTAGATCTGAGAATGACATGGACATAAATTTAACGCGCGAATTGAAGACGCACGAATTGAAAAGTATGGTGCTTCGTGTGGCTACATTCTACTAAATTTGACCTATTACAATCCGTGGGTGAATTAACGCACAAGTACCAGAGAGAGAGAGAGAGAGAGAGAGAGAGAGACAGAGAGAGAGAGAGAGATAGATAGAAAGAAAGAAAGAAAGAAAGAAAGAAAGAAAGAAAGAAAGAAAGAAAGAAAGAAAGAAAGAAAGAAAGAAAGAAAGAAAGAAAGAAAGAATAGACAGATTTTTATCTCTGACTTTCTTACCCACTCAATCTTTCTCTATGTCCAACAAAATCTTACATTTTGTAACTCAACTGTAAGCAGTGATATTTTAATAATATGGGATTTTCATATATGATTTCATGTCATTCTATAGTTTCAGTTTTCATCTTTTTTCTGCTTCCATCCTGAAAAGGTCGTTTGTGACATGTTGTAGTATACAGTGAGACTGTAATATCTGCGCTCTTGGGCAAGACACATCCAATTTCAGCACTGTATTTTTGGGATGGAGTTTGTCTTCTCTTTTTGATACCTAGTCTCTTAGCCAGACTACACTAGTACAGTCTGTTTCCAGGGTAGCGGCTCAGACACGGAATAGGGCCTTGGTCAGCTATGGTTCGCTAATCCTGATGCAAGAAGCCAGCTATGAGTCGCTGGCTGCTGTCAGCTCATTCGCTGTGCTGCATCTTCAGCCCTTGTACATGATTTATATTTCACATTTTCCATCCTCCAGTATTATATTTCAGAGATGGGAGAATCTTCTGATTTGTTCTAGTATTTGATCATTAATTTATATCTGTATAGCAGATTTCTTTTCTACTTTGCTAATTATTTTATTTTTTCTCTGTGTTAATCTCCAATTCATATTCTTAACTTATGTTGTTGACTTGATTAACAAATTCTTGTAGTTCTTGTTCACTTTCATATTCCTAGTGCTAATTGCAAATATTTGGTACACAAATGGAACTTCAATCTGTTGTGTCCAGTGCATGATCACTTGATCTCGCCAAGGAAACTGGTATGGGCATCTTTTAAATGATCTGGATAGTATTTATCTCATGTGGATCTGGGACAGCTTCTATAGTTGTTATAGCCTCATTATACATTATCCATGCATCACCTTGCTGCTAAGTTTGTTTGTTTAGAAGTAGTAAATTTGTTTGAAATGGAAACTAACAAATATATCAGATAGAAGAACAGTAGCAGTGCTCTGTGACAAATAAAACATATTTCTGGAACCCTGGCGGACCCCAACTTGTGAGTATAAGTGTTTGTGATATACAAGGGACTTGTCATAAGTCTTTATCCTGACTATGAAGGAGAAGGAGGAGAAGGTTGAAATTTGGCACATATGTAGCTCATTTAATTCGTACTGGACTTGAGAAGTATGAATTTTCCCCCTCGACGGGTTTACCTGGTATGGTGCATGGTGAAACACACTTTATTGACCGGATCTGCTACTCTAACGGTTTGTCAGAACAATGGAGAAATCAAGAGTCCAGAAGTGTGATAAAATTATTGATGTTGCGGGTAAAAACACCCACAGAAATACACAGTGACATGGAACCAGTGTTTGAGGAATTATGTCCTTCATATACTTCTGTAAAAAACTGGTGCAGTTTAAGTGTGGCTGTTCCCATGTTGCTGATCTTCCAAGATCAAGAAGACCATCCTCAGAGTGCCGCGATGAAAATGCTGCAAGAGTGAAGAAAACCATTGATCAGGACAGGAAAATGACAATTGCAGAGATATCTAGGTCAGCAAAACTGAAGGAAAGTACAGTTTTTAGAATTTTACACACCAGATTGAACATGAAAAAAGTGTGCGCCCGCTGGGTCCCGTGTCTGCTGACATGTGAACAGAAACAAACGAGGATTGATTGCTGTGGCCAGTTGCTCAAAATGTGTCGGTCGAAAAACATGTTTCTCACCATGGTGACAGTAGATAAGACTTGGGTTCACCATTATGACCCAGAATAAAACATTTCCAGCATGTAATGGAAAACCCCAGGCTCACCAGCACATGTCAAGCTAAGAGCACATAAATCTGCAAGAAAAGTGATGCTGACTGTTTTTTGGGACGTCAAAGATGTCATATTGAAAGATTACCTGCCTAATGGCAACACAGTTAATCAGCAATATTATACAGATCTCCTTACTAATTAACTGGTTGTATATAGACTCTACAGAGTCTTCTAAACCAGTATAAAGACGTTAAGTCAAGTTACTAAACTAAGAAAGACTGTGACCAGAAAACGAAGGATAGCGCGCACTTAAATTCTGCTGCCTTTGCTTTAAGACAATGCGCCATCCCATAAAGCAAGGCTTGAGCTGCAAACAGCCAACTATTTTAATATTGGCTACATTGAGAAATAATAAGCACTGTGCTAAATTTCAACTTTCTCCTACTCCTTCATGGTCAGTGTAAAGACTTATGACAAGCCCCTTGTATTTGTGGTCATTTTCAACTTCAACTTCTTGTTTCTCAGAAACTAACATACACACAATAAAAACAATAATACCAACAAGTTCTTTATTAATATTTGTCTCTACACACGTCAAAATCATATATATATATATATATATAAACCCCCCAAAAATAGGTTAGAGTATCTCAAAGTCAACAACCATTGACGTAATGTACGTGCTGAAAAATAATGTGGCTGCAGTGGAAATTACATCATATTCTTGTGCTGTGTGGTAAAAGTTAAGGGCAATTGTCTCTGCATTGAAGGTATTGCAGTATTTCCCAGCAGCAATTGCTGTTAAGAGACTTCATTTTAAAATGGAATAACTGCTATTTTTCCTCCCCCACCATTATTAAACGTTTGCTAGGGTCTGCCATGGCATGAGGCCAGCAGTGAAGCTGCGGTATGTTGTGTGCACATTATTTGCTAGATCTTTATGACTTTATCAGAAGTGTTTATTTTATAATAAAGATTGAAAGTGTACACAAAAATGATAGCATACCAGCTGCCAGAATAGACTTCCAATAATCAGCTTTTGCTGTTGACAAAACTTCCAAACATTTCACAGCACTTTCTTTGTAGAGCATAATTTCACCAGAAAGCATTTCTGTAATAACAGGTGAGAATATTTAACATTTTAAAAACAGGGAATTCATGATAATACTTAAAACTGTGACTATCAGGAACAAACTAAACTTAGTACATCCTGCTTGTAACATAATCTATGAGAATGCACATTTAGTTTTTTTTCTGTAAAAAAGCAGATAAATTCAGATATAAAAAAATTGATGCAAGTTTGATGTAATAGTCAACATCGTCCATCTTAATTTGACTAGTAAAGATCTCGTTGAAGTTGGTAATTGTATTTCTTATTATTGTTGTCCTAGCCTATTCTTGCACTCCAAGCTCAACGGTATGGTCAGTGGTTGTAGACTAGGCCTTTGAGCACAAATGCTTTTTCTGCTCTGTGGTTAGTTTGTCCAACATGAGATTTTCACAACAAATATCTAGTTTTGTCTATTATTCCAAATTAAACATACATGTCTACATGATGTAAAAAACCTCCAAAAATTATGCAATCCTAAAACTTACCCACTAAAATATTCCACACATGGACATCTGGATGATTCAGTTCAATCAAAAATTCTAGTACATTTGTATGAAAACTGATGGTAGCAAGTGATACCACATTGTTGTCCTCAGAATTCTTCCTTGAAGCTTCAGCCATAAGCTCAATCAAGCACTTCACAACAGACAGGGCACCTGAACTGGCTGCCAGAAGCAGAGGAGTTGATTGCAACCTATAAAATGTATTAGGAGAGCTATTTTTTTATGTTTGTATCTTGGCTCAAAGTTGATAGGTTTCTTAACTCACATCTGTCTGAATATATAAGAGTCTTTATTTAGTTGTGCTCTTAGGCATCCCATAATTTCACAACAAATCGAGGCTTGGCAGAACCATTTTTTTTCTCATGTTTAATTGCAGAAACAATGGGCCGAAAATAATAAGTAAACTATTCTTTAAAGGGTTCTTAATAATTATATGATTGTCATTGTAACTTGCATGCATTCCGCTGTAAAAATTAAATTATATTACTGTTCATGTAGCGTTAGTTAGCTTCATTCAAGATATTTTAAAGTGTGCCTCCCTAAGTTTTTGACAACTTCAACATTTTTCACAAATAAAGAATGCAAAAATCTATTTTATAACAAAATCAACAGTGACAACTTTTTATACGCACATTTTCATCAACAAGTAAGGTGAAAGAAATAGGACCATGGTACCTTGGTAACGTAACATAATTATGAGCACAGATGTTGACATTTGTGCAGTGACAATTTCTTAACCTTTTTGGTAGGTTACTGTTACCTAAAGATCTGCAATTTGTTTGTTGATGCTTTAAATGAAGTAGGGTTATATTCTGAACTTTCTTAAACAAGATTATTTTTCGAAGAGCCTAGAAATTTCTGCTTAGAACACACCAAGGTGGTCATGTGAGATTTCATTTGCAAACACAGTGTTTGAGGCTATAGAGAGACAAATGCTGGGATGGAAGAACTCAAAAACTGGTCTGAACAGGAGATGCAATCTTCAACATGAATTTCCTCCTTCCTTTACCAGTAGCATGTGAACAAGAGGTTATAATCCAGACAATATCTTTGTGAGTGCACATATAGCTAATCAGACAGCAAAATATTAAGAAGAACTGATACCTCAAACACAACACAGACCGATATCATGTAGGATTAAACTTGTCATCAATCCTGAGATGGTACCCTTTAAGCGACATTTTAATTTCAAGTGAGCCAGATTAATGATTTCATCAGTGATTTGCATAAGGAACTAGGGGATTTGAACACAAAGCCAGAAAATTATTAAATGTTCATCGACCTAACAAGGCAAATATCAAGAAGACACATTCCCAGAGGATGTATGACACTATACATTCCAAGGCTTAATAAAGTCACAAAAATACTTCTAGATAGATATAAGGATTCACATGAAAAAGATTCCTTTGTGGAAGAGATGATCGTGTCGAAAGAAGCCCTCATGAATGCGATATCAACCTCTAGGAAAGAAAGATGGTGGAAGAGCTTTATATTAAACAAAATAGCCATCTCCTGTGAAAAGGTATTAACAATTTCTAGTCAAGACCATAGTGTGAATGCTGGTACATCATCATCATCATGTAGCATGTCCTTTATAGAACGTCGCTCCCATCTAAGTCTGTCCGAAAGAAATTCTTTCCCTTGCCAAAACTCCAGCCTCCACCACAGTCATACCTGGATATCTTGGTACCATCGTTTTCTTGGTCTACCCCTACCTCTTTGGTTGGCACCATACCTTTCATCACTGTTCTCTCGAGACCGTTGTGTCTCTTGATGTGACCAAAGTATTTACATTTTCTGACCATAATGGAATTGATAAACCAGTTCTCCTCTATGCTCAACTTTTGACGAATGTCTACATTTGTCTTTTTTTTCATCCAGGGTATTCTGAGGATCTTTTGTAACATTTCGACTTGAAGAATTAAATTCTTTGTCTAGAAGTTTTGGTAATCGTCCATACTTTGCAGCCATAAGCTGCCACAGGAAAAACACATGCTCTCAAGACTTTTACTTTTGTCGTTTTATTGGTGTGTAACAGAGTTAGAAGGGGCCAACGAGCCAACGCCAGGGAAGCCCTGAAAATATCGCTTTCTGGTGCTCACACATAACCTGAGAGCTCCCGCTCGAGAGGTTCAGTTCATTTAATGGGGCATTGTCCTTAATCTTAAACAATGCAGTTTAAAACTGTCCAGCCAAAATGGTTACCTTCCCATAATTCTACTGGGAATTTCATGACCTCTAGATCATCTGGTAGTTTTAGAAAAAAAGGTAGCCTTTCTCTGGGACACACCAGTTCAAATAAAGTTTGAGAGAAAAAGAACTCAAGAAAGTAGAAGTCATTGACCAAAGCGAGGAGCTTTTGCGTATAACCTGGGGGAGACAGATCAGGAGGACAAATAAGAAGGAGCAGAGTAGAGAATTCTACCGTGCAGTTTAGTAGGTAGCAGATAGACCGAGAACCAGTAGCTAGATAATCTACAAGACTTAGCCAGCGAGTGACCAGAATAGAGAAATAGAATTAGAAGCCACAGAAGCAGACCAACACTGAAAGGCAACGAGAGACCATGTACGTGTAAGAATCTGTCTGTGTATGATGTACTGTTCGAGTCGTCGCTAACACCTGTCTCTTGTGACCCGACTTCATTCTCGTCAGAGGGAGACGTGTTGCTTCAACATGAAGCTGTCGTCCTGGACGACCCGTCGTGACTCATGTATTTCCTCGGCCTGATAACCACAGTAACAGAACCACTATCGTCTGTAATAGGCATGAGCACAGCTGCAGTTGCTGAGTTCCTGATGTTGAAACAAGACAAGAGGTTCTGTAGACATCTGCCTTACGTTGATACAAGACAAGAGGCTCAGTAGACATTCACACTGTGTAAGCTGAGAGATGGAACATAAGGCCATCAGACGACGAGCGAGGACAGAGAGATTAGGACTGAGAACAAGTAGCTAGACAGCATTATATCAACTCACAGAGATATAGACAGTAAATCGAAGAATTGCTAGATTCAGACCACGTGATTAGAACCCTGGTTAAAGTTTAGTGCAAGAGTAAGTCCTGTGCTAATTGCACGATTGCACGAACCTCTTGAAAGTAATTATAGTCAGTTAGAGAAGTGTTGATAACAAAATTCTTGTAAAAGTAAAGTAAAGTATCCCATAGCATTACTGCCGTAGGGGTGTGAGGTGTTAGCGATCTCACATTTCAAAGGCTCTGCTATATGAGGGCGGTAGCCATCTCCTCTCCCTCGCCGGTTTTACTTCCCGGACTGAACCGGTACCCATTTAGGCTGGGTCGACCCGGGAGCCATTGCGGTCTGAAAAAAACATTACCGCCTCAACTGGGGAATGAACCCAGGACCACTCAGATGCGAAGCCAGCGCGCTAACCACTGCGCTACGCGGCTCCCAAAATTCTTGAGAGACATTAAAATTAGTTAATAATTGATGAACAATATAATACGAATTACGAGCCTAGTTTATTGAAATGATGTTTGTGAAATAAACATTCTTGGTTTTGCTTTTGTTAAAAGAATTGTAAGTTGTTTAATTAAAGTGTAAGTTAAGGAGTGATAGTGGTAAGGAAGAACGATAGGCAATAAAGTGATACAATAATGTTAGGACCTTCTATATATACATTTAAATAGTACCGTGACCTAGGATAGAAATAACGTTAGACCTGTTATACGTTAGATTAAATGGTACCGCGACCTAGGTTGGGCTACACCGATAACCCTGTTATAAGTGCTATGCCATAATTTTTTCAGGCTGTTCAGTCTCTGCATTGCCATGGCTATTCTTCTTCTGATTTCTTTCGAGCAGTCGCCATTCTTGTAAATTCTGGAGCCCAGATATTCAAAATGCGTAACCTGATGTATTTCCTCACCATCTACTGTAAATTTATGTTGACATTGTGTTTTGTCGGTGGTCATTATATTTGTTCTGTTTATGTTTATAAACAGGTTTTGATCTTTACTGTGTCCATTTACAGCTGTAATTAGCTGCCCTTCTGCACTTCTTGATAGTATCACTGTGTCGTCTGCGCATCGTAACTCTGGAATCTCGTACCCGCCAATCGTAAATGTATCAACACTGTCAATGTTCTCATCTTCTTTAACATTTCTCAATATACATTCCGCATAGATGTTATATAGATAAGGTGAGAGGATACATCCCTGTCTTACCTCCTTTTGTACTGTGAACCAATCTGATGAATGCAGGTACACAGACACTAAATCTCGCCTAACCAGATTGCTCATCAACTGTTACTAAATGGCAAAACTAAACAGTGTGGAAAGAAATTGCAATTCGTAAGAAAAAGAGGAAATGAAAGAGATATGCTAGGAACACTTTTCACCATTGAAGAACTTGAAGACATAATTATGAGTGAATGAAAATCAACAAGGCAGCTGGAATAAATGAACTGCAATCAGAGCAAATTAAACACTTTTGCCCGGAAACCAAGAAGTGGGTACTGGAACTAATGAATGCGTGTGTAATAAGTCTGCAGATACCAAAACGCTGGAGGAAAGCCACAGAGTCATGGTACGGCTTTAACTAGAGAAAGCACCAATAGAAGCTAACAATTTCAGACTAGTGTCATTATTATGTCACTTCTATAAAGTGTTCAAGAATATGATTCTGGGCTGAATATCAACCATGACATTTGTACATCTGTCCAAGAATGCGAGAATCATGTACTTTGGCAGATCTTATGGCAGCAAACAAAAAAGATTTCATGGCGACTGATTTCTGATTTAATACTTTGTGAGGTTACGGGACACAAAAAGTATATAATTTTGTTCTGCGTTGAAATTATACTACTAATAGAAAGCAGTATGCTGATTTTAAAATGGAAAAAATGTTTCCTTTTTTTCAGATAGTAGTTTAATTTTCATAATCAGGTGGCCACTTCTGTAGATAGTTTCCTTGCAGGAAGTTTGTACTAAAGCACTTCATCTGCTCTCACAGTAATGGTTTCTGTAACCTTTTTCTGTAACCTCATTAGTCAATTTTCAGTCTAGATACCAGTATTGCTGTGAGTTATGTGGTGGTTGGCTGAGAGAGGACACCCAAATAGTAGTTTTGATCTGCCGAAGACGGATGTGTCGGATCGAAAGGTGCAAATGTCGCAGTCAAACTGTAAACTAGCGACACAACGCATACCATTCTCTGGACTACATCCTGCTACTTGCAAAACTCTGTTCAGGGCTTAGTAACAGGAGATTGAGAATGAACGCAGAAGAAGAAGTAGTTTTGAATAGTTAAATTATGCAACTGTAGAAAATATGTAGGTAGTTGTTCCCAGATTACTGACAATGTAAGTGTGAAATAACACGTAACAAAGCAGTGTATTCTTCTACAACAGATATGTGCTTAATATGTTTTATTTAAAACTATTTTTATTTTGTATGGTGCAATTCATGCATTCATAATCGAAGTAATCACTGGGCCCTTTGTCCTTTTATCATTTGTAGAATATTAGTCTAAAAAATAATATAGGACATGTTTGTGAATTAATCCATTTGGGCAATTGATCATTTGTGGGAGTCCAGTTTAGTCAATTTTCTGAACATCAACAATTTATCGCAAACAGACATCATGCTCATTAATTGGCAGTTGTAACCATTCTTCGCTCTCTCATTCCAATGGATGTTCCAACGTACTCATCTTTGGTGGGCAGATCTAAAAGTTCAGGATTTCTGTGTACCATGAGTTTCACAATCCTCTGATGGTCAAAGAAGGCAGCATTATGAATGGGAGTCCATCCATCTTGGTCGACAGCCAAGATCTTAGCATGATTAGACAACAGACAGGACACAGCATCCAGCGACCCACATCGAGCAGCAATGTGTAGCGGTGTAGGACCTAGAAAACATTCATATCTGCAGGTTAATCAATTGCAATTGTAGACTATACATACCAACTTCCCCCAATAAAAATCCATACACCAAACCAACTATTTGATCGTACAAGTGATAAAAACAAAAACATAATTTAAAAAATTCACACCTGTATATTCAATTGTGCAGCAGTGGAGGGGGCTGGGGAAAGAAGTGGTCATCTCTGGGGGTGGAAGAGGGGAATTGGTTTGAGAAGAAGAGGCCTGTGGAAGGGAAGAGGGGAATTGTTTTGGGAAGTGGGTAGGTGTGCTCAAAAATAATAGTTTGAATTGTATAAGTCTGATTTGGTAACTTTGAAACTAACAATAATGCATGCTCTCTAACTAAAATGTCAGTGACTAATAATTGATTTCTTAAAATGTCCTACTGAACTATTTTCAATCACTGAAAGAAAGAAATTAATTATCAGAAAATGCCTTTTCGATTGACTGTTCTAGGAGACCCCAATTAATGAATTTTTGAATGTTGAAATATAATATATATTTATATATTTTATATAAGAAAACTTAAGGGGATGTAAACTAGTACAAAACAGAATGCTATTCTCAAATTATAGTTTGCAAAAAATGAGCATGAAGTCAACATACAACGATTTGTTAATGTTAAAAACATGAATAGAACTGTCCTAGAAAAGACATTCTTGTCAATAAAGATTCATTCATAAATAGATACTATTTTAGGCTAATGTGATACAAATGACAAAAGACTTTAATAAGACCTAGATGGAAATGTGTTAAAATGATGAAAACTATGCATAACTCACACATGTTGTCAACTACTGGAAAACCCTTTCAACAGTTAGGGTTATGAGTCAGATGATAGAAATACTGTTCAGAAATATGAAGTAGAATAAAATAAAATAACTAGGAGGATACAGTATGGGCAATAATATCTACATTTTTTTTAAATCATGGAGAAAGAGCCATAGAATTGAAATAATAGATTTATATTTGTGCTTGGTAGACTATACTAAGATATCAAAAAGAACAAAAGTATGGACCTTACAAAAATATTGAAACGGTTGAATATTGTCCAAATTCTTCCTGTTATACACAAGCTAATTACGGACAATCAATAAACAAAGATATAGATCAATGAAGGACACAGAATTGAGGTATTGCAGAAGATTGTTCAGAATCCCACTAACAGCTACACAGACTAATTAAGATGTTAAAGAGAATACCAATCAGAATCTAATGAGAAATTTTCAGCAGCTAAAAGAAGAAGTTAGGCAAGGATGTGTACTATTACCTAACCTGTCTACTGTGTGTAGAGACAACATATTGTGATTTTTACAGGCAGAAGTTAGGCGACATCAGTCAAAAGAGGCAAGTGATCATGACAGCTCTCTATTGATGTTGTCAATAGCTGTTACAGGCATCAAACTCCTTTGGTACCACTTTCACCCACCTCTAAACACTTATTCATGTTTAATAAATTTACTTTTATTGTAAAAAGTCGCCATCACATTTGACCTCTTCACCTTCATTATATTTGACACCTTCATCTTAACTAATATTGCTGGATCAGTTTGATCAAACATCAAACTATCTATAACTGCAGGCAATTATGTAATATTTATTTAGTGAATTAATTTTGTTGTCTCATTTAAGTTTATTTATTTATTTATTAAATAGTAGCCCTTTTATTGTATATTATAACATATGACGTGTGTTCAAAAAGTATCCGACCTTAATTTTTTTAACGCGGAAACAAATGAAGCATGGGAGATATAGGGGACCGTCATGCACATGCCTGAATTTAGTTCTGCCCGCAGATTGCGTCAGTCGCTGACAGTCAGCCTTTCAGTGTTGAGTGTAGTGAACACTCGTTAAAGTTTAATTCACCACGAAAGAATTGAGCAGCGGTGTTGCATCAAATTTTGCAAAATATTAGGCGATACCCAAGTGGAAATCATTCAGAAGATTCAACATGTTTTCAGTAACGATGCTATGAGCATCATACAAATTAAGGAGTGGTACAATCACTTCAAAGATGGCCGCACATCAGTGGAGAGCGGATCATGTTCTGGTAGGTCCTCAATGATGAAGTCATTGACCAAGTATGGACCTTGGTCTTACAGAACAGTCCTGTCCCCATCCAAGAACTTGCAGATGAGGTGGAGATTAGCATTGGTTTGGTACACTCCATTTTGAGCAAGGATTTGGCTATGTGGAGAGTGTCCACGAAAATCATGCCGAAGTTGATAATGCTGGAGCACAAACAGCTCCACCTGATAGTCTCCCAGGACATGCTGAACTGGACAAACAGTGACCCCGATTTCCTGAACACTGTGATTACTGGTGATAAGTCGTGAGTTTATGGGTATGACCCAGAAACGAGCTGCAGTAATCACAGTGGAGATATTCATCATCACTGAGGCCGAAAAAAGTGAGGCAGGTACGCAAAAATGTCAAAGTCATGTTGACCACTTTCTTTTACTCCCATGAGGCTGTGCATCATGAGTACACATCACAAGGTCATACCTTCATTATGCTGTTTGACACAAATGCATCTACCCATTCTTCGCATCTGATTCAAACTTTCTTAGCCTAACACACCATCTCTTTAGTTTGCCAGACGCCCAATTCTCCCAACATGGCTCCTTGCAATTTTTGGCTGTTCCCCAAGCTGAAAATTCCACTGAAAGTGCCCCAGTTTGAGTCACAAGAAGACATTATGCATAATGCGGCGACCCAGCTGTATTTCACTCCTGAAATGCTTCCAACAATGGTGGGACTGCGAGGAGAAGTATGTGGAGTCCCAATGAGAGCATTTTGAAGAGAATTAGAGTTTCAAACCTCCATGTGAGTAATCGTATTTGTCCGACCCAAAGGTTGGATATTTTTTTAACACACCTCGTACATTTTGAAGAATTGTTTAAATAATTAAAAATAGTAATCAAGACAAGAAAATTGGAAGGCAAGGTACTTGAAGCAGAATTTATCAAATGAACAATTAAATAAAAACTCAGAATATGTAAGAATCAAACACATACAAATAGAACTGCAGCAATGATGAATACCAAGTGTCAATGATAAACAAACAAGTTCAAGGTCAGTTCTATATAAGTGTAATAACTTAGTCTGATGATTGTGTCAGTTACTGTACTTATAGACAAAATGTCTTGCAGTGGGAACTAAAAACACATTCAAGACGGAACAAATGTTTGCAGATTTATAAGTTCAGTTTTATAGTCTAATATGTTAGATACACACATGATGATGATTCATATTTTCCATAAGAGCAAGTAAACCATAAGAGCAACACTACAGCTGAGCCCTTTGCAGGAAGCCTGTATAAGAGCATTTGCAGTGGCAATTTCAATAGTAGTGAATTTATATGGTGAGGTTACTAAACCTATGCAAAACCTTCTTTAGTTATCTTTTACAATAGACTTTGAAGATTACAGTTGCCTCATATACAAGGGGCTTGTCATGTCTTTACACTTACTATGAAGGAATAGGAGGAAAAAGTTGAAATTTGGCACATATGTAGCTCATTCAATTTTTACTGGACTTTAGAAGTGTGAATTTCCCTCCTCGACGGGTTTACCCGGTATGGTGCATGCACAACAGAAATCAGAAGTCAGAAAAAAATAATGATGACCACATAGATATCTGCTCATGATAAACAGGCTTGAAAATATGATGTTGAAGTAAGAGCTTGAGTCTGATTTGCTGAAAGACACAGCAAGAGATAATGCTTTTCTCCCAATCTTACCACCACGAAAGCACTCTAATTCAAATAAAGTATTTTTCAATTTTTATCTTTAACAAAATCAAAAGAAATAACAAGAACAACATATGACAAAAAGAGTCTAACCAAAAAGGTGTAATTTATAACACAGAACATATACCATCACACAGCACTGGAAGAGTGCCTTGCAACAAAACTGCTGATATGCTTTCATCTGTGCTGGTAACACTATTTTTGACAGTGTTTTTATAGCCTAGAGCAAACATCAAATACATAATAATAATAATGCATGGGATGCTGGATAACTTAACTTAACTTAACATCTTTATACTGGTTTAGAAGACCCTGCAGAGTCTGTATACAACCAGTTACATTTACATCACCTTGCTCTAAAATCTATGCGCATCCAGTTTGTTCTTAAATGCATTAACTGTCCCTGCCTCCACTACCTCCCCTGGCAATGCATTCCAAGCAGACACCACTCTCTGACTAACAAAATATTTCCTAATATCTAACCTGGACCTCTCTTTAATCAGCTTGTAGCTATGCCCTCGTGTTATTGTAGGTGGCTGTATTTTAAAAAACTTGTTATAGTCTAATTTATCGATTCCTCTGATCATCTTATAAACCTGTATTAAGTCACCATGAATTCTTCTCTCTTCGAGACACTGTAGGCCGGTTTTTCTGAGTCGTTCCTCATAACTATAATTCTAGAATCCCACTATCATCTTTGTCGCTCTTTTTTGTATTCTTTCTAGCATGTTTATGTCCCCTCTATGATAAGGACTCCACACCTGTACACAGTACTCCAATCTAGGTCTAACTAAAGCTTTATATAGTTTGACGATCACTTCCTTGCTCCTATGTTTAATATTTCTTTTTATCATACCTAACATTGCATTTGCCTTTTTCACTGCTACCTTAACTTGCTCGCTCACCTTTCCTGTATGATCTATTATAACCCCTAGGTCCCTTTCCTTATCATATATAACATGAGATAACAACAGTCATAGTGCTGTGAGAGTAGCAGCTGCAAGCAGAGACTATTCATTTGTACTGAAGATGAAAAGCTTGATACAGAAATTGTCATTAGATGTCAAATAAACTTTGGCGGCAATTTATCCAATGCCATCACTATCTGAACATGCAGAAATCAGCTTAGCAATTAAACAACAATTGATAATCAATAATCAGTACAGCTCAACACCCTCCTTCCACATTCTCGTATTTAATACGATCTTTAATGTGAATGTCTATAATTTGATGCAAGTGGGGCTTCCAATTTTTGTAAGTTGAAATGTATTTTTAGCCAATAAACATTTTTTACACATGCATTTCTTCTGAACACATTTTGACCTTGTAATGGGTACACGATACACATTCTGGCTTGACTTGTGTGCTGGTGTCGTGATAGACAGTTTTGTGTCCTTGGTGTATGTGGTCTACACTCAAGCTGTCCATGGACAAGATGGTGGCTTGAGACTCAAACAGTTAGTGAATTTTCATTTATACTCATTGATTGAATGAACATGGAATACATTATGTTTTGTCTTTTCCTTCTTTTTTTAGGTCAGGTAATCCAATAACCAGTGAGGTTGTTGGAACACACATGAAGACATCCCCACAACCCCATGCCATCCCTCTCTGTCAGAAACCACTGCCTGTGCCTCATCTGGTCGGAGATTGGTCCATTCTTTAATGTTGTCCTCCCACCTCTTTTGGGTATGACATCTTCATCGCCGCATTGCACCTTTCTGTGCAGAATCGTATTTGAAGGACCATTTGATCTTGATATGTGCCCATAAGCGAGTTTCCTTCTTTTGACAGTTGCCAAGATGTCTTCAAAATCCCTATTGGTGTTGTAATTTTTAATTCTATGTGTCTAATTTTAGACACATAGTTAATTTTAAAACACGAATATAACTGTCAAATGTCAGTATATAATATATTTAAAGTATGTGGAGAAACAGTGGTGGGTTGATTCTGGATTCTAGGAACCAACATCATCACACAGGGAATATTCTCATTAGTGCTCCGTTCTCCGTCTAAGCAGCCAGTCAAGCGTATATATACTCAGAGTCCCAGTCAGGTGTTGATATCGTGTTCTTCGGATCTTTCCAGACAGAACACACTTTCTCCCTTCTCCCTTTGTCATTCCCAAATCAATCATCTTCTGCACATATGCATTTTCGTGACTCTGTTTCTTCATCATTCAGTAGACTGTCCATGACTGCCCTTATCAACTCAACCATGTCTCTCATCATTTTGTAGACTCCATGACTGCCCTTATCAACTAAACCCTGTCTCTAATCATTCTGTAGACTGTCCATGACTGCCCTTATCAACTCAACCATGTCTCTTCATCATTCTGTAGACTGTCCATGACTGTCCTTATCAACTTAACTATGTCTCTTCATCATTCTGTGGACTGTCCATGACTGCCCTTATCAACTCAACCATGTCTCTTCATCATTCTGTAGACTGTCAATGACTGCACTTATCAATTCAACCCTGTCTATCATCATTACCCCGTTGTTCATTACAGCTCATCCCGCCACTGCATCAGCTCTTTCGTTGCCCCAAACGCCTGCATGCCCCGGGCAGTAGATTCATGTGATACCTTGTATACCAGAGTTGTTCAGAAGAGAGGCCCACTCCCTTCTTAGCATGCACCGTTCTAGCTTACGGAGCATGCCCTGCGAGTCTGACAGTATCACTGCGTGTGTCACCGGTTGCATCACCAACCAAGTCAGGGCCGCTGTTACCGCCTCAATTTCCATCCTCATACTCGATGTGACAGCGGAGTAGGCAGCTGATTTTTCCACCACTTCCTTGCCATTTTGGTAGCCGACAAAACCCCAACCACACTTGTTTGCATCTCTGCCGGTGGAGCCATCTGTGTACAGAATTGGATCTTGTGGTCCTGAGTGTTGCTGGAACAGCTCCTGTATTGAAGATTCTGTCCTAGTGGGGCCCCACTCGCGACACTCCCTGCTCAGTTGTATCACCATCCTTGTCAGAGGGGCTCTCGTTGCCCACTTCTACCCATTCACTACCCCTTCCCACTTCTTCCAATGCACAGACCCTCATCAAGGAGTCTTCTGACTCTGCCATCCACGACCTTCCTCGCTTAATGCATCTGCCCTTGAGTATATCTAAGTCTTGGTGCAAAGGGTGGTGTTCGTTGTTGGCAACGTTAGCGTATGCCTTTACCTGCGCCACTTGATGTCACACCTTGATACTTGGCAAATCAAGCAGGAATCTCATGGCAGCAATAGGAGTATCTCTAGTGCATCCAAGAACTGCTCTCATGGCCTTATTCTGGATTCTCTCCAATCTATCTACCTGTGTCTGCGATAGTGTGAGTAACCCAAGACTGTAGTCCAGGACAGACAAAACCAGAGCTTGCATAAACAGGAAGAGAGTCCATTGTTGCATTTCTGTGGCTTTTAGAGTCACATTGTCAACATGTTTATTGAATGAGAGACTCCTGTCGAATATGATACCCAAGTATTTCATGTCATGTCCTCTACTCCAAGCAAATGACCAGAGCAGCAAAACAGCAACGGAGGGAGACATTTACGGAAGAGGTGGAGGTGGATAGAGCCCTAAATAAATTCTGGAAATTACATAGGGCAATAAACCAGAAGATGGACACAAGATCCAGTGTGTGCATGAGAGATGAGACAGGTGCTGACTACTGACAAATAGAACGGAAGTGTGTGCATGAGTTGAGACAGGTACTAACTACTGACAAACAGAAGGGAATGGACTTTTTTGACAGGTACCTTCAGCAGGCTCACCAAGACGACATCGTTCAACGCAAGGCACTGGTGACAAATCTAGGAACAATAGAGGAGGAGCACGACCTGATTAGTGTTGAGGAGGTCAGACACTCCATAAAGAGAGCCACGGACATGAGTCTTAAGGCAGGCCATGTACCAGTGGAGTGGCTACACAGCTATCTTATCCCCCTAGCAAAACCAGGCAAAGATGCTACTGATATAAAAGGCTACCGCATCATCCCACTACAGAATGTGTATGGTAAGGTGCTGAAGAGAATCATTGCAAGACAAGTTGCCAGTGAGCTGGAAAACACAGGTCAATTTCCAGACACTCTAGGCGCATACAGACCTGGCAGAGATACAGCCACCAATGCAGCAGTCTTGGCATACGACATATATGAGGGCTTCCAGACAAAAGAGGAAACTGTCATCACAACAATCCAGAGATCAGAACCATAGCACTGGGACTGCCTCAAGGCTCTCCTCTGTCTCCTGTACTTTTTAATGTGTACACTTGCAAAATTACACAGATAGAGGAGACTAGGCCTGGTAGAATCCCTACATATGCGGACGATATTCTGCTATACAACCAGGGCAAAGACAGGACTGAAATTGTTGCGGGTGTGCAGAGCAAGCTGGGGAAATTATCTGAATGGTGCATTGACTACAACGCCAAAATCAATTCATCTAAAGCCAACATTGTCTGGTTCTCCCTAAACAATAGGTTGGTCTCAGATACACTAACAGTAGCCACCTGCACGGGCGCTAACATTGAGAGAGGACATGACATGAAATACTTGGGTGTCACATTCGACAGTGGTGGGTTTCTACATATATTTTTTTTTGGGTGTGGATAAAACTTGTGTTTAATGCATTTGTGAAAACTTTACAGCCAAATTATTGGCAACTGAAATACTGTATTGTGGGAGCCAAGGTAGCACAGTGGTTAGTACACTGGCTTCCCAGCTGAGTGATCAGTGTGGGATTTTTCCTGATTGCAAAACAGCGTCTGGAGCCCACCCAGCCTAAAAAATTTTGTACCAGAAAAATCTGGAAAAGTAAAGGTGGCCGATGTGATGTTGACCACATTACCCCTAGTATTTCACTGGTTAAGAAAAATATACGTCTAACACTATATTCTCAATATGTCACACAGACATGAAATTGGGTTCTTTACTTACTTTTCTTTAAATACTCTATTGTAAAATGCATCAATAAAAGATTGAAAATGATTTATATATTATACTATACTATTACTATACTATTCTATGCTATGCTATGCTATACTATACTATACTATTCTATACTATACTATACTATACTATACTATATGCAAAAAGAAGAGGCAAGTGAAATTTATAGCAAGTATTAATTGAAAAATGATTAGAATTTTCTTATATCTCAATGTAATTCTTTGGACTCCGAGTACTGCGTTATAATGCTAAGAGTTAACTCTGTTAACTACATACTAGTCAGAGAGAGAGACAAAGACCTGAAATTACAGACTCAAGAGTGTTTCCAAACATCATTATGGACACCGATCATCGTCCTGTTGTACTAACTCAAATACCTACAGTGTAAAAGCGAAATGAAGTTGCAAAGACGGATTTATGTCACAAATATGGTAAAACATGAGGAGGAAGACATCCGCAAAGATATACAATGTGAAATTAAAGACATAAACGATGCCCTGGCAGTAACAACTGGCAATGTAACGAATGAATGGCAGTAGTTAAAATCAGCACTGATGAACACAGTGAATGCAAAAATGCGGTAGAATAAAACATTTGACAGCATGGTGAAATCAACAGGTACAGGAAGCAATACAAGCTAAGAAAAAATAATACAAGAAGTGGTTGAAATCGAAGTCACAAGAAGTTTACACAATCTACAGACTTGCAAGAACGCAATGAAAACCGTAATCAAGAACTCCAAAGCAGACGTATGGAATAAATACGGCAAACAGTTAGCGCTCATGTGTAACAAGAACACGAGATATTTCTTTAAAAGTGTCAGGACAATGGGAGCTAGAGACGACAGCTTTAACCCTACCACAATTATAAACGACAAACACGGAATGTCGATATTTGATCCAGAAAAAAGAAAAGCACGATGTAGAGAGTATTTCCTAGAACTCCTTAAACCGAATGATATGCGCGAGGCACTCCACTAATACGAGTTTAAAACACATGAAAAACAGAGCCTAAAATATTAATCCAGGAGATAGAGGAAGTCCTTAAAAAAAAGCTCAAATTGTTAAGCTGCAGGTGCGGATGAAATAACCTGCGAGACAATTAAAGCTTGTGGATACCTAGGAGTAAAATGGTTACTTAGAATATTCTCAGCAGCTTGGGAGCAAAGTTGAGTCCCTGAAGACTAGCAAAAAGCTATCATTGTGCCAATCTGGAAAAACAAAGGCAACAAAAAAGAGTGCGACACCTACCGGGGAATATCGCATCTGAGCCACACAGGAAAACTGTATCCAAAAATCCTGGAACAGAGAATTTGGCCATTCGTAGAACCACAGCTTGGTGGGGCTCAATTTGGTTTTCGACGAGGTAGGAGCTGCACAGACACTCTATTCCCCCTGAGATAACTAAGCGAAACAAACATCGAATATGATCGGAAACTCAACGCATAGATTAAGAAAAGGCTTTCGATAGAGTGGACATAAATAAACTATGGGTCATCCCAGACGACTACAGAGTATAGGGGCAGCTGATCGAAACAAGGGAGATAACCGGGGTGAGACAAGGGTGTGTGTTGTCTCCCCTACTCTTCAACACATTTATGGACAGAATAACGCTGGAGGCCAAATTGGAGCGTCTTCCAAGAAATGCAGAAGAAGAAAGGACAGAGGCTGATTGGTTAAGTGAACTTCGTTTTGCAGATGATCAATGTCTACTTTACGAGAGTCAAGATGATCTGCAGCAACATCTGACTGCGCTCAACTCTGTATGTGAAAGATACAGTATGAGAATTAGCACATTCAAAACAGAAACTATACAGATAAGCAGATCGTCTGAAAACATTTACATTATGGTAAACGGGACCAAGATCAAACAAGTGCAGGAGTTCAAGTACTTGGGTAGTGTTTTCATATAGGATGGAGGTTTAGATAGAGAGATTGAGATCAGGTGCCAAAAAGCAAATGTGATTGAATACCAGCTGTCACCATTATTGAAACACCCTAACATAAACATGTCACAAAAAGAATTTTAATCAATAGCTTATTCATACCAACTCTCTGTTACCAGTGCCAAACGTGGACTTAGCCAAAAACTTTAGAAAGAAAGATCACGACATGTGAGAAATGAGATGCCTCCGGAAAACAATCAACGTTACTAGGAGAGAGAGAATGTACAATGAAGATGTGAGAAGAATAGTTGAAACAAGACCATGCTCTGATATATTGATGAAGCGAGAATCAATTGGTTCGGCCACCTAATGAGAATGCATCCTGACCAACTACTCCTGTGTGCCTATAATGCATGATGACATTCTGGTTTTTGCAACCGTGGCAGGCCGAGAACTAGATGGACATGAAATGTTTAGGATATTCTAAATCGTCATGGGATGACGACTACTTCAGCGACACGTCTGACCCTGGACAGAAAAACTACGGCTCTCCACAATGCCTCACGGCACAAGTGGTTAAGACAAGACAAGAAAGACAAAGAAGGCTAGACAGAGAAATAGAACCATGGAAAAAGATAGTACTGCTGTGAATAACAGTGGTGCCTTTTCTAATAGTCTGAAGATAAACAGAAGACTTGATCGTTTTCTTCTGACTTCCCTGTAATTTTTAAAAATTTTATTTTGCTTTTCGCCTTATTTCTCTAATTCCCAAGGCGGTGTGCGTTGCACTGTGGTTTTTATTTTACGCCTGTCGGCCCAGTACATCCGACTTCATGACGCATTTTATGTAAGGGTCTGCTTTCTCCTGCATTTTCTAAGGGTTTGCTTGCCCGGGATAACGGCCGGTGCTGTGATGGGATCGAACCCAGCACCTTCGGATTGTGAGCCGTGCCACTTAACCACTAGGCCACGCCGACCCCTTTCCCTGTAATTGACCTGCTTCCTACATGGAAGCCTGAAACAAAGCATTTCATGTGCTATTGCACATCTAGTTTCTGTAGCAATTTATATTGTAAGATGAGATTGCTAGATCCATATGCAAGCCTCATTAGTAGACTTTATGGTATACGTGTTAGAAGACAGTGTTTCAATTTTTTTATTGCTCAATATGGATCTATACGGGTGTACCTGACCCACATATTCATATGAATAAAATATTAATACGGTCTGTGTATAACGAGAGCCCAAAATTGGAGCAAATAAAAGTAAAACTGTAACCTGCCAATCATTTTGTAACAGGTGACTTAGGCGGGTTGTGCATGGGGTCAGCTATACCATCCTGCAAAAACTATATGTACCCCAAGAACAAGACAAGATGGCCTCTACATCCCATGATAAACAAGGAGTGACTAGTTCAAGGTTTTATATTTCTATCAGCACAGTGATACTGACCTTTAGCAATAATGTTGTTCCTGCATACATTGATATCTATAGAACTCAGCAACAAACGACCAATAACTTGTGGCCGGTTGTACATGGCTGCATGATGAATTAGTGACAGCCCTTGCTCATCCAGCTTGTTAATGCCAAGTTTATTTCCTGCAATCTTACGGCACAGAGCGTTGAACATGGAGAGCATGCCGCGCTTGGCACATATTTTAACTCCCACAAATGGTGTCTGTAAGGGGACATGTTCTGTTAGTTTATTCTGACATTTTGCAACAAATTATCATTAAGCTGCTGTGTGGAAAGAAGCAGATTGTACTTGTCTGTACTGTACTCTTCAGCAGATCTATGTAGGAATTAATTTGCATTTTCAGCTGTCTTCCTTAACTTAACTTAGCTGCTGTTCAGAATGTGAAAGAGAAATCAAATTAATGGCAAAAACCTATATATTTTATCTTTGAGGACTTTGAAAAAGAAGGTATTTGGTAGTGTAGACTGGGATATGCAGACTGGTCTGTGTAATGAAAACTTATGGAATATACAAGGATTTTTTTTTAAAACAACTATATACTACTTCTATGAAGATTCCATCTGCAGAACAGTTTACAAAGGCAAAATGTTGAAACATTTTATGATTCTAACTGGTGTCAGCTAGTCTACTATCTCTCACAAATCTTATTCATGCATAGAACATCATTAAGACCAGAAGCTGATTTACAGCATGCTCTCTGGGCATAACTTAATTTGTTCTTGAATTATAATCATTTGATCTCCTTGTTTACTGTTCCTTACAAAGTCAGATATGCTGGTGACATGTACATTTGTTTCACCCAAATCAGTTATTTATATGCTGGTGACATGTACATTTGTTTCACCCAAATCAGTTATTTATATGCTGGTGACATGTACATTTGTTTCACCCAAATCAGTTATTTATATGCTGGTGACATGTACATTTGTTTCACCCAAATCAGTTATTTATATGCTGGTGACATGTACATTTGTTTCACCCAAATCAGTTATTTATTTTCAAAATGTTCTTGCGATATTGTTTTGTTGTTGCTAACAGATAGTGCATCTGACTGTGGGTGTTCGTGTTGTTATTTTACAAACCTGAATAGCTCACTTAACAATTCTTCTTCTTCTTCTTCCGCATTCGTTCTAAATCTCCCACTACCAAGCCCTGAACAGGTCTTTGCAAGTAGCAGGATGCAGTCTGAAGAACGCAATGTGTTGCATCGCTAGTTTACAGCTTGACTGTGATATTTGCACCTTTCGGTCTGACACATCCGTCTTCGGCAGCAATAATTCTTCTATAAAGTCTTTCATGTGATCTTTCTTTTTATGCAAGACATTCTGCTGGATAGAACAGTGAGCTTTCAAATGCTGCTATACTTCCACTTTTGTCTTACCGCTTATGTGTCTATACTGTTTCCAAGCATTGCTCTTCAGTTTTCTTTTTTCTTCTACTTGTTTTTGTCTCTACTATGTCTGTGATCTAGACCTTTGCTCCCAAATTATTTGCAGCAGTGAAGGAAAAAAATATGACCAAAGCTGTTCTGTCAAAGGTTATTTGTTTTTCTTCTTTGTCTAATTTTCAGACAAAGCTTTATTCATACTTTGAAGCTAATTTTCTGCAGTTAGGTGTAAACAGCCCAACTTGAATATTCTCAGTACTGTGGATTGAATCCTGGCTGGCTGAAGTCTTCTGAAATTTGATCTGTGTAGACAGTGCCATGATGAGTTACTGGTGGTGAAATTCAACATATTTTTCATTCTATGAATTTTCACGGCCATCTCAGCTTATACTGGTGCACTGGCCCACGGGTTCTCTAATATGACATTCAGAGTTTTCATGTGACAAGAAGTATAGAGTACCATTGGATTAGATCATTTAAAATAAACAGCACAAGAAAGTGGCAACAGTAAAAGAGCTTAACAAAATAAATATTTGCTCCAAATATAAACACCAAAGACAGGGAGCTAATTATACTTACCCTGCCCCTACCCCTCCCACACACTCACTCACAACCATCCTTTTTTAAATAAAAAAATAAATCTTCTTTAAAAACTTGCCCCTGAATTAATTAAATGAAACAAAAATTCAATTATTAAAAACAAAATGATAAGCTTTAGAACATTTCCCACCTTGTATTTGATTGCCCTTTTATAACCAAAGTTCTTTTTAAAATTTTCATGGATTAGGTTGTCAGCAATTGGCAGCCTGTTTGGTCTCAGTTTGTCTATTTCATCGCTGTATGCTCGAACCCATATTGGTCTCTGAGGAGACATGCTATAGTAGGTTTCCAACTCTATCACAATAGCATAGTACCTGAGAAACATAAAAACAAATGTTTTGCAGTAGCCATACACAATCAACGTTAGATATAGTAGAGGTTGTGAAATTTGATTTTTAAGAAGAGATGTTATTCATCATACGCTCTGAACTACGACTGCTTATCAAACACACAAAATAATAATCGCTGCTTGCCATACGTATGCCAGGAAGAGAAATAATGAAAAACAGATGGTCGTTGTTCAAAGTCACTCATATTGCCTGTGGTCATTTAACTATTGACGTTTCTTTAACTGAACAACGTTTTTATACTGGCTTAGAAGACTATGCATAGTCTGTAAACAACCAGTTTCATTTACATTTCTTGCTCTAAAAGCTATGTGCATTCAATCCATTCTTAAATGCATTAATTGTCCCTGCCTCCACCACTTCCTGTGGCAATGCATTTTAAGCATTCACCACTCTCTGACTAAAAAAATATTTTATAATATCTTATCTGGACCTTTCTTTAGTTAATTTGTAGCTATGTCCTCTTATTCTTGTAAGTGTTTACATTTTGAAAAACTTGTTATAGTCCAATTTATCCGTTCCTTTGACTATCTTATAAACCTGTATTAAGTCACCTCGAATTCTTCTGTTTTCTAGACACCGTAGTCCGGTTTTCTTGAGTCTTTCCTCATAACTGTAATTCTGGAATCCCACTATCAAATTTGTCTCTGTTTTTTTAATCCTTTCCAGCATGTTTATATCCTCTCTACGATAATGACTCCACACCTGTACATAGTACTCCAATCTAGGTCTAACTAATGCTTTTTACAGTTTGACTATCACTTTCTTGCTCTTATGTTTAATGGTGGTTTAGTGGCGGTTTACAGTAGCTCTTCTTTCACCCCGCTGCATACTTGAGAATTTGAGCCAAAGGGTTTTCCTGACTGTAGTGCAATGTGAGGCTCAGTAAGTTCATCACTGTGGGGATTAAAAACGGTGGGTAAAGACTGGAATTTCAAACAATGCTAACTTTGTGGATTATTTGTCAAAAATAGTGTTTATGAATTTATATTTTTCATGTCACCAGTAGAGTGTCTGAGGAAATTTCCCTATGAGATATCTTCACTTACACACCACATAAAGATATCCTCATTCTTAAACACGCTATATAGAGCTGGCCTCATTCTTACACACGCTATATAGAGCTGGCCTCATTCTTACACACACCACATAGAGCTGGCCTCATACTTACACACACCACATAGAGATGGCCTTATTTTTACACACACCACATAGAGATGGCCTTATTTTTACACACACCACATAGAGATGGCCTTATTTTTACACACACCACATAGGCAAAGGCAAAGGCCACCGTCCATCGTAGACGATGATGGCATAATTAATTTTGCTAGCACTATTTATTGTGAGGATTAACTGCGCTACTTTCTATCCTCACTCTTTCGTCTCGTGCCGCCCGACCCCAGTGGCCAGTCAAGGACAAGACGACACTGGGGCGACTATGAGATGCAGGGGACTCCCCATCAAGCAACCGTGAAAAAGACGGTGGAGTTCGGAGTCGAACCCACACCACCTGAACACTAGGCTGACTGCTTAATCACTTCACCACTGAATCCCAAACACACCACATAGAGATGGCCTTAATCTTACACACATCACATAGAGATGGCCTTATTTCTTACACACACCACATAGAGATGGCCTTATTTCTTACACACCACATAGAGATGGCCTTATTTCTTACACACCACATAGAGATGGCCTTATTTCTTACACACACCACATAGAGATGGCCTTATTTCTTACACACCACATAGAGATGGCCTTATTTCTTACACACCACATAGAGATGGCCTTATTTCTTACACACCATATAGAGATGGCCTTATTTCTTACACACCATATAGAGATGGCCTTATTTCTTACACACACCACATAGAGATGGCCTAATTGTTACACACATCACATATAGATATCCTCATTCTTACAGACATCACAAAGAGATTTTTAATAGATTATTTGACATTCTATTGTATCATTAGCAAATATTAGTAATTTGAGTTGCAAAGTGTCATTTCTTCTTCCAAGTATAATTGATGTCAGTCAAGACAATTTTTGAAATATTGTTAGTTATTTACAGCAAAGCTTTCTTATTAATTCAAGACATGTTTAGATGTATTCTTTGCTTCCTGGACTAATCCCGACTTTATTTTTCCTTATGGGTAACATAAGAGTATTTTTGTTAGCAGATTTGGTACGGTATTTTTGTTAGCAGATTTGAAAATGGAAACTTCCTTCAACCACCCCCAAAACAAACAAAAAATTGCAATTTTAAAAGTGGAATTAGATAGATGTTGTGTTATTGCTGCTCTAAATCATCAAATCTGTTGCTATTTCTATGCATTTTTTTATGTTTCTGTCAATGTTCAAGTACTCATTATAATACTTCAATAACTTTACTGGTCGTGGAGATTAACCAATTATCAATTTTATGAATCATGGCTTGCCACAATCACAACTTAAAAACTTACCCATACCACATTGTTAGCTACATCATGGCTTGCTGTAAGCACAACTTACCCATACCCCATTGTTAGCTACATCATGGCTTGTTGTAAGCACAACTTACCAATACCCCATTGTTAGCTACATCATGGCTTGTTGTAAGCCCAACTTACCCATACCCCATTGTTAGCTACATCATGGCTTGTTGTAAGCACAACTTACCCATACCCCATTGTTAGCTACATCATGGCTTGTTGTAAGCCCAACTTACCCATACCCCATTGTTAGCTACATCATGGCTTGTTGTAAGCCCAACTTACCCATACCCCATTGTTAGCTACATCATGGCTTGTTGTAAGCCCAACTTACCCATACCCCATTGTTAGCTACATCATGGATTGCTGTAAGTGCAACAGTTCCAGCTAGAGCATGGACGTTTAGGGCAGGGGAGATTGGCATGGCGACTCTAAGAACAAAGGTTGCCGGAATGCGTGCCAAGGTCAATCACCGTCTCGACACTAGGTCGACAAAGGAAACAAGGGGTTTAGGTGGAAGAATTTTGTCTGGTACTGGGATGGGTGTTCGGAGTTGAGGTGGGGGTTCAGAGATGACTGCTCTGGCGCTCAAAATTGACGTAGGTGGAGGTTGGTGACAGGCTGATGCTGATGCTGGAGTGAGAGTGATTCACGGATAGTCATCCAATAACAATTAATTAGGAGTAGTTCCAAATTAGGGTGATGGCTAAGTCATACAACAAACAGAAGACCATTGGACATGTTGTTGCTTGAAACTATAAAATACTTTGCAAGGATGAACTCAGCAGACTGGCTAGGAGATTGGCTGAGGGGTTGTCAGGAAGGCTGTCAGGAGTCTGAGTGAGTGAATTTGCAGGGTGACTGTACCTTCATACATCTCGAATTTTGGCCAATCGCTCAATAGGTGCTTATGATTGACACCCTGTAAACAGTAAGAGATCTGAATGTGTGTTGTATGTGTAGGACACCTTGGGAATGATGTATGTTCTGAATAGTTACACGAGTGTACAGATAGCCTAAGGACGAGACCTGAAGGTGTGTTGTGTGTGCAGGACACTTTGTGAACGATGTGTATTCTGATCGTATGTGAATGTGCAAATTCACGTTAATACGTGAAGTGATCTAAGTATTTGTGAATGCACAGATCGCCTGATTGTAAGTGATCTGATCATATGTGAATGTACAGATTCATCTGAGTATGTGAAGGGATCTAGGTAATCTGATCGTGAGGACGAGTTGATTGATTATATGTGAGCATACAGATTCATCTCAGAATGTAATCCGATCGCAAGGACGAGTTTGTGATTGTGTGTTGAGTGTGCAGATACGGGGTGTAGCAGCAAGAACCTGGGTACCACAGATCTTGGAGGAAGGATCAAAAGCTAGTGCTTAAAACCTCCTCTTGTAGTTCAATATATATATATATATTATGATAATTTAGTTTATATGTACTTTGCTTTTTGTTGATATTCATGTTATTAAATTATATTGCTTTGTCTTACGGTCTGGATAGTGTTTACTGTGTTATTTACTGTGTGAAGTCATGTCATGGTGTAGATACATGTAACTCTTTAGATAAGTAGACTACTCAGCAAAAACCTAGACTCTACCACATAAGCACAACTTACCGATACCACATTGTTAGCTACATCATGGATTGCTGTAAGCACAACTTACCAATACCACATTGTTAATTACAGAGCTGCACAATTAGAAGCATATTAAGTTTACAAAACATTGACCAAAATATATAATATTGAGAATAAATATCACATAAGTAAACAAATACAGCAGGTTCTGGAATGCTTTCAGTTTGCCCAGCTGTGAATTTAGGGAAGGCAAGAATTGAGCAAGAGAACCAGTCACTCCACATACAGCTGAAGACCTAGCATAATCTGCACAGCTACTGCTATTTTCAATTCATGCATCTTAGTGTTTCTATAACACAATCCATTCATCTGTTCTTGGTCTTTCTATTCCTTTGAAGTCCTGCCACCTGGTGCTATAAGCCCTTATGATAGCTAGGTCTGTCAGATATCAAACCATATCACTCTATATCTATATTTACAAACACAGCAATGTTTCCACTTCTAGTTTGATTTCTTCTGTTTTTCTCTCTATCTTTTCAAATGATCTTTACCGCTTTTAGTAAGCATCTCATTTTGTAAGCTTAATGAACGCTCTCAAACATTTTCCCCTGTATCTGAAAGGGACACTTATTGTCCTCTATTTGCACACATCTTAGAAGTACAACAACAAGAAAACTAGCCAGCAGCAAATCTGTTGATATTTATAATGCAGTTCAATGCTAAACTCACTTTTTCTTATTAATTTTGCATAAAGGGATATTATAATGATCCTTGTCACTGAAACTCTGCAAGATGTTGGAAAACTCATTCTCTGCCATCTGTATTACATCAGGGTAGGCTGTGATAAACTGTTCAGGTGCCTCGACCATTGGATCTGTTTCCATATCAAATGTAATACCTGTAAGAAGTGGCATAAATAAACAATATAATAAGCCTGTCACGCAGCAACAGCATGTAACATGCCTGGTTGCATCTTCAGTTCTTTCAACTATCGTTTATACAAGTTTAATCATATTTTGTTGGAGATAAATGGATTGCACTTTATTTTGAGAGAATGAGCTAACACAGAAATGCAACCAATTATTAATGTCTGTATGTGCAATGCCAGATTTCCAAATAGGATGATTAGTCTGCAGTCTAGGGTCTCAAGACTTTCATAGACTTCCAAATGTTATTAAAGCTGACAAAAAAAGGTTCTGGCTTGCTCTTTTGGCTTAGCTTGGCTTCGTTTGTTCTTAATCTCCTGCTACCAAACCCTAAATGGGCTTAAGTAGCAGAATGTAGTCCAGAGAATGGAATGCATTGTGTCATAGTTTACAGCTTGACTGCGATATTTGCACCTTTCGGTCATACACATCCAACTTCAGCAAGTATTTTTTGAGTACCGGGTTAGCACTCCCTCTTCGATCCCTTCTCCTTAGCCAGTCTACTCTGTTGCAGCCTGTTATATAGGATCACCGCGCGGAGGTGTAGAAGGGTCTTGGCAGCTCTGTTTCACTGGCCCTGACGCTAGCAGTCAGCTATGGGTCGCTGACCACTGCAGCTCATGCGCTGCTCAGCATCTTGATCCCGCTTGCTCTTTTAATTCTGTTTTTGATGTCTTTACCTGTTTCGCTGTCTGATATAACTATGCTACCCAAATGTGTCCATCTTTGTTCGTTATTTTAATGATGTTTTGTCAGCTTGATAACCTCATTCTTTGGGGCTGCAGATGCAGTAGTGAATGAGCTGACAGCAAACCACAGCTGACAACGACATGTCCCGCCACCAAGTGGTTGCCCTGGAAACAGGCTCCGCTAGTGTAGTCTGGCTAAGGGATAGGGATCGCAGAGGGAAGGCAAACCCAGTAGTCATAAAAGCCAGCTGAAATTGGATGTCCCAGACTGAAAGGCGCACATATCACAGCTCACATTACACTTTTCAGGATGAATATCGAACAAGGACCTCTTACTTTGAATTTAATCGTTATCTTTTTTTGTTACTATTAATGACGTCCAAGCTTTAGACAGGTACAAATGCGAAGCAAAGAATTGTAACACTGTAACCTATCATAAGAGGTGACTAAGGATGGCTTGGCATGTGGCTGGCTACTCTATCCTGTAGAAATATCAAGCCACAAGAATATCAAAAGACAGGTTAACATTTGATGACTTGGTTTGCACATGTTGCAGACCTATGTTCCATAAAGAAATATTGTTAATTGATTGATTGACTGATTTAACTATTTATTAATTCAGTCAATACTTCTGAGGTCAATAAGAGATGACTGCTGCATTTGCAGATATCGTACATAGAAGCTTAAAACCTATCAGAAACATATGATGTGGATCTACTGCCACAGTTCAGCTGGAATGCATCACAATGAAAAAGCTAACATGCTAGTCTTGAAAGGGCCCATAGTAAAAGCTAGTGAAAGAGCTAACATGCTAGTCTTGAAAGGGCCCATAGTAGAAGCTAATGAAAGAGCTAACATACTAGTTTTGAAAGGTTCCATAGAGGAGGCAATAAAAGAGCTAACATGCTGATCTTTCAGTTAACCTTGAAAGAGCCCATGAAAGAGCTAATGAAAGCACTAACATGATAGCCTTGAAAGGGCCCATAGTGGAGAAAATGAAAGGATTGACATGCTATACTAGAAAAGGCTCATAGGGAAGACAATGAAAGAACTGATATGCCAATATAACCTTGAAAGGGCACATGGCAGATAAGAGGGACATAATGAAATCATGAACTGACTGCTTGTTAGATAATGGCATTGCAATTAATGTTTTGACAATTCTGACACTACAGGCTCTAGAATCAATACATGATCATCAATACAGGATCTGTAATCAATGAAGGATATGGAATCAATGCAGGATATGGAATCAATGAAGGATATGGAATCAATACAGGATCTGTAATCAATGAAGGATATGGAATCAATGCAGGATATGGAATCAATACAGGATCTGGAATCAATGTAGGATTTGAATTAATTGTAGGATAATTAGGGATAGGTGTCTCAGAGAGTTCATTAAGTGTGTGTATAACCAGTCAGGTATACACCCATTAGCCTCCATATCCTCTTGTATCTGTTGAAATAAATTGAGCCCCTATGAATCTTCCTGGGATGCAGAGATCTTGGTTCTGGTAAACAGTCAAAAGTTTTTTGCAATATAAACATTCTTTATTTTGCTTTCTGATGTTTCACTTTTATGGCTCTAAATGATAATTCTGTTTCTTTCTTCTGGACAGAAAAGTAAACAAACAGAAAGTTTGATTGCATTGTTTTGTCAACAAGATGATATGAAACTTATTTTTGCTCACATAAACTGTAACATTCTGAGTAAGAAGCCAGACCTCTTACCAGGTGTCAGCTGGGTGGAGGATAGCTGATTGGCCTCAATATTTAGAGGTTAGCTGTTAATACCAAATAAACAGCTGTAAACCAAAAAAGATGGCATACAAGGAAGTCAAATGGGGCAGCCCCTACATCATGTAAAGACACAATAGGTCAATCTCCTGCTTGTCTATCCACCCAATTACAAGTCTAAAAAGAAAGAAGGCTGAACAGATCTTAAAGTGACTCACTGATGCAAATTATAGACTATAATTTTTGGAACACAGTACATCAGAAGTGTAAACAGAAAGGAGAACGAGCTCATGGAAGACATGAAGAAATCCAAAATGGCAATCCTAGCTCTCACAGAAACTAATTTTAAAAAATGACAGACGGACCATGTATTTTGAGAGTAATATGCTTTTCTACAGCAGAGTTCCCACTACTAGGTAGCATGTTTCTCTATAGCAGAGTTCCAACTACTGGGTAGCATGTTTCTCTATAGCAGAGTTCCAACTACTGGGTAGCATGCTTCTCTATAACAGAGTTCCAACTACTGGGTAGCAAGTTTCTCTACAGCAGAGTTCCCACTACTGGGTAGCATGCTTCTCTACAACAGAGTTCCAACTACTGGGTAGCATGTTTCTCTATAGCAGAGTTCCAACTACTGGGTAGCATGCTTCTCTACAGCAGAGTTCCCACTACTGGGTAGCATGTTTCTCTACAGCAGAGTTCTAACTACTGGGTAGCATGCGTCTCTCTACAGCAGAGTTTCCACTACTGGGTAGCATGTTTCTCTACAGCAGAGTTCCAACTATGGGTAGCATGTTTCTCCACAGCAGAGTTCCAACTACTGACAGAACCAAAGGGGGAGTGAACTGTATCGTTCCTTGTTATCTATAGGGGCAGCATCAAAGGATGGAAATTTGTATCCGAACACATTATGGTACTGGACCTTAAAGAAAACAAGTTAGTCAACATCATTATTGTTTATTGACTGAAAGATGGGGATAGACAAGCTGTCAAAGACAAGTTCTTTAAGCTGCTTGAAGCAACAGTGGACGATTGTGACTAGTATTTTTTTAAAGATAGTTCCATAGTCAATACTGCTTTAGAGGAAGAAGTGTAGGAACTTTATTATACCAGATCTCCAGGTGTATTGATGAGATCACAGGGTTTCATCTTTGTGGTATTGATTTCCCTAACTTCATGTCCCAATCTTTAAACTTTGGTAAAATGTAACAAGCTGCAACAATCCCCTTTGCTGTGAGAAATGAGAGCTCTAGCCACTCTGCCAAATGCATGTCCTTAAAATTCAGACTGAATAAAAACAGTTGCAAGATTATTCTTGTCATACCCTTTTCTTTGACTACCTGGCAACAGACATTAACATTCCTGTTTGAATAACAGGATTCCAAGTTTTTTTTTCCCCCTTTGTGCTCCCCAACAAATTTTACTGGAATCCTGGTATCCAATCAGGCAGATCAGAGTATTATGGTAGGCAGCCAGCAATAAGGTATACTTTTTCAGCAAATCCATCTTGTTGTCCCTCAAAAGTTACCACAAACTTACTACTAATAGACAAATGTAACTAAAAGCACACAACAAGAAACAGCAACATGTTCACCTCCATGCAAATGAAAATATTGACCAGAAAAATTGAAATTGTTACACTTGAAATCAGGACCAAGTATAAGAGGTGGAAACTCTCTTTCCGTCCTGCACTTATCACCTGAAAGTAAGCAAAACCGAACAAGTGAATGTGCAAGAATACAGCCGTGACAAGTGAATGTGCATAATACAGCTGTGACAAATGAATGTGCAACATACAACTGTGACAAGTCTAAATAATACCGGTCTGGTTACAATATCTGTGAACTCAAGAAATATAGTGCTTTTACATGTACATCCATATAAGTTTTTGCTTTCTAGTATTGTCAATAGATGCCACCATTTGTAAGTTTTTCTTCTTATAAACAATAATGAAAATGAACTTTTTCTTTTACATTTCATTCTTCACTAAGCATAGGGCCAGAATACCCACTATAGATGACTTTTTGATAGGGTCAGGGTCTCCACTGTAGATTGCTCTTCGATAGGGTCAAGGTCTCCACTGTAGATTGCTCTTTGATAGGGTAAGGTCTCCACCGTAGATGACCCTTTGATAGGGTAAGGTCTCCACTGTAGATAACCCTTTGATAGGGTCAGGGTCTCCACTGTAGATTGCTCTTTGATAGGGTAAGGTCTCCGCTATAGATGGCCCTTTGATAGGGTCAGAGTCCCACTATAGATGGCTCTTTGATAGGGTCAGGGTCTCCAATGTAGATGGCTCTTTGATAGGGTAAGGTCTCCACTACAGATGGCCCATTGATAGGGCCGAGGTCCCCCACTATGTTTGTTTATTTCATCCCCAACAGAAAAACAACATATGCCATACTGGGGATTCAAACCGCTGCCCTCCGTGTCATCAGGCAGGCCTCTAAACCATTCGGCCACGCGCTCCTGAAATGTGTTAACACAGAGAATACAGGAATTCATAATATGCTCAGGAGTTTTTTGGGGCTTTTAGTGAGGGCAATATGGTGAGAAATGTGTTAGCACAGAGAATTCAGGAGGTCATCATATGTTCAGGATAGTTATTTTCCACCTCAAAATGTGCCTTACCACATAGTCATGAGTTTTTTTAAAGCAGCAGAAAGACAGGTTGCAGTTCTTAAAATATTAATATAGCATTTTCTAAAGTCTGCATAAACCAGGTGTTCATGAAGAATGCAAGAAATTGTCTGAAATGTTGAAACCTTTGCTGCAAGCTAATAACTGACAAAAATGTGCACATTTGTTTACTCACTGCTAATTGCTGGCAAAAGTTGACGGATATCTGGGATTTTCATCCTTTTTCTCATCCCAAGCAAGAAAGGTATCAGGTAACTGATAAGCTTGAGTAGCTCCAGCTGCCTACACGTTTCTTGCTTCGCTGCAAGGTTGTCCTGGTAGACAGGATTAGCACATCCAACAGCACTAATATGTTATTTATATATCAGAGTAGCAATAACAAACATATATAGCTTGGGAATTAGCAATTAGAAACACCTATAATTATTAACTATAAATAGGATTTTCAGGTCATAATTACATGTACTACAGGTCTGTAGTGTGGCTGACATGATATCAGATTAATCATCATCTTCTGGTGGCTAAAGTAAAGTTGTAATTATGAAGATATGCAGCACATTAGAACCACAGACAACAGTTCAATGAACAGATACTTAAGCGATGAATTTAAAGTCATAGTTTCAAATAGATACCAGCGTTGGCGGCAGATAAAAATGTATCTAGCATGAGACTTATGGAGACGTTCTGGTAAACAAAGAACACCATCTTCGTGATTGGATTACAGCAGGGGCTAACAGTTACAATAAAGGAGAGGAAGAAAAGGTCTGCATATTTTACTGGCAGCAGAACCATGCATTTAAAATATTAAATAATGCAATCAACAAAGAAGTTAGAAAGTAAATCAGAATTAACAAATTGAAATATATAGATGAGTTGGGAAAGGTGGTTGAGACAGCTGCAGAGAAAGAAAATAAGAAAGACTTGTAAAACAGCATGAAGAAATTAAGTGGAAAATAACAGCAAGTAAATGGTCTTTTTAAAGACAAAAATGGAAATCAGATTAGCAACAAGAAGGAACAGATGCAGAGGTACGGAGAACATTTTGAAAAAATTTGCACTTTGCATAAGATGCACTTTACTTAAGAACTGTCATATATGGATACACATGTCAATTGCGGGAAGCCCACCACAAAAAAAAATTCAGAAGGTGATATTGCTTCTGGGGGATGGAAAGCCACTGGTACAGATGGTATTTCAGTTGAAGCAATCAGGTGGAGATTGACACTGTCACAAGAATGTTATGTAAATTACTTGGTCAACTGTGGTAGATAAAATAAATACTGAATGAATGGAAGGAAGGTCACCTAGTTAAGTAGAAAAGGAATGGAGATCTCCACAATAAGTATGTTGGATCAACGGTGCCAGACTTCGGGTCTGCAAATACACAGAGCCAAAACACAGGTGTTGGGAATCAATGCAACCGCTGATTATCAGATTGCAGAGGGTTCTACCCTCTTACAAGATGTAGCTCCTTCATATATATTGGTAGCAATAGTGACAAAACAGAAAGCAAGGATACATATGTCAGAATATGGATACAAAAGGCAAGGGGTTGTTTCTCTGTGTTTGGGAACTTATGCAAAGAAATTCAATCCAACACACACACACAAAATCTTCAACTTCAATGTAAAGTCAGTGCTCTTGTATGGCTCTGAAATCTGGAGGACCACAAAAAAGATAACAACAAAAGGTATGATAAGATCACTAATGTGAATCTGTGGTAGAGAACCAAACAGATACCAGCGGAACAGGACACGATACCAGCGGAACAGGACACGAAGAGGTAGTGTTGGCGTTTCATAGGTCAAACAAGGAAAGCAGTTGATAACATTACAAGGCAGTCTATCTTCTGGAACCCATGAGGCAAGAGCAATAGATACAGATCTACTCATTAATGGTGGAAACAGCTTGAGGCAAATATTAAAGAGACTGGGAAGACATGGTTTGAGTTGAAGACTTGGTGCTATTTGTTTGTTGAAGACCTATGCTCCACAGGGGGGTGGGGTGGGCATTGGGGGGGGGGGGGGAAGGTTTTGTTAATTAATGATGACTGATATAGGTAATGACTAATGTCAAATTGTTAAATACAAGTTCTTAGGTAAGAAGTGATGGTCCTCTCCAAGAAACAGGATGTTCCAGAATGCAACATCAAAGTTTTTAAAATATTGTTAAAGAGAATTTACAAACAGAATCAGTACACAATATACCTGCAGCAAATTTTCATACATCTGTAACCTTGTTTTCAGCCGCTGAAATCCTGAACTGTCTATATCGGTGTCCATCATACGCACAATACTTGAAACTAAGTATTTTGCACTGATAAATAAAGAATGAAAACACAATTAAAAGAGTTTAAAATTAATGTTAAATAACTTTTGCATTTCATTCTAAAAAAGGATGTATTCTTATTTGGTGCTATTGTTTACAGAAAGACAGTAATATCTGCCCCTTTTGGCTTGACACATTTGGTTTCAGTACAGCATATTTTCAGTAGTTTGCCTTTCTTCTTCGATCCCTGTTCCCTCAGCCAGGCAGCACGGATGCAGCTTCTTTTCAGGGCTGTCACTTAGAGGTGGAATAGGGTCTCTACAAAAGCTCTTTTTCACTAACCTTGATGCAAGCAGCCAACTGTCAGTCGTTGACTGCTGCCATTACATTCCCTGCACATTTGGTCATTGTAAAATAACTAAATACCATGTTGCATTTTTTACCAAATGACAATTAAATTAGTACATTAACAAACAGACAAGTTCTACAAACATGACGTGCTGACAGAAATGTAGATGATGCACAAAATAACTAAATACCATGTTGCATTTTTTACCAAATGACAATTAAATTAGTACATTAACAAACAGACAAGTTCTACAAACATGACGTGCTGACAGAAATGTAGATGATGCACAAAATAACTAAATACCATGTTGCATTTTTTACCAAATGACAATTAAATTAGTACATTAACAAACAGACAAGTTCTACAAACATGACGTGCTGACAGAAATGTAGATGATGCACAATTTCCAGAAGCTATTTTAAATGATAACACAACATATACATGTGCTTCAAACAAACTAAGTAAAGAAATATAAATGTAGGTTCAAGAATCATAATATGAGGATGTCCAACAAAAATGTGAAATCTGTATTCCATGTTTTAAAAAAAAACCAGACTGTCGTAACATCCAAACTTCTGGCCACCATCAACAGATGTCTCCAATGAAAACTTCGTATCAGATGGCTAGAAACAGCCTCTAAAAGTTCCTCCCAAGTCCATGTTGTAGGATCCTGACACAGGGTGAAATAAAGGATTACCCTGAAAAATCACTGGTGAATGAGAAAAGGATACTGCTGGGTCTGGTCTAGAAAACTGACAAGCAGTATACTATTGCCACAAAACCATTAAAGAGCTTAAATTGACTGATCTCAACGAAATACAAATTGCAAACGTTAAAGGACTAAGGAATAGACAGACAACTAAAATTACAACATTGAATGTTAGTAGACAGTGATAAGGGCTGGAGCTAAAAGAATTTATGAGAAAAAAACAGATAGAAATTCTATGGCTAGTAGATGAAAGAAGAAAAGGGCACGGACCATACATAGACCCATGGAAACTATGTATTGGTGTGGAGAGATATAGACACAAAGGAAAGAGTCAAACATGTTATTTGTTTTCTTGTATATCCTGAGAAAACAAAATTCATTGCAGAAACAGAATATTCAGTGAAAGACTAATATGCCTATAAACAGTTGAAAATGGAAAAACAACAACAATGATCCAGGCCTACATGACAGCAGCAATGAGGTAGACAGGAGATAATTCTTTGAATGTTTTCAGACATTATCAATAGAGTCAACGAGAAAGAAGATCTGATTGTTAAGGACAATTTTAATGGCATAACAGGGAACAAAAACAATCACACGAATAATGTTCAGGAAGATTCAATTATACCTTTTGAGAGAGAAACAGCAATGGAGAAAAGCTTATAAATGTATGTACAAGCGTTGTCTAATAATAACAAACACCATCTTACAACACTGATAATATCATATAAAAACATGTTACAGGTACAGCTGTAACAACGAAGATATATCCAGTCATCCCCAACATCTGTATTAATACTGATCATCAGCCAGCAGTAATGATGCAAACAAACATCACATAAAAAAAGTAAATAATTGTTATAAATCTAAATAAATTAGAAAAGGAAACTTTTAGAAAAGAAATATGTCAGGTCAGGTCAGTTCAAGTCATCCCGTAACCGGTGAAGTCATTGGGGCACACATGAAGACATCCTCCCAACCACACGCCACCCTTCTCTGTCAGCGGCCGCTGCATGTGCCTCTTCTGATTGGAAATTGATCCATTCTTTTATGTTGTCCTCTCACCTCTTTTTGGGAAGGCCTCTTCATCGTCTGCCGTTGAGGATCATATTTGCAAGACCATTTGATCTCGATATGTGACCGTACCAAGCGAGTTTCCTTCTTTTGACAGTTGCGAAGAGGTCTTCAAAAGGCTCTATTGCTGTTGTAATTCTATCTCTTATTTCCTCATTTGTAACTCGATCTTAGTATGTGACGTTTGAAAGTCTTTAGAAACATCTCATCTCCAAGGCCTATATCCTTCACTGAAAATCAACTGTAACTGTCCATGTCTCACAAGCATAGAGGAATATTAACAGGACCAGTGTACGCATTAATCTGATTTTCGTGCATAGTGCTAACCGTTTATCATGCCAGATTGTGTTGAGCTGATGATTTTGGTTTTTCAGTGACCTTAGAAAAGAAAAAGAAATATGTCCCATAATTAAAAAACATTTCTGAGACATTAAATAGATAAACAGAAGAGATCAAGAGTGAATGAATCATCTTCATTGACATGATGGAGACAGCCATGATGGATAAACTCATTAAGAAATGCAAAGCAAATAAACTTAAGACAAGGTTGGTTTTTGATTCAGAGGTGTGTGAGTTCTTGCCCTTTGGCCCAAGCAAGGCAAGGCAAAGACAGAAAACAAACAGCTTAGTGGAATCCTGAAGTCAAAGAATCAATACAGACTAAAAAGAAACTACAAGACATGGCTGACGTTCAATATGCAATGATCATATTACTTATCAAATAGCAAGACGAAATCTTGTATCAGCTTAGAAAAGCACTGTTTTCTCCAGGTGAGAAACATGTGTGTATTGTGCATAGGTTTTATTTGTGATGTTTTATTTATAGAATCTGTTCTCCACTTTTCTTTCACTGATGCGAAAAAGTTGTTCAGTTTGAGTCTTCTCCTTCCAAACCCATTTATTCTCTTAAATAGTGCTCTTCAGCCTGGACGCTAGCGTCCAATAGTGGACAAAGTTAGCTTTCAGGTAGGTGGTAGCAGAATAATTGCATTCGGTAGTAAAAGCATATTTTTATTATCATTATGGCAGCACATGGCAGCTATGTGAATGGTTCTGCATGTCTGTTGGGGTGAGACAAGGTTTTATACTCTCTCCAACACTCTTCAATATATTTTTGGAAATAATGATGGAGGCAGCCCTGGAGGGACTTGTTGGTACGGTCAGAATAGGTGGCAAGACAATTTCAAGCCTACGATTTGCAGATGGTATAGATGGTCTGGCAGGCACGGAAACGAAACTCCAGGAGCTGTTAAGTAAATTAAACAGAGTGACGCAGAGCTATGGCATGGAGATAAATGCAGATAAAACAAAGCTGATGACTAATAACACGGAAGGGTTTACACCAGTGATAAAAGCAAATAGTCAGGAACTCACAGTTCTACACCGGTTCAAGTATCTGGGATCACTGATCAGTGATGAGGGCTCGCAGCCTGAGATAGTTGCCAGAATAGCACAGACAACAAAGGCGCTTACACGTTTGAAACCAATATAGCAGGATAAGTGGCTAGCCCTAAACATAAAAGTTAGACTAATGCGCTCATTGGTGCTCTCAATATTTGTGTATGCCTGTGAGACTAGGACCATTACTGTGGATATCCAGTGCAGAATACATGCAATGGAAATGAGGTGCTTTAGAAGACTCTTAAATGTTACATATAAGGACCATGTCGTGAATGTAGAAATATGACAGAGAATGAAAAACACAATTGATCCTTTTGATGATCTGTTCACAGCTATCAAAAGGCGAAAGATGGCTTGGTATGGGCATGTTATGAGATCCAGCGGAGTTACAAATTCGATACTGCATGGTTCCATGCCAGGAAAGAGAGGGCAAGAACGTCCAAGGAAGAGATCGGCAGACAACATCACTGAGTGGTCAAACCTTTGTCCCGGTGAAGCACGACTGGCGGCAGCAGATAGAGTGAGATGGCGTAGGATTGTGAAAGTGTCTTCAAGTGTGCACCAATGACCTGATGAGTTACGGGATGAACTGAACTGAGCATGTGGTAGCATACCGCTGGAAACATGAACAATTACCCAAACCTCAAGGAGGAGAATCGAGTCCTTCGAGTCAAAGTGTGGTAGAAAGGTTCTCAGAATACCTTGGACCGAAAAAAAGAAGAATGCAGACATTTGACAAGAGTTGGAAAAATTTCATAGTGAACAAAAATTTCCAATACTTTGGCACAAAAGACACAAAGGTCTTGAGAGAATGGAAATAAAAGATATGGTGCCAGGCATGAGAGCCAGTGACAGCCCAAGAAGGTGATGGCACCAAGATGTTAAGAAATGCTAGAGTTTGAGTCTGGAGCAGGCTGGAGATTTGGCAAGAGATTGAGTTTCATTCAGATGAGCTGTAATGGGAAAGATGTTCTGCAAAGGACATGCTACATGATAATGGTGTATTAAAAACATTTTTAAAATACAGACTTAGTAAACAAATTTTTTTCAATTTAGATTTTAGTGGGTGGTAAGGAGAATTTACCCTCACAAAAGTTATAAAAGTGGACGTTAAGTATAAAAAGGTTGACAAGCCATTCTCTAGTACATTGGGTGCTCTATCAGTCTTCTGAAATTTCTTTCCTTGTTATTGGGCCCTGCTGTCTCTTCTTAACTTAACTTAACTTAACGTTTTTATACTGGTTTAGAAGACCCTGCAGAGTCTGTATACAACCAGTTACATTTACATCACCTTGCTCTAAAAGCTATGCGCATCCAGTTTATTCTTAAATGCATTAACTGTCCCTGCCTCCACTACCTCCCCTGGCAATGCATTCCAAGCAGACACCACTCTCTGACTAAAAAAATATTCTGCCTTCAATTAATTGTAGGTCTGTAATTTTTTCCAGTTTTCCAATGGGCATGGTCTTCATGCCCCTTGTTGTGATTCGCATTGCTTGGTTTTAAACTTCATTTATTTTGTCAAAGTTTGATTTGGCTGGAGTTACCCATGCTGCTATGCCATATTCTAGGACTGATTTCACACATCCAGTGTACAGATTCTTTAATAATTAGGTCAGTGTGACTCTTGCTGTGTTGAGAATACGGGGTTGGGAGAGGTATGGTCTAACCTCCGGTGGAAGGAGGGGGGGGGGGGGCAGGAGGAAGTCCCGCTTCAGTCCAAGTAGGAAAGCCCTTGAGTAGTGAAAACCTGGGCTGAATTATGTGGTGCAGTTAAGCGGAACGTTCAATGCCATCCTGGACTGTTTTCTCACGGTTTAAGCCAGGCACAGCCGCAGCAAGACGCAGCATAACAACAGTATAACCGAACGAAAGCATATGAATTCCACAGAATAAAGTCCTTGATACCACCTGGTGAAGGAGCCATGAATTATTATCCGAACAGGAACTAGCAAACAGCAAAAAAATCACAAAAACACAGGAGAGAGTCGAGAGCGCAGTCAGACGCGGCCATCTTAACTACTCTTTAATGGCAATCAAAGCTTAATTTACGGGGACAACGATTTACTCTAAAATCATATGAATGTACTTGGTAGTCTGTAAATCGCATGATATGAAGGTTAGCACATAAAAAAACAGAAGCTATCAAGATTAGAAATATGCTGATTACTACCCATTGTGCTGAATACAGAAAATCAGATGGTTTGGTCATCTCATGAGAGTAATACTTGATCAACTATCACTACAGACTAACAACACAAGAAATGCTGTTGCAAAGCTCGAGGAAGACTACATGGTTAGATGGAATGATGACATAACTGAAATCCTACAACAATATAGGCTTACAACCACTCATGACAATTGGCCCAAAAAAAGGCAACTTAAGCTCACCACAACGAACAATGGCACTAGTAGACAGAAAAGTAATTAAGACTTGAAGTAAAAACAAACAGACTTGTAGAAGAGCACATGGCAACAACTAAACTAGCCGGTGATTGCAGAGGGATTGAAGGCTAGAACATTACCTCAGCAAATAGCCTTCCAATATATTAAAATATATCTTCAAATGGAGTCCACAGGGAGTGTGAAGGGAAATTAGAATCTGGGAAAGAATGATTGGGGAAAAAAAGCCAATGTAGTCTAATGAGTGAGACTGAAAATGACAGCGCAAAACATAATTCAGTGGCTACTAACAGCTCTGTTCTTATTTTCTACAGAGAACATGGATGATGTAAATGGATTTTTTTCCGGAAACTCATAAAGCTAGTGAGAAACTTGAATATAAATCAAAGAAAATATAGTAAATGAATGGGGAGGAAGACTAATGTCTGGTCAGTCAAAATATACTGATCAGACATGTTAGTCAGGGTCGGACAAAACATACTGGTCAAGACCCTCACCTCGGCTTCCTAGTAGCCCTCCCAGGAAACAGGCTGTTTTCACGGCAGCCTGGCTAACAAGATCGACATGATCCCCATAGTAGTGAGTGACACGCAGATGAAGCCAAGCATAGCACAACTGCCTGGAGGACCCTGTTCCACCTTCATCAGCACACTCAGGATGTGAGGAAAGCTACTGCAACCTGCCACTTAACGTCCTTTTCAGGGCACAACAAAAGAGTAACCTACTCATTATGGGCATTCGCAAACAACAAGAACAACAACAACATAGTAAATGAATAAGTCTTACTTGACAATGTACATATTTTTATAATATTCAACTTGATCCTGAGTAAAAGTTAGCTGCATGGACAGGTGTTCTACGTGGCTCATGAAAAAGCGTCGCTCTTCTGCCATCTCATAATCATCCGGTATATCTTTAGGCAGCTCATCATATAATTTTGCATATTCTGGTTCCTTTGTAATGTCCATAAGACCTATAAAAAACATTAACTACATGTGTTGATAATGCAAATATAGTACAATTACAAGGACATGATCCCTTACTAGTACCTTGTATATGCTTTGCAAACATATATACTAATTTGGCTATATTATCTAGAAGCTAATTACATACAAGCATATCTACCCATTATATTTAAGCAACCTTGGTGAAATTAGAAGCAATAATTATAATCTAGCTAAAACAGATTGCCACCTCCTCAACAGAACTGCAGGCTGCATGGGACACAGCCATCAGATGTGGTCATCCGACGCGACAGGCTCTGGTCGCCTAATTGTACTATTGATTATTGAATTATAATAATTGCAACAATTTTCTGGTGCCATATGATTCTACACGACCACGCGGCCACTCACTCATACGATGGCGAGATGGTCTGCTGAGAGACCTCGGTCCAAAATGGTATGACACTGCAAAAGATCGGACTGCATACAAGATATTGTTGGCTACCTTGCATATAGCACACTCGCCGGACTGAAGTCGAGGATATTGTATTGTATTGTAATAATTGGAAATTAATCTTCTTCGCCTCTTAATTGCAGTATAGATTGTTGAATTGGTTTTTTGTATTCCATCACTATGTATCAATCCATATTTATGAGGTTTCTTGTATATTATATTGTAAAATCCTCGTGTAGAAGTTGCAAAATTTACATTGTTCTATATGCATACTGACCAAATGTTTGTGTTAGATCTGACTTAAGGTGTTACTTTGTGTTCTAAGCATGACCTGGTTCCAGACTGTTCCATTATAGTTGCATCTGATCTATTCTCTCCATATGTTGTTGTTACCTTTTTCAGGAAGTGTCTCTAGTAAGATAAAAGTGTTTGGCATTCATAGCAAAAAGGTAATACACATATACAATTAATCAGTTATTAATTTGCTCCCAATAAAGTCAGCTGGAACTGAAAACATACTCTACAATATATATTAATCTATTTCTCTGGCAAACATCATTTTCTGCAACAAAAAATACGATACTAAAACTTTGATATCCCTCACAATAATATTCCATTTGTTAGAACAGATCTCTCTGACTTACACTTGTCTTCAGGAAACTACTCCCAACAGCTGTGTTACTCCTACATTAAATTATAAAATGGGAAAAATATAATTTTTCCCAGTCTAAACCACTTAGGTATGTGGTTAAAATTAAATTCTGAAAGCGGTGCACAAATATTTGTATTTGCTCTTCTAAATGTAAATATTTATGCCCTCGAGCTATCTTGAGTTTGATGTTCTAAAGTTTAACTATTACACACATCCATTGAAAGTAAAGCTATGTCAGTCTTTACCCCATCATACATGCCAAGGTAGAATTGACCTGTAAGATGGATTAAAGGATTGCTCATACTGCCATACGTTTGATTGTAAGGTCTCTTGTATGTCAATGAATTATATGTCTACAAATGTTCTGCATGCCCCCCACCCCACCCTAATTGGATTTTAGCTGCAATTATTGTGAAGATGTTCAACAGAATAGGTTAAAACAGAGAACTCTGGTGCAGTCCTGGACATATGTACATAAATTCAGACGTCCATGACATGTGACTAGTGATGTAGTAGATCATATAACAGTTGTATATGCATAATCAAATATGCTCTGGCTTTAAGATTTTACATGACAGCAAAATTCATACTATCTTTTATTGCCAATACTCACCAAGTGATTGAAACTCTGTAAGCAGTGGTTTTCTGGTTTCTGGTTTGCCTAGTGCATTGACATCCACGTTCTCTCGCCAACGTTCTGAAAACTTCAAACGCTTCTCCCTTGGTATGTAAGCTCCATGCCAAAGTCCCTTCAGCATGTAGTCTACATTAATCAGCAGTTGACCCACTCGTGTATCTAAGTAAGCTGGAGGGATGTTACACACTGTGGCTTGGTCATAGTTGGCTTCTAAGGATATTATAGGTGTCTGATTGAACACATAGATTCCCATTACTAACTCTCGAACTATGGTATGTATCTCCCTGGAAATAAACGCATTCCATATATTAATTATCTTTAAAATGTAAATAGACTATTTGTTTTTAAATACTGCATTGCTTTTTTAAGAAATAATTAAATCTCTGTATTGCATGACAAAGTTTAAGCACTTGAAATGATTTACAATTTCACTACAAAATGACACAGCTTCTTTTACACATAATATTGCTCTTACTACAAACTAACTATGCAATGTACATGATTAATCTTCAATTTATATATTTTGAGTACATAGACACTTTATACCTCATTTTTGGAAGATCTGATAAAAAATTCCTAAAATAATTTGGTAAAGTCTGTGATAATGGAAAGGAGGAAGACAATGTTGTAGTAGTATGGAGATGCAGATGTGAATTTAGGACACGGTTAAAATAGATGAAAAGATTCATTGCAACAAAATAAATGTAGATCCAAAGCAAATGTTATTTCCATAGGCAATTAAGAAATTAAATCAAAAAACATTTGAGGAAATATTTTATGAAAACAACATTCATTATTCAGGTCAGGTCAGCCTGTAACCGGTGAGTTCGTTGGGGCACACATGAAGATATCCTCACAACCCCACACCACCCTTCTCTGTCAGCGGCTGCTACATGTGCCTCTTCTGGTCGGAGATTGGTCCATTCCTTGATGTTGTGCTCCCACCTCTTTTTGGGCCGGCCTTTTGGCGTCTGCCTTGTACCTTTCTGTGGAGGATCATATTTGCAAGACCATTTGATCTTGATATGTGACCATACCAAGTGAGTTTCCTTATTTTGACTTGCCAAGAGGTCTTCAAAAGGCCCTATTGCTGTTGTAATTCTATCTCTTATTTCCTCATTTGTAACTCGATCTTTGTACATGATGTTTAAAAGTCTTCGGAAACATCTCATCTCCAAGGTCTGTATCCTTCGCTGAAGGTCAGCTGTAACTGTCCATGTCTCCCAAGCATAGAGGAATATTGACAGGACCAGTGTGCGCATTAATCTGATTTTCGTGCATAGTGCTAACCATTTATCTTGCCAGATTTTGTTACGCCGTACAAGCGCCACTATTGTCTGTGCTATTCTGGCCAACACCTCACATTTTGATCCTTCATCACTGACAATTCAACTCAGATGTTTAAAACGATCAACCACTTAGAGTTCCTGGCCATAAGCTTTTATCCTGCTGTTGAAGCCCTTGTGATTGTTGGTATATAATTTTGTCTTTCCAGTATTTATCTCCATACCATAGTCAAGAGCTGTTTCATCGAGCCTTCTGACCCATTCCTGGAATTCTACTTCTGAACCCGCCAATGTCATCTGCAAAACGAAGGTTGGTAATCGTTCAGCCCCCTATCTTGACAGTACCAACATGACCTCCAAGTGCCTCACTCATAATTCCTTCAAGGAATATATTGAAAAGAGTTGGAGAGAGTGTACAACCCTGTCTCACAACAACTGATGTGCAAAACCAGTCCCCTCGCCTCCCATTCACAAGAACTGCGCTGAACACCTTGTCATACAGGTGTTCAAGGACCTTTATAATATTTCCGTTGATTTTATACATTTTCATGGTTGCCCATAGCACTTTATGCCATACCCTATCAAACGTTTTCTTAAAATCAACAAACACATGATACAGTTTTTGCTGCTGTTCTAGATATTTCTTTCTTAGCAGCCTTAAATTAAATATCTGTTCTGTAGTCATTCTTCCCTGCATGAACCCTGCTTGCTCCTCAGCAATGATGTTCTCTGCTTTGGGTTTCAATCGGTCGAGGATTAATCTAAGCATGACCTTGGGGTGGCTGATGAGGTTTATTGTTCTGTAATTTTGAATTTTGGCACAGCTTTAGGTTTCCAGACTTGAGTAACGGTATAACCCCTGATTTTGTCCATAAGTCCAGCCAGTTTCCTGTCGCCCATATTTTGTTGCAGATGTGTGTCAGGCCTTCCACCACTACCTCCCCACCTACCTGTAAGATCTCTGCTAGAGTATTGTCCACGCCGGTCGCCTTTCCTCTTCTCAATGTCTTTACCGCTGCAGCTACCTCTTCCTTCGTTATCAGTTGGTTATCCTCTATAGTTGTTGGTGTTGGAGGGATTGTTTTCTCAGGTTCGTTCTGTCCCTCATAGTTATATAACTCGGAACAGTACTCTGTCCATCGTGCCAGTACGTCATTTTCCTCAATAAGGCACTTGCCGCTTTTATCCTGGATCATAAAGTTCCTGCCTTGTCTTGGTGTTACCAGTTCTTTGACCACCTTGTATGCTCCTTTAGCGTTATTTCTGTTTAATCTCTCTTCGATGTTTGTACATTGCTCACATATCCACGCTTCTTTTGCCACTTTCATCTTTTGTTATATCACTTTCTTGACCTCTTTAAATCTGTCGACCTCATCAGGTGGATGATTTTGGTTTTTCATTGACCTTCTTCCATCATAAAGGTCTAGAATTTCTTTGGTCACCCATGGCTTCTTTTTTGTTTAGTGGCATCCCAGGATCTCTGTTGCTGTATTTGTGAGAGCTGAGTTTAGAGACTCTGTTACTGAATCGGTATCCAGTCCTTCTCTGAGAGCCAACAGTGGAGCAAATCTCCCTCCTACCCTTGATTGAGATTCTGCAGAGTCTGTGAACAACCAATTTTCTTTTACATTTCCTTTCTGTAAAAGCTATGTGCTTCCAATCTATTCTTAAATGCATTAATTGTTCTTGCCTCCACTACTTCCTGTGGCAATGCATTCCAAGAATTCACCACTCTCTGACTAAAAAAATATTTTCTAATATCGAATCTGGACCTTTCTTTAGTTAATTTGCAGCTGTGCCCTCTAATTCTTGTAGGTGGTTGCACTTTGAAAAACTTGTTATAGTCTAATTTATCCATTCCTTTGATTATCTTATAAACCTGTATCAAGTCACCTAGAATTCTTCTCTTTTCTTGACACTGTAGACCGTATTTTCTGAGTCTTTCCTTATAGCTGTAATTCTGGAATCCCACTATCAGCGTTGTCGCTCTTTTTTGTATTCTTTCCAGCATGTTTATATACCCTCATACAGTATAACTATCACTTCCTTGCTTCAATGTTTTATATTTTTTTTTAAATCATACCTAACATTGCGTTTGCTTTTTTCACTGCTACCTGGATTTGCTCACTCACTTTACCTGTATGATATATTATAAGACCTAGGTCCCTTTCCTTTTCTATCATTCTAATATTGTTCTCGCCCATTCTGCAATTATGTTCCACATCTGATTTACCCATGTGGATGACTGTACATTTATCTACATTAAACTCCATTTGCCAGCTAGCAGACCATTCTCAAATTTTATCTAAATTCAACCTCAATATATCCACTTCTGCTTTATATGAGACACCTCTGCATAGTTTTGTGCCAGCAGCGAATTTTGCAATCATGGATCCAATATCAATGTCCATATCGTTTATATATATCAAGAACAAAATTGGTCCCAAAACTGAGCCCTGTGACACTCCACTATTTACCTTCACACCACTCAGAGTACTCCTTATTTATGCCCGCTCTCTGCCTTCTTCCGGTTAACCAATTTTAAATCCATTTGGCAACTTCACAAATTCGATGTGATTTTAACTTTCGAAATAATCTTTTATGAGGTACTCTTATCAAAGGCCTTAGCAAAATCAAGATAAATAATATCCACTGGCTTCCCTTTATCTATCATTTTAGTAAGTAATCTCCTCCATGAATTCTAATAGATTTGTTTAGCACGATCTCCCTCTAGTAAACTAATGCTGACTATTTCTAATTAGATTAAATTTGTCTAAATGCATTACAATGTTTTCTTTGATTATTGGTTCTAACAATCCTGGAGGACAGGGGCGACCGACCCCAACCAGGAACGTCCACAGGTGGCGGATAGTGGGGCGACCGACCCCAACCAGGCACAACCAGGAACCACCTCCAGATATGGAGCGTCCACAGGTGGCGGATAATGGAACCACCTCCAGATATGGAGTGTCCACAGGTGGCGGATAGTGGGGCGACCGACCCCAACCAGGCACGTCCACAGGTGGCGGATAGTGGGGCGGCCGACCCCAACCAGGCACAACCAGGAACCACCTCCAGATATGGAGCGTCCACAGGTGGCGGATAGTGGAACCACCTCCAGATATGGAGCGTCTACAGGTGGCGGATAGTGGAACCACCTCCAGATATGGAGCGCCAGCTGCGATATAAGCCAGGTATAATAACTGGACGAATAAGCAGTCGTGGACACACCGGCAGTGTATTCCAGCAGGATGGGGTGGGTCAACAGGTGGCACTGCTTTCCCCACTGAAATACCCCATGTGTCCTATGACGGGTACACCAAGCGGGTAAGAGCCGCTATATGCTCTAGCCACGGGAAGGAAACCACAGTAGACAAACCAACCTACTGCCTTGCAGGTACCATCAGGAGATGGAAAGGCTATGGGAGACAACCCAAAACAGAAAACTCAACCCGACCTGCCGAAGAGGGAGTGTGTCAGCTACGGTGCAGGAACTGGGAAAAATCAGGGCACACATGCATCAACAGGATATGGTCATGCGACAGTCTACTCTATCGTCATGGTGTCACTCCTACAAGTTACAACCATGGAAAAGCGGTGCCGGGTCTCCTGCCTCAAAGGGACCCACCCAAGCAACCGGTGCCTCTGCTAACCTAGTGGTTATAGGGAGGCAGAGTAGTGCGACTGATCAACAAACAAGGAACCTAAAAGTGGTACAATGGAATGCAGAGGGCGTGAGAAACAAGAAACCCGAACTGCAAGAATTTCTCAAGGAAAACAATATAGACATCATTTGTATTCAGGAAACTCATCTAAAGCAATTCAAAAATTTTCCATCAGAGGATATGAATGTTTCCGGTAAGATAGGGAAAAAAGATCCAAAGGAGGAATAATAACACTAGTCAAAAACTCTATACCAACAGTAGAAACAAATAGATCTGGACCAGATGAATTAGAATACATCACAGTAAAGATCGTCTAACTCAGCAGAGACTCAATGATAACAAACTGCTATAGTCCACCAGCCACAGCTCTGGCAATACACTAAGTCAAAAATGAAGAGTCAAGACATCTCATAGTGGGAGAATTTAACACTCATTCCCCAAGCTGGGGCTATGAAACAATGGACCAGAGAAACCAGGAGGTAGATAATTGGATAATAGAACAATTGTAGAACTTGAAAAGATTACAAAACTGCAATCCATGACCGACAGAAGAGACTGCAGAGCCCAGCTGCAATCAGAAAAACTCAGAAGACTGACTGACCATCCAATGCACCAGGGACTAAACAATTTCAGAAATGGGAAACTAAAGCGGAGAAACTTTGCAGAAATAGCCAAAGCAAAGATGCCCGAAGACCCCATGAACGCACTAGCACCAAAGTCCATCCCTACTGTACGAAAACCTACCTGGAGGCAGCATATACTTCCAGAGGTGGTAGAAAATATACCAGGTATTGGAAACAAAAACTGCCAGTCTGAAAAAGAAAGAAGAGATACCACCCTGAGTTACATAACGGAAAACTACCTAAGCATGGACTGGACCCATGCATACACCGACGGTTCCGTAACAAATACAACACAGAACGGAGGGGCAGGAGCATTTCTGAACCTACCAAATGGCAGAAAAATAACACTGTCATTCGCTACTGGAAAATACACAAGCAATTTCAGAGCGGAGGCAGAGGCACTGAGGGCGGCAGTGGAAGAAATGGTGACAGGTAAAAGGAATGAAAACCACATAGTCCTGCTTACAGATGCTCTGGCCGTAGTCACAGCACTAAAAAGCCAGAAAAATACTGAACTTAATGATTTAAGAGCAGTACTCTGTCAACTATGCCAGCAGGCCGCACCAAAAAGGGTAGTGATGCTGTGGGTATCATCTCACTGCAACATCCAAGGCAGCGAGGAGGCAGACAGACTGGCAAAAGAAGGTGCAAAACTACCACAACCAGATACTAGTATGACATACGAAGAGTCAAAACGGCTTATTAGAGCTAGATACATGACCAAATGGGAAATCGAACATACTGGCTACACCAAAAACGATGCCTATTACCAGTTGTACAGAAGAGAGCAGGTCGTGGTCTTCAGACTTCGCACTGGCCACAATAGACTCAGGTACCACCTATTCAACAAATTGAAGATAGGTGGCACCGACGAATGCCCGTGTGGCACCGCGAAAATGACCACTGAGCATTTGCTGCAAAACTGCCCAACATACAAGGATCAGAGAGAGCAGATGTGGCCACCACCAGTGGCAACACTAGACAAGCTCTATGGCAGTGTCGACAGCCTCAGGATGACGGCTGCTTTTTTCAAAAAAATAATGGTTACTGTCTGACTGCGTACGATGAAGAAGAAGAAGAAGGATAATAGAAAACAAGCTCATCCTAATAAATAGGCCAGATGATAGGTATACATATTACTCTAGAATATGGAAAAAAATTAGTACTCCGGACCTAGCGATGGCAACAGACGACCTTCAACTGCTAATAACAAGAACAGTCAACAGCCAACTGGGTGGGAGTGGCCATATCCCAATAACTTTAGAAATATGTAACATGGGACAAACAGAGATAACAGATGGTGGACCAATATGCACCCAAGCTGGAATTTTAAAAGAGCAAACTGGACTCTATTTAGAGAAAATGTAAATAAACTCTGTCAAAATATATCCCATGCCAAAAATGTAAACAATAATGTTGCCATCATGACGGAGGCTATCATCCAGGCAGCAAAGAAATCAATACCACGTGGAAAACTATAAACCATATTGGCGCAATAAACTATGAAAAATGCACAAAGAACTAAGCGAAGCAAGAGATACCATGGAAACAAATCCTTCACCAGAAAACATAGGGAAACACAGCAAAATTAAAAACACATTCGTAGAACAAAAGAAGGAGGAGATAAAAAGAAGTTGGCATGAAAAGACTGAAAGCCTCAACATGGACAGGGATACAAGTAAACTCTAGAACCTGACAAGAGCCTTAAATGAAGAAACCAGAGGGAGCCATGGGAATACAGTCATTAGGGAAAATGAAAAACATACAGGGAAAATGGCAGCAAACATCATGGCCGAATTTTTCAGAGAGGAGAGTACTTCAACATTGACACGAGAATGCAAACTAGAGGTCAAAAAAGAGATAAAAGAGAACCTGAAGACACAGAATGCTGTTCCCTGCATGAAAGCATCACTAAAAATGATAGAGTTAAACACTGCTATTTATAAACTTGAAAAACAAGAAGGCTCCAGGAAAAGATGGCATCACAAACGAAATTATTAAAAACCTAGATCAAGAAGAAAACTCCTGAAAATCTTCAATCAATCATGGAGCACGGGTAAGATCCCAGACCAATGGCAGGTGGCTATCATTATCCCGATCAGAAAACCAAAAAAGGACAAGACAAGCAAGGAAAGCTATAGGTCAAAAGGCCTGCTCAGCTGTGTTGGAAAAGTCATGGAGAAAATTGTAAACGCAAGACTAATAAAACATCTGAAAAAAACCCATCTTCTACTCAATTTACAGTCAGCTTTTAGGAAAAACCGCAACACAGAAGACCAACTAGTGTACCTAACCCAAGAAATAGAAAATGCATTCCAGGGTTAGGAAAAAGTACTTGCATTCTTTGTGGATATGGCAAAAGCTTTTGACAAGGTATGGAGAGAAGGACTCCTCCTAAAACTAGTAAACAACAAAATAGAAGGGAGAATGTACAGCTGGATTCGAGACTTCCTCCGATACAGAACAGCAAGAGTCAAATTAGATGGATCACTGAGCCATAGAATAACTCTCCAACAAGGCGTACCCCAGGGAGGAGTCATCTCTCCTACCCTCTTTATCCTGTTCATAAGCGGCACAGCGGGAAAACTCCCAAAGAAAGTATCTCGTGCCCAACACGCTGACGACTTCGCGATGTGGAGCGCTGCAGAAAAACTATCAACATCTAAAAATAGAATGCAGACAGCACTGGACACTGTTGGAAAATGGGTTACAGATTGGGGATTACAGATTAACATCTCAAAGACAGTTACAACATATGCTTCTCACTGTCCAACACCAATGAAGAAACAAAACTTAATCTAAATGGCAAAGATCTTGTACAAGAAAATACCCCTGTGTATCTCGGAGTTAAAATGGACAAGAGACTCACATGGAGGGAACACATACAGGACATAGAACAAAAAGCTACCAAAAAACTATCCCTCATGAAGAATCTGGCTGGAACAACCTTGGGTTCAAATAGCAACATCCTTAAAAATGTATACACTGGCACAGTCCGGCTGGTACTTGAATATGGCATGACAGCCTGGACCACAGCATCAAAAACAAACACGGAACACCTAAACAAAATTCAAAATATAGGCTTAAGGATAATAACAGGAGGAATGAAGACTACACCAATCAAGAAAATGGAAACATCTACAAATATAAGACCTTTAAATACTAGACGAGAGGAAAGAGTGCTGACACATAGTGAAAAGATGCTACGCATGCCTGATCATCCCATACACATATAATACCCAGTTAAAAATAGGCTAAAGAGAACCAGCGTCATAAATAATAAATATATCCAACCACCTACACCAAAAATATGGAGAACTGATTCCCAACCAACCTGAAGAAACAGAAATGCTTATCAACTATGAAGAGCCAAGCTGCAACATAAACAACATCAAAATAAGTACAGAGATCCCAGGAATCAGAAGAAAAGACCAACACAGTGTCCACAAGCTGAAAGCTTTAGCACAAGCAATGAATGAGGTGAAATATAATACCAAGGAATGGACACAGGTGTACACAGATGGTTCAGGCCGAAACGGGGGAGGAGGCATATTCATAAGACACAAAAGTGGAAATATAACATAGGAGTCCTCCCAACGGAAAGTTATCCACAAACCTCAGAGCAGAATCGATGGCCGTCCTGCAAGCACAGAGAATACTTCAAACAGAAAGGCAACCTCCAACAAAAATAGCTGTATTCACAGGTTGCAGAGAATTATTAGAGACAATACAAAAAACAAACAACAAACCACTGTTATCAGAGATCTGAGCAGAACTAGAACAACTCCAAAGATCCTCAGCAATAGCACTCCAGTGGCTCCCCTCCCATTGCGGAATCACAGGAAACGAGAGAGCTGACGCTCTGGCAAGGGATGGCAGCAAAGAGGCACAATTTAATCATCGAGTACCATACAGAGAAATAAAGAACATCATCAGAAATCAGTATATACACCAATGGAGAGAAGACAGAAACATAAGCAGTACACCAATTCACCAACTCAAAAGAAATCAACAAACTACCTTATTTCGTCTGAGAACTGGACACTGCAGACTACTAGAGCATCTATACCGACTGAAGATCTCACACACCGATGAGTGCCCATGTGGAACAGGAGGCCAGAACCCTGAGCATATTCTACAGGAATGCCCAACCTATAGAGAAATGAGATGTCAGACCTGGCCAGAGGGTGCAGAGCTGAGACAAAAGCTGTGGGGCAGTCACTCCTGGTGAAGACTACAGACTTCATCATGGCGACTGGCCTGCAGATTTAGCATGACCAAAAGATCCTGAACGCAAAGAAGAAGAACAGACTATGCTAGTTAAACTCACCGGTCTATAATTTACTGGGTCTGATTATTTTGCCCTTTTTGAATAAGGGGATCACTCCTGCATCTTTCCAATCCCCTGTAACAATCCCCTTTTGCAAGTGATTGAGAACATAATATAGCCAATGGTTTTGCTGGTTGGTCTCTAATTTCAAAGATAAATTTTGGATGAATATCATCTTGCCCTGGACATGTATTCACTTTCAACCCTTCTAATTTTTTAAAAACCATTTGTGATCTGAACTCTGTGTTTACTAAGCACTTAAAAATGAAAGATTTGGAAAACTATTAAAAAATTTACAAAATTATTTTTAAATGCTCAAAGAAAAGATGGTTCTAATGGGTGTCTTCTTCTTCTTCTTCTTCGTACGCTGTCAAACGTCAACCTCTAATGGGTGTAAATTATCAACATCAATAAGCACGAAAGATAAAGATTAAATATTGATTTAGTTCTGCTGATGACAAAATCTCCCTCTCTTTAAGACATTAACAATTACCATTTTGTTTGACTACTCATTTGTAATAAACATACCTGTAACAAAGAGGGTGAATGCCATCTTTGACTGGGAACAGGAAAACAGCTGTATTTTCTTTAGGTGTAATCATAGAAACCATACCAAGTACTGGATCCACTGGCAAGCGATACGCATCGCTGGAAAGCAACCAATGTGCTGAAGTGTAAGACAACAGCTCCTGGCTTTCATAGCGCTCAAATTTGTCTAGATATATATTTGCAGTGCGACAGCATTCAGCATAAAGTATCTGTTCCTCATCTACAGCTGCCATTATTAGCTACAATATATAAAGACATATTTCAGTTTGTTAGATATCCTGTAAATTATAAAAATACATTTCTTAGCTGTTTCGTTCAAATACAACATTAAGCAGACTGGCCATGGAGAGAGAGGTACTGAGAGTTTAGCTAGGAGACTGGCTGGAAAGGAATGAGAGTTTAGCTCACCGACTTACTAGAAGCGATTGATAGGCTGCTACTAGTTAGCAGGCTGTTTAGGAGTTTGTAAGAGAGAGTATGAGTTGCAGGGTGACTGAACCAGCATACGCCTTTGAGTCTTAGCCCGTCGCTTTATAAGGTGTGTGTTGGACACCTTGTGACCAGAAGAGATCTGAATGTGTGTGTGGTGTGTGCAGGACACCAAGGCAATGATGTATGTTCTGAAGTATGTGTATACACAGATCGATTGAGTGTGTGGCCACATATGAGTATACGTTGAACAGATTGAATGTGCAATGTAAAGATCACCTGCCTGTAGGGGTCTGAATGTGTAATGTAAAGATCACCTGCCTGAAGAAATCTGAGTGTGAGTGAATGCACAGAAGACGATCGTGAAGGTGAGTTTGTGAGAGTGTGCAGATAAGGGGAGGAGAGTATAGCGGCTAGAACTTGGTTGTAAGTAGTTGGGAAGAGTTAACAAAAGCTAATGCTTAAAACTTCCGCTGTAGTTAATATTTATATTAAGATATATAATATATGATTGTTTAGTTAAGATGTATTTCGTGTACTTTAATTATATTGATAGAATGTGTTGTTTATAATAATATCGTTTTTGATTAAATATGACACCGGTTGCTGAAGAGTGATGCTGTGTAATTGCTGAGTGTGGTTGTGTTATGAATGATGTGGATGCATGTAGTAATATTCTAGATAGCTAACTACTGTGGAGCGCCTTACGCTGCCATATATGTACTAAATGGATGATTCTGTGAAGGTGGTCTGTGGTTGAGTAGCCGCTCCTGAAGCCTGACTGCTTTCGTGGTTTATTTTCACCTCATTGTTTCTCAAGTCTCTTCACAATCACTCATGCAAAAAGTTTGTACATTAATGAAAGTAAACAGAATGGATGGTAGTTTGCCAGTTTCTCTGTGTCTCCTTTCTTGCAAATCAAAACTGTTTTATTTACAGAAGAACAGTGAGCTGTGGACATAGCAAGAATTCTCAGTTTAGAGTCTACAACTGCACGAACAATCCGTGAATCTGCAGAAAAAAACTAAATTATGTGCTCAAAGTGTAACTTAATTAGCTGCTACAAAGTCAACTCCTAAAAGAAGTGGCATAATGGACAATTGTGAAAGATTGCTAAACATCTGGAATGAGAATCAACATTAGTATAATTCTTCTTGTTTGGTCCATACAGGCAAAAGTTCTCAGTTTATTTAAATATTTAAAACAACAAGACAGTGGCAGTGCTGAAACTGGCAAGTCATGGGTGGTTTGAATGTTTTAAGTGGGACTTAAACTTGAACAACGTACATGTGAGTCTGTAAGTGCAGATAAAGAAACAACTGCTGCTTATCCTACAGTACTGAAGAAAATAATTGAAGATGGTAGATACACATCGCAACAGATTTTTAATGTAGATGAAACAGGACTGTTTTGGAAATGAATAGCCAAAACATACATTTCAAAGGAAGAAAAATGTGCATCTTGGTTCAAGAAGGCAAAAAAAGATCATATAACTCTCTTGCTTGAGGATAATGCTGCTGGAGATCTAAAGCTCAAGCCTTTGCTTGTTTATCATGCTGAGACATCTAGAACTATGAAAGACTACTCAAAAGTGGCTTAGTCACTAGAATAGCTTTTGAAAAGTGGTTTTTTGCTTTATGGCAGTGTCGACAGCCTCAGGATGACAGCTGCTTTCTTCGAACAAATTCAAATTGACGTCTGACAGTGTACGAAGAAGAAGAAGAAGAAAAGTGGTTTACTGGATATTTCTGCCCTGTCATAAAGACATATTGGAGGATAAATAACCATAAACACAAAGATTTGCTTATTCTAGATAACGGCAACAAGTCACCCAACTAAACCAGCTGACTTATCAGATGTCCAAGAAATGTTTCTGGCTTCAAACACATCTTGTATGATCAAACCAATTCAACATCCAAGGTCCATTATTTGCGGTGCACATTTGCATAATTAACTGAGTTTACAGATGGTAAAAATAGGCCTAATATAAGATAAATTTGGCTATCAACAATATATATAATGCATGGTAGGAAGTGAAAACAACCAATATGATGACAAAGGCTGAAATGATGAGGACCAAATTGACTCTTTACCCTGAAGTGATCATCACAAGGGCCCAAATTACCCTCTACCTATCAGCAATAATTAGGGGGAAGTGTGCCTCCATTAGCCTCTGTCCCTTCCAAACACCATCACTGCTACTGTTCCAGCCATCAAGGAAATATTTTATATGTGTTTATTTATCGTATTTTTATGTATAGTACACATTTATTGATGTTTATAGGACAGAAGTGTTGTTTTTTTTTAGTCTTTATTCAATAAGTAAGTATGTGAGAATACTTTGGCAGAAATGTACGTAAGTAACATAGCCCCAATTTATATAACATTGGTAATATCTATATTAATATCTATAATAAAATTGGTTTCACTTAACACTAAAGTAAAATGTAAAGATCCAGTCCCGCTGTGCGAAACATAGGAAATATGGTGCTAGGCACATTTTATTCTGTGCCTGGGTCAGTCACAGGGACCAGTTTATGATCAGAAAAAAAATCCCGCACCAACTTAATACTGTTCCAGTTAAATTCTTGGTTTCTGGAACCTAGCTCACGACATTAATCAAGGAATTCCTATATATACATGCATATATATTTTTCCTCTCCCAGAAATACGGGAAAACTGGAAAGAAGACTGAAATACAGTTGCCAATGAAGGAAGATTTACAGCAGTGTACCAATTATAGAGGAATAATGTTATTATTGATACCCGAAAAAGTTTTGAAGAGGATCATTCTATAGAAATTTAAAAAGGCAATAGATGACCAGTTGAGGGATAGGCAGGCTGGCTTTCGACAAAACAGGTCCTGTACAGACCAGATAGCAACACTGAGAATAATAATTGAACAAAGTGTGGAATGGAACTCTCCGCTGATAATAGAATTTGTGGACTACAAGAAAGCTTCTGACAGCTTCAACAAAGTATCACTATGAAAGTTGCTCAGACACTATGGAGTACCCCCAAAGTTCTCTAATATAATTCAGAAAACATATGAAGCAACGAGATGTTGAGTGCTACACGAAGTTCAACTTTCTGAACCCTTTAAAATAAGAACAGGGGTTCGGCAGGGCTGTCTGCTATTACCATTAATCTTCCTGCTGGTCATTGACTGGATTATGAAGTAGACATTATCTTCAAGCAACAACAGCATTAAATGGACATTGACAAGACAACTTGAAGATCTCGACTTTTGCCGATGATTTGGCTCTTCTGTTCCCATACCCACAGCCAAATGCAAAATAAGATGTGTATACTTGAAGAGAGTTTGTAAATGGTTACCTGCAAAAAATACAAGGGTGGAAATGGTACAACAAGATCACCAATGTGGAACTGATGGGAAAAACAGGACAAATACCAATGTAGCATAAAATACAGAGGAGGCGATGGATAGACCACACATTACGGAAACCAGTGGATAACATTACCAGACAAGCTCTGTTCTGGAGTCCACAGAACAAGAGAAGTAGAGGAAGACCGAGACACTCATGGAAGAGGGAACTGGAAGCAAATGTAAAAGCAGCAAACATGACGTGGACAAAATTGGCTCATGATAGGAAGACTTCGCAAGTATTTGTTGAGGATCTATGCTCCACTGGGAGTTGACAGGTTTTTGATTGATTGATATGTATATATATGTATATATAAGCAGGATAAAAGCTAACGATCAGGAACTCGAAGTGGTTGACCGTTTTAAATATCTAGGTCCGATTGTCAGTGATGAAGGATCAAAATGTGAGGTGTTGGCCAGAATTGCACAGACAATAGCGGCACTTGCACGGCTTAACAAAATCTGGCAAGATAAATGGTTAGCACTATGCACGAAAATCAGATTAATGCATACACTGGTCCTGTCAATATTCCTCTATGCTTGTGAGACATGGACAGTTACAGCTGACCTTCAACGAAGGATACAGGCCTTGGAGATGAGATGTTTCCAAAGACTTTTAAGTCACATAGATCGAGTTACAAATGAGGAAATACGAGATAGAATTAAGCAATAGGGCCTTTTGAAGACCTCTTGGCAACTGTCAAAAGAAGGAAACTTGCTTGGTACGGTCACATATTGAAATCAAATGGTCTTGCAAATGCAATCCTCCACGGAAAGGTGCATGGCAGACGACGTTGTGAGTATGTCTTCATGTGTGTCCCAACGACCTCACCGTTTACGGGATAACCTGATCTGACCTGATATATATATATATATATATATATATATATATATATATATGTATATATATATATATATATATATATATATATATATATATATATACATACATATATATATATATATATATATATATCTATATATATATATATATATATATATATATATATATATATATATATATATATATATATATATATATATATATATATAAGCTGATGAGGTAGAAGACGCAATGAAGCACATGAAGATAGGGTAAGCACCAGGACCAGATCACATTACAACAGAAGAAATCGGAAATGAAGTTGGTCATAAAGTTTTTAATGATATCTACCAAGCAACCTATTGAAATTTATTTTCACAACAATACCAAAGAAACCCAGCACGCTAGAGTGTCGTACACCGAATGATCAGACCTATTACAAAATTATTATTCAGAATTACAACATGAAGAGTCAGAAGTAGAATAAAACTGGAAATAAGCTACAAACAGTTTGGTTCTGCTGTAGGCAAAAGCATAAGCAATGTTGCATTCCCCTTAAAATTAGAACGCTTAGTATTAGAAAGAGCCATAGAAGTAAACAATAGAACATAGGCTAAAAAAAAAATGTAATCCTCGAGCAAAATTGCTTCAGGAATATTTTCAGAATACTATGTGTGTATATCTAAAAAAAACACAAAACATCTTAAAAGAGCTGGATATTATTACAGAATACAACTGACATTTGTTTGTAACACTAGTAACAGTGACAGCAGCATGAGATTATGTCTAGGAAACTACTTTAGCCACAACAAAGGCCATAATTGTGAATGACTGAGTGACGGTATAGAAGAAACAAACCATACTAGGTTGCACAGTGTCTGGAAATGTGTAAGAAGTAGTTTAAAGAGATGGGCACAAGACGTTCAATTGATGTAAATCAAATGACTACATACTCAATCACTGTTGTTAGTGTTACTACAATTTAAAGTAAAGTACTAACTTACTAACTACTAACTAGTGTTTAGTGTTACAGAGCAGTTGTGATTGGAGCGGCTTTTTGCAAAAGATATGCAACATGATGATGATGAAATTGCAACAATTACATCGCAACTCTACCGCCTTTTGCCCTGTCCACCACGAACATACTGAAATTTAATTGTTTGTATGACAATCTGAATAATAGAAAATGGAAAGCCATGTTGTTCTTGTTGTCAACAAATGGCGTCCATAGTTTCCACACTTACAATGTGGTAACTGTCTACTATGACCGGTTCAGTTACTAACAGAGAATAACAGCAAACAAATTAAATTTATTTCTGCGCCTATATTTGATTACAACTTTTAGCCAGCATGTTGTATACCTTTTACTTTGAATGTACGATGTATTTCATGAGTGAAATCAACATCAAAGAGTGCAGTAAACATTAACCAACGGAATCAGCCATGACACCTTCAAACTTTGATTTCATTGGTTAACCACATCAACACTGATTCCCAACGTTCGCGGGTAAAATAATAACTAAAACCTCTTAACTGAACAATTAAGAAAACAAAGTACCAATTAAGTCATTCAATATTCATTCATAAATCAAGAAGCAATTTTACTTTAAAAGCAAAAGATAAATCTCATAAAAAGGTGATATTACCTTTGTTTCCCCAAAAAATTACATTTATCTGACGGTCTTGGAATGATAAATATTTTTGTAATAAACGATCATTTCGACGTTAATTCTGAGGCTTACCCGACCGTATATGACTAGTCGGTGATGAATAAAAGCCGCTTGCCCATTTAATCCCATCGCATTGTACTGACTTAACTTAACTTTACTTCATTATACTGGTTTAGAAGGCTCTACAGAGTCTGTATATAACTATCCACGGATACCGAAAATACTGTGAGCATTCAATCTATTTTTGAACGCATTCCAAGAATTCACCACTCTCTGACTAAAAAAATATTTCTTAATATCTAGTCTAGTCTTGTCTTAAACAATTTGTAGATGTGCCCTCTTGTTCTTGTAGCAGGTCATACTTTGAAAAAATTGGTATGGTCTAATTTATCCTTCCCATTTATTAATTTCTTAACGAGGAGGCTGATGTTGAGACGATGACTGAAGCCCTGAATTCGGCATTAATCTCCACGGCATCTGAAGTTCTAGGTAGGTGCAGGATTAAGAAGAAAGCATGGATCACGAGTGAAATACTGGATTTATGTGACAAGAGACGACAAATTAAGAGAGCGAAGAAAACACTAGATGGGATTCAGCAATATAGAGAGATAAATGGTAACATAAAGGCCAAGATGAAACAGGCCAAGGTGGAATGGATAACGACTCAGTGTGCAGATATCGAACAAAATCTAGGAAGAAATGATGCCAAGAGGGCATATAAATTAGTCAAGGACTTAGTAAGGCCTATACAAAGTCGAAATACAACGATTCAGGACAAGAGTGGGAAATGTCTCACAGAAGCTCAAGACATTCGTGAGCGCTGGAAAGAGTACTGTTCGGAACTATATAAGTATGAAGGTCGAGGTGACCCAAGAAACGCAATGTCTCCTGAAGTGAGTCTGATAGAGGAAAATCATACGATAACAAGGGAAGAAGTATATGAAGCCGTGAAAATGCTGAAGAGAGGGAAGGCTGTAGGTGTGGATAATATCCCAGCAGAGCTCCTACAAGTGGGAGGTGAGGCAACAATTGATACCCTGACATACATCTGCTATAGAATTTGGCAGACAGGAGAGTGGCCCACCAGCTGGACAAAATCAGTCATTATACCATTGCCTAAATCAGGAAACCTAAATATGTGTCAGAACTATCGAACAATCAGTCTGATAAGTCATCCAAGTAAAGTTCTCTTGAGAATAATACTTAACAGACTGAAACCACAGGCAGAGAATATCATTGCCGAAGAACAAGCGGGCTTTCGAGCGGGAAGGAGTACCATCGAGCAGATATTTAATCTTCGGCTAATGAATGAGAAGTACTCAAAGTATCAACAACAACTCTACAATGCCTTCATTGACTTTAGAAAGGCGTTTGACATAGTGTGGCATGCGGCGCTATGGTCAACAATGAAGCAGTATAAGTTCAACAGTGATATTGTGAGGGTAATTGCAAACCTTTATAAGCAGGCGACAAGCGCAGTCTCTGTAGAGGGAACGCTTGGCGATTGGTTCCGTAGGACGGTGGGTGTGAGACAGAAATGTATACTCTCCCCAACACTCTTCAATATATTCTTGGAGAGAATAATGGAGACGACCTTAAAGGGACATGTTGGCACGGTTAAAATTGGTGACAGGTTTATCACAAACTTCCGATTTGCTGATGATATTGATGTATTGGCAGGCACAGAAAGGGAACTCCAGGAGTTGATTGGTAGATTGGATAGAGCGGCCCTGAGTTTTGGTATGGAAATAAATGCAGATAAAACAAAGCTCATGACCAATTACATAACAGGGTTTAAATCTGTAATAGAGGCAAATGGGCAGGAACTTGAGGTGGTAAAACGTTTCAAATATCTGGGATCGTTGATCAGCGAAGAGGGATCGAAGCCAGAGGTAATTGCAAGAATATCACAAACAACAGCGGCGCTGACTAGGCTGAAACCTATCTGGAAAGACAAGCGACTCGCCCTCGCCAGACTAATGCGCTCTTTGGTGCTATCAATATTTATGTATGCCTGCGCGAACTGGACCATTACAGCAGATATCCAGGGCAGAATACATGAAATGGAAATGAGGTGCTATAGAAAACTCCTAAATGTTACATATAAGGATCGTGTCACGAACTTAGTAATACGTCAGAGAGTTGAAGACGCTATTGGTCCTTTTGAAGATCTGTTCACAGTTTTCAAAAGACGAAAGATGGCCTGGTACGGGCACGTAAGGTGCAAATATCGCAGCCAAGCTGTAAACTACGACACAACGCATTCCGTTCTCTGGACTACATTCTGCTACTTACGCCCTTTCAGGGTTTGGTAGTGGGCGATTGAGAACGAACGAAGGCGAAGAAGAAGAAGAACCTCTACATACAGACCAGGCGACATCATCAATGTTTATAACATGTGAAGAGGCAGAACATTTCCAAACTGAAAAGTGGGTTCCATGCAGCGGGCTTTACCAGGGTTCTGGACGGATATACAGTTCTGCGTGGCTATATTGGTAGATATATGGGTATTTCTGTAGGTTGCTGTCGAATATACCGCTACAGAGCGCTTGGATAATGCAGCTCGCATGAATCCTGACTGGTTTGACAAAGAAGAAAGGGGCAGTTAAGACGTTATTGGAAAAATATAAAACGTGTCTGGACTACACCAAATAGGATTTCTCTTTGTCTTCAAAAAGGCAAATTTCGTAAATGTTTGTAAGATTGTTCAAAGCAAGCTCAGAACTATGCCGAAAGTCTGGTTCAGTATCAAGGTAGATGAAATTCAGCGATATGCAGATGTAAACTACTCGAAACAGTTTTACGATGCTTTGAAAGTAGTCTGCTGTCTCCGATCTATAACTCATCTCATGGCCACAATGGATGGCATGGTATTGCTGGACCGACAAATGTCAAATCTTTGAAAGGGATCAAGATGGTGAACAGCGCATGAGCTGCAGTGATCAGCAACCCATAGCTGACTGCTAGCGTCAGGGCCAGCGAACCATAGCTGCCAAGACCCTTCTACACCTCCACGCGGTGATCCTGGATAACAGGCTGCAGCAGGGCAGACTGGCTAAGGAGGAGGGATCGAAGAGGGAATGCTAACCCGGTACTCAAAAAATGCTTGCTGAAGTTGGATGTGTTGTACCGATGGGTGCAAATATCGCAGCCAAGCTGTAAACTACGACACAACGCATTCCGTTCTCTGGACTACATTCCGCTACTTAGCCCTTTCATGGTTTGGTAGCGGGAGATTGAGAACGAACGAAGAAGAAGAAGAAATTTTTGGAGTGCCTGTAAGAGCCCTTCAGTGCTATCCTAAAATGTCTGTCCACCATCAGTGATCATGTTATAGCATGCGTATCTCAAGTTGCTTTCAAAGAATGGCTCGACATCCACCCTCCATGGTTGAGGTCACGAATACGATCAGCCTAATGTCCAACGGCAAGGTCCCTGGGTCCTATGATAGTCATGCTGAGATCTACCATGCAGATGGTCCTGTGCTTTTCATGAAATCACAGGTGACAATTCCGTAAATTGGCATAAATTGACAATAAAATAGTTGAAGTATCTAGAATCTATAAGTAGAGAAGGTAGAACCAAAGCACAACGAAGAGCAAGAATTAGAACCAAAGCACAATGAAGAGCAAGAATTAGAACCAAAGCACAATGAAGAGCAAGAATTAGAACCAAAGCACAATGAAGAGCAAGAATTAGAACCAAAGCACAATGAAGAGCAAGAATTAGAACCAAAGCACAATGAAGAGCAAGAATTAGAACCAAAGCACAATGAAGAGCAAGAATTAGAACCAAAGCACAATGAAGAGCAAGAATTAGAACCAAAGCACAATGAAGAGCAAGAATTAGAACCAAAGCACAATGGAGCAAGAATTGCACAAACAACAAATACTTCACTGGGATAACATTTCTATTTTAAAAAAACTAATCCACTAGAATGTCAGATCATATTAACCTTTAGCACGCCAGATTCTTTTTGAAAAATATTTGACCTAATTAATTTTCTTAATTAGTCACCATGGTAGTCGTTTTTCAAAATTTTTAATTTTTATGTTTGTTTGTCAATAAATATGATTTTCTGGCGTGTAGACACACAATAGGATAACAAACATGTGGGTGTTATTGTTGTTGTTGTGTGTTTGTTAGTTTTTGAGATACAAAAAGTTGAAGTTGAAAATTTATGAAAATCTCGGAAAATATTTGGGCTCGACCACTAGGCCTAGTCGCTTCGATAGAAAACCATGGAAACCATAACAACGTATCGATACTGTGTTTACAATATTGACACAACTGTTAGTTTCCAATTCAAACGTAGTTCTTTCATTTAAACAAACAAAATTAAAAAATCTACTCGATAAAGATCTTTCCCAACAACCTACTTCCCCTTTCGCAAAAAGTCGGCTTGCTCCAAACGGCGTATACAAAATTAAAACTGTTCAAAAGCCATTTGTAATCGCACATACGATACTTTAACCGGCAAAATATCGTGTATATATGGAGCATGTATTCAGCAGTAAAAAATGGCTGTTGGGAGTGACTCCGTATAAAAAAAAAAAAATTTTCCGTACACCGTTTTTGTAGGCCTAGTGAGTCGAGTAGCACTCGACCGTGGCGTGCTAAAGGGACATATTGAATGACTTAAGAAAACAAGCAAACTTCATTGGTCCGATCACGTGCCAAGATCCAATAGAATGTCAGACCGTTTGAAGACCTATTGATTTAAAAGACAAGCAAATTACAGTGGTACAATCACGTGCCAAATTTTTAAAAAAGGCTACCCAACATTATACACAATTGATCAATCAAGGAAACAAGACAGAAGAAGACATAGGATGCACAAGAGATCAGTCAAGGAAACAAGAAAGAGAAGAAGACATAGGATGCACAAGAAATCAGTCAAAGAAACAAGAAAGAGAAGAAGACATAGGATGCACAAGAAATCAGTCAAGGAAACAAGAAATAGAAGAAGACATAGGATACACAATAGATCAGTCAAGGAAACAAGAAAGAGAAGAACAGATAGGATGCACAATAGATCAGTCAAGGACACCAGGAAAGAGAAGAAGACATAGGATGCACTGAACATTGTTTAGAAATTGACCGGAAACCTTTTAAAGGGGTAGAAATACTGCTGATGGACAGACAGTGGCGGAAATAGAAGTAGAAGAGAAAGAAAAAATGTTAAAGAGGAGGAAGAAAAAGAAGAAGAACAAGAACAAGAAACATATCTATTAATAAAATGCATCTGAACTGTTAATCTTTTGGCAAATTTTTACTCCATAAATTCACTCACGAGGTATTAGAATTAACATATTTTCTAAGGAAAACACATTTTTTTTCAAGATCCCGTAGTTCTTCTATTTCTTTAAATCAAAGTATTGAAATCATGGTACTTAACCGTTTTCTGTCCTTTATCTTAGCTTACCTAAATTCGTAAATAAATAAAGACTCGCGTACGTCTAGGTGACAATAAATAGAACAACCGAAAAAAATAGCCCCGCCAAAATAACGTCTACAATCAAGTAAGGAACCAAATGCCCTAGAAAGGGAAGCAAAAATTGAGACCTCCAGGGGGAGGGAGGGGGTGAAGATTTCTAGAGGTTTCATCTAAATATCGAGAAAAACATGCAACTAAGCCAACTGTACCTTCACGTGGTACTCCCTGTTTCTACCAACGCGGATCTGGCAAATGACGAGCAGCTGGCGCCAACAAACCAGTTCCCCGCCCAACCCCCTCCCCAAGTCTATGGAAGTAAAATCTTAGACTATTGCCATTGGTGAGGCACATGCTACAGAAACCCCTGACAGAGCAGGCCCTCCAATAGATGCGGCAGATGCTGGGCCCACCGATGCGTGGGTATGTCACGATCCTTATTGTGACCTCGCCTAGAGATCATCCCTGGTTAAACAAGATACGAGAAAGTTTACAGTCTGCCCTAGCAAGACAGGGTGCTTAAGATGAAGGCAACCAGCTAAAAGGCGCCTCACAGCCATCAGGATGCCACAAATAGGCAATATGAAAATTAACCTCTGCTAAACGTTACGGCACTCGGCCTGCGATGGACAATCAGGCAGGTACAATCTTGGCTCTTCATACACAAAAAGGGCCAAACTTTCTTCGTTCTTCTTCTTCTTCTTCTTCTTCTTTGTTAATCCTTAAATCAAGGTACCAGTTTCTCTTACAAAGGCCACTGTTGTTTGTAAGGCTGTTTTATCTCCAGACAGCTTTTTTCTCATATGTCTCGCAAGGCCAGTATTGCTCTCTCTCTCTCTCTCGCTCTATCTCTCTCTTTCTCTATCTCTCTCTCTCTCTCTTGATACGAGAGCATGCAACTTAGTGTGATCTGTTCTATGGTCATCGAATGCTCCCCACTTGTCATCTGTCTCAATCCTTATTTTGTTGTAAATAATACCCTCGAGTCTGTTATGCCCAGTTGTCTGTCTGAAGACGATGACCTGCTCTTCTCGCATTAAATCATAGAATCTGTCTTATTTCCATAAGTCTTGGTGTTGATCAATCCATTTTACCTTGAAGTTGGCATTAATTGGGGTCTTGTTCTCATTATGAGTCAGTGTGGATTCCGGCAAGAGCGTGGGGCCGCGGATATGGTCTTTGCTGCCAGACAGCTACAAGATAAATGCCAGGAACGGCACTGCGACCTCTACGTAGCCTTCATCGACATGACAAAGACGTTCGATAAGGTGAACAGACAAGGCCTCTGGAAAATCATGATAAAGTACGACTACCCAATGAAATGTGTCAACGTAGTACGGCAACTGCGTGATGGAATGCAGGCTAGAGTTCAGGAAAATGGTGAGATATCGAATTCCTTTCCAGTAACAAACGGCGTTAAGCGGAGGTGTGTGCTTGCACCAATCTTGTTCAACATGCTGTTCTCTGCAATGCTCACATGTTTTCAGAGACAGGGACATGGGAATCGATATAAGATATCGTATAGATGGTCATCTGTTCAGCTTAAGGCGGCTTCAAGAAAAAACTACGGTCAAGACACACACCATCAGAGATCTTCTGTTTGCTGACGATTGTGTCCTGAACGCTGTCTCAGAGGCTGATTTGCAGAAAAGCGTGGATAATTTCTCATCAGAGTATTTCAACTTTGGACTTACCATCACCACAGAGAAAACTGGAATAATGTACCAACCAGCTCCTGCGTACACAAAGTACACGAAATGCGTAAAGAATGTTATGATATTGTGTATGTGGAAGAAACTTAGATAAATGCTCACCACATACGTGAAAAGGAACGGCAGTCAGCGGATGGAACGATTAAAAGATTAGCACCAAGTGACAATGGACAGCGTTTAATAATATCACATGCAGGTATCAGACAAAATGGTCTGGTGAAGAATGCAGAACTTGTGTTTTTTTTTCAAATTACACAGACAATCGTGACTATCATACCGAGATGAATTGTAACATTTTTAGAGAGTGGATTCGAAAAAAAAAACTGCTCTGTCATCCTTGGATAGACCCTCCTGTTTGATAATGAACAATGCATCATACCACAACGCAGTGACACAAGAAGACACAATCCTGACATCATTCAGTACCAAAGATGCAATAAAGATATGGCTCACAGAAGAACACATATACGTTACGAAACGTACATAAAACCTTAATTGGATTACCTTGTCAAGCAACCACGAAAGGAACCGATATTTCAAATAGACGCGTTGATACAAGAGCATGGTCATATATGTTTGAGACTGTCACCTTACCATTCACACTTAAACTCAATTGAATTCGTTTGGGCAAAAGTTAAAAGACAAGTAGCAGCGGAAGGTAATACTTTCAAACTAAACCATATGAAAGAACTAACATATACCGCTCTCTCAAATATAGACAAAGATTATTGGGCTAAATGCGAGAACCATGTCTTGAAAGAGGAAGAGGGCTATTGGAAAAAAGATGGACTGTCGTTTGTTCAACCGAGAGCAGTCATCAATGTGTTGGAATCGTCCGACTCTGATCAAGTCAGAAATTAACTAATATGTCTGTTTTCCGAGAAATAGAAGTTTCCATCACCCTAGCAAACGGTTCTGTTCACGGCTACCACAATCAGCTAGAAGATAGATCTCAGAACTGAATTACAACCATTTATTGGTTTGCTCCAGCATTTCTTTATAAAACTGGACCAATCCATCTTAAGTATGTACTTTCTTTGATCTTTATATCATGTGCTGTTACATCTTCACACATTCTTTCTACGAAATGCCCAGTTACTTCTTGCAGTTCACTAAACACATGAATTACATTAAAAAGGACATTATGTGTTATCTAATGTATAAAATCTCTTTCGAGTTTGGAGATACCCCTATGCCTAAGGACAGACAATTGTTTTAATTTACTTTAAATTATTTTCCGCAGGGACGAAATAAATCCTTTGCTAACAAAGATCAAAGAAACTAGACGCTTTAAGAAAATGGTACTACCTGACCAAATGTAAATCATAGAGTCTTTGAGACATTGGAAAGATAAGATCACGTGCAAAAAACACGTTTATCGGTGCAAGGGTAATTGTGATATTAGACGGCAATTGACGGCAACCATTGTGAAACGGACTATAGTAGCAGGTAGCAGAAACACCCATTTTCTAAGATAAATTAGTGGCAGGTAGATGATACATCATTCTCAGAAATGAATCTATAGCAAGAAGAGTAAATACCATTCTCTAAAGCGAGCCAATAGCAAGACAAAATATGTGTGTTCTCCAAATGAACGAGCAATCAAATAGAAGAATATAAAGTTCAGAAGAAATGTTCCTTGTTTGGTGACGACCGAGCAACATTACCGTTTTCTCAAATAATTTAGTGATAATGCTGCTAATTACCACTCTCTAAAGTATACTAATAGCAGGACAAATAATTATCATTATTGAAACGATGATAAAAAAATAAAAAGTTTTTGCAAATAATTGTCCTTGAACTAAAGATATTATTATAAACGCACTTGTTGCCATACATTGTTGATTGGCATTTTTTAGATTTACATGCTATTTAAATTCATTTTTGTTCATACTGTTTTGAGTGTAACTGTTCTTTAAAACAATATATTGCTGCCAATGGAAGTAACAACTGTTTGTGCTTATTATGTGACATGTCGTTTTTCTGCATGTCTGCTCTTCTGTCCGTGTGTCTCTAGCTTTCGGTATTCTTTATAGTAACTATTCGTAATTGGTGCGTATTCCCTAGCATCTTATGTAGTACATGCATGTGCAACACACGCCACACGAGTCGGATCCAGCCCCTGCTCTAATTTTGTTCGACCTGCGAGGACTTTTTAAAATGTCTCTGAATCTGGCCTGTCATCCACCTACAGACAATTACATATTTATTTATTTTTTGCGATGAAAAATAAAAAATAAAACTTTGATAGCCTAAATATAAAATTCATGAATAAATCAATAATAATGAGTTAATTTCAATTATTTACTAGATGCTGACCTTACTTCTAACGTATGTGTCGCGTAATCTTGTGAACTTTACAAGGTACAGCAAGTAAAACGCAAGGAACGACCATTCAAACAATTAAATTAACATTCTTGAGTCGTCCACAACTATCAATATTGAATTGAGTGTCTATAAAGTTGTAATATTCAAGCTTATTGTGTTTAACTATATTTCTTGTGACAAATACCGATTTATTGTATTCGGCATGCCAAATGATTAAGATGACTTCATTGAAGAAGAAGAAGAGCGTGAACACTGGTTGACGTTCACTTCAAGAGAAGTGGACTAATCATTATTTTTTTGTCACAGAAAGAAAACCTTATTTGGCTTGTTTTGAAATTATTTCCGCTGTGGAAGAATACAACCTTATAAGGAAGTATGATACCAAGCACTCGATTACTCGATTGCAACGATTACAAATGTCAGACGAGAAAAGATAAGACACAAAATTTGAAAACAAAGTATGTCTGCTCAACATACGCTATTCCGGAAGTGGAATAATAATCAAGTCAAGTCATCCCGTAACCGGTGAGGTTGTTCGGGCACACATGAAGACACTCCACAGCCCAGCCATCCCTCTCTATTAGCGTCTGCTACCTGAGCCTCATCTGGTTGGAGATTGTTGCGTTCTTTTATGTTGTCCTTCCATCTCTTTTATGAACGACCTCTTTGTTTGCCGCCTTGCATATTTCCATGCAGGATCGTAGTTACAAGACAGTTGGCTCTCGATATGTGGCCGTACCAAACGAGTTTCCTGGAATAATAAAGAGGACAACATTGTTTGGGAAAGCTTCATTGTCAGTGAGAAAATTACAAAGCACTAGAAGCCATATTCCGAAGAAAACTTTGTCAAAGGGGGTCTCAGGGCTGTCATTAAAGTACAATTTCCTAATTTAAAAAAAGGATATTGAACAAAAATGTTTTTATCGCTGAACTGAGACGTATCGACGGAATGGTCGATGTCATAAAGATTAACCTCAAAGAAATCGATTCACAATTTGAAGGTTTTCAATTGGCATATGCGAGAGCACGCTCGAAACCGACACGCTCAGTTGAGTATATTTACTAGCTGCTCGATGCTAGTTTCAATTGTACGGAAGATTTTGCTTGCCCTTTAACTAACGAACGATACAAGGCAGAAGACATTTTCCAGGGAGTAACACATGTTTTAATAAATTCACTCTAAATTAAATAAGCTAAACGAGATATCAATCGATAGGTCTCCAACAATGAATGAGTCAAGCTTAGAAGTTCGTGCTTAAACCAGATGAAAGTTATCTGATATGAATATTATGACAGGGTTAACGTTATTTCTATCCTAGGTCACGGTACTATTTAATCTAATATGCAGCGTTATTGAATCACTTCATTTTCTATCGTTTTTCCTTACCACTATCACTCCTTGACTCACACTTTAATTAAACTATTAACAATTCTTTTAACGAAATCAAAACAAAGTTTATTTCACAAACATCATACACATCAGATCAATAAACTAAGCTCGTAAATCGTATCACATTGTTCATCAATTATTAACTAATGTTAATGTCTCTCAAGAATGTAGTTATCACACTTCTCTAACTAACTAAAACGTCTTTCAAGAGGTGTGTGCAATTAACACAGTTGTTTCCCTTGCACTAAACTTTACCCAGGGTTCTAATCACGTGGTCGGAATCTAGCAATTGTTCTATTCACTGTCTATATCTCTGTGCGTTGATATAATGCTGTCTATCGACTTGTTCTCAGTCCTCATCTCTACCTGAGAGACGATGACCGTTACACTCTTTAAGCACATTTATTTTTGGAAGACATATTAAATATTGAACTGTATCCTTAATTATTACGAAAAATACATATTCTTCCATCTATCTTGGAAATTCCTTTCTATCAAGTGTTCTATATTTAGACACCAACACAATTTTTCGAGGAATCTAGTACAAATAAATGCCGGCTAAACTAACTAATGTTTGAAAGCTATATCAGTGGGAAAAGTTCATTTAATAGTGCAAGAACTACCAGCGCAGGAAGATTGGATCTTCTCCCATCAAAAATTAAGTACGATTTAGTTTAAGAATGTGTCACCAAACTATTAAGCAAGAAAAACATTTAACCATTTTATCACACCGTAAATAACGTGCTAACGTCAGAGGATATGTCAACAATTGAAGAGCTATGCCGACGGTTAGATTAAAATCCTTTCACTTGAACATCAGTTGGATCAAATGAAACTGAAATGTATGTTTCACGACTGCTATGTGTCTGCTTAATAACTATGATTTGTATCAATTGTACTATATTAATTGTTTCTTAAAATCTCTTTTACATTTTTCCCGTAACATACTGATTCGACTGGCGTTGCCGCTCAATTCTATTTTTGTGTATGTGTGTATATACAATTTTTTTCTATAAAGTTGGCACCTCCTGTTATGAGGGGTTGTCACATGTTTTAATATAAATACTATCTCTGTTGCGTACCGTCGACTCACATCTAATCAATGTATTCTCGGTACTAATACCATGTTTCTGTCTTTGAAATCATGCAGATTCCCCTTTTATAGTAAATATACTCATGTCTAAACTCTATGCACCGGTTACAGACCCATATCTGACTGCCAGCGTCAGGGCCAGCAAACTAGAGCTGACAAGACCCTTCTACACCTTTACACGGTGATCCTGGATAACAGACTTCAATAGAGCAGACTGGTTACGGAGAAGGGATCGAAGAGGGAAGGCTAACCCGGTACTCAAACAATGCCAGCTGAAGTCGGATGTGTTGGACCGAAAGGTGTAAATATCGCTGTCAAGCTGTAAACTACGATACAACGCAATCCGTTCTCTGGACTACATTCTGCAAATTGCAAAGCCGCTTTTTATGGCTTGTAGCGGGAGATTGAGAACGAATCAAGCAAAGCCATCCATTAGTTAATTAAACACCAATCGTGCCAATTGCCACAACAAAAAAAGGCTTCGCGGTCCTGATTGACTGACCACGAGTTAATTTGTATAGTCCCTATTTAGCATTTTATAACAGAATAACAGAAAAAAAACTCCGTATTTTGTTAACGCTTTTTTAGACCGAGACACTGATATATCTTGTCGAGCGTACACTTAAATGTGATACTGGTTGGATAGGTGCAAATGTCTTACCAGGTGTCTCCAAGTATGTGGCATTGACGCCAACATGTCGATTGACAGGCTGTCTATATAGATCGTTCCAAATCCAGCGCTGCGTTACAACATTATCAAAGGGGACTAACACTAAAGCAACGATCAAATGCAATCAATCACTTGAGTAGTGTGGAATTTCTCATTTTCATAAGTAGGGAATTATAATACAAACAGTGTTCCGTTAACATTATTCGCAGACGCGGTCCAATACAGATCTGGTTCTGTCTGTGATCGAGTACGCAAGCTCGAAAACAGATATTGCGAACTAACAGGCAAGAGGCTTTATTAAGTTGTTCTTCTGCCAGAGATAGGAGACTAGATTTTCTGGAAGTTCTGACTAAAATTTTCGTATTTGGCAGGTGAAGAAAATATTCTATTCAGTCATGACAAAGGGGCGAAATTATCTTCCATCGTCGGCAAATACTGGCAACTGGGTAAGTTGTAATGTACAAGAACGTCAGCAAATACTGACAACTGGGTAAGTTGTTGTAATGTACAAGAACGTCAGCAAATACTGACAACTGGGTAAGTTGTTGTACTAGAACGTCAGCAAATACTGACAGCTGGGTAATTTGTTGTACTAGAACGACTGCAAATACTGACAACTGGGTAAGTTGTACTAGAACGACTGCAAATACTGACAACTGTGTAAGTGTTTGTACTAGAACGACTGCAAATACTGACAACTGTGTAAGTTTTTGTAATGTACAAGAAAAATCAATAATGCATAAACGAGAAATCGATAACTTAAACAAAACGAAAATAACCAATAACGATGACAACAAATACATAATCAATAAATCAAATAGATGACTAGCCAATGATGGTAGCTCTCAAGTACATTATATTACCAGGTAGAGAGGATGAGGGAAATGGAGAAAGAGGGAAGGAGAGAGAAAGACGGGATGTATGTGTGTGTATATGCTATTCTAGCTTGTTGGAAAGCTTATACTAGTTTGTTGCCTGGAGCTATATCAACATTAAGAACACATAACTCTCTGTAGGTGTCAGTGTTGTTGTTATATGATGTACATAATTACTGCTTTGTACCGTTGGCTATGCTACTTGCTTCTCTTTTGTTTTCCTATTACAAAAATTAGTTTAATTTTTATTTAGTTACGTAAAAAAAAATACTAATGTGCTGACATATACACTTTAAAACCAATATTCTAACTGGCACACTTTAAAACTAGTGGATTTAAAGATGCGCGATAATACTAATATTCTATCATGTGCAGTATGTAAAGTTCTGATAGGTACACTGTAATACGATGGGCGTTCAAATAAAACCGGGACTTTTTGTTCTAGTTCTACCTGCGTGTGGTATTGCGTGCTAGAACTACTGTCATTAGTTAGGGGCACTTGTATCCTATTACTGCTAGGTGGCCCACTTGTCATAGGCCACTCACATGACAGAGAAATACAAAATGGCGGACACCTTTGTCAGTGCTTGCATGGAACAACGTGTTGTGATGAAGTTTCTTGTGAAAGAAGACATGAAACCTGCAAAAGTTTACAGACGACTACAATCACAATATGTTGATGAGACACACAGTAAGACATTTGAATGGTGCACACGTTTTAGAGAAGGCCGTACATCCGTGAGTGATGATCCCGGCCGTGGTGGCTCTCAACACACCACAGTCATTCCTGTGAATATCCATATTGTGGAACGCCTTATCCTGGAAAATCGACGCATAACTGGTAGCCAAATTGCACAAGAGACAAGTCTTTCTCTGGGCACGGTAAACACTATTATTAATGAACATTTGCATTTTCGGAAGGTTAGTGCATGTTGGGTGGCAAGACAGCTTTACGTTTTGGACCGACGAAGATGAGTTCAAGCATGTACTGAATTGAAGGAATGTTTTGACATGGATGGGCATGCCTTTTTGAATTGCACACCAAGTAAATTTTCTATAAGATACACTATCTAATGTTCTGTCAGCTACACTATCTAATGTTCTGTCATGTACACTTTCTAATGTTCTGTCAGGTAAAGTATACAATGTTCTGTCAGATACACTATCTACATTTCTGTCAGGTATACTATCTAATGTTCTGTGAGGTACACTATCTAATGCTCTGTCAGGTACATTATCTAATGTTCTGTCAGGTACACTTTAATCTTTCTTTAAACTTTGCACCAATCTCCTTGGTTGCTCTTGCTCCCTGTATGATTTCTCATCCGGTGCATTATTAGTATTGAATGTCTCATCTTCCTGCTTCTCACCCTTCTCAGTAACTGAATCAGTTCTATCTGTCATGGTGTCTGTTCTCTGATATTGTGTCTATTCTCTCTGACATTGTGTCTATTCTCTCTGTATTGTGTCTATTTTCTCTGTATTGTGTCTATTCTCTCTGACATTGTGTCTATTCTCTCTGTATTGCGTCTATTCTCTCTGTCATTGTGTCTATTCTCTCTGACATTGTGTCTATTCTCTCTGACATTGTGTCTATTCTCTCTGTGTGTCTATTTTCTCTGTGTGTCTATTCTCTCTGTATTGTGTATATTCTCTCTGTATTGTGTCTATTCTCTCTGACATTGTGTCTATTATCTCTGTATTGTGTCTATTCTCTATGTATTGTGTCTACTCTCTCTGTATTGTGTCTATTCTCTCTGTATTGTGTCTATTCTCTCTATATTGTGCCTGTTCTCTCCGTCATTGAGTCTATTTTCTCTGTGTGTCTATTTTCTCTGTGTGTCTATTCTCTATGTATTGTGTCTACTCTCTCTGTATTGTGCCTGTTCTCTCTGTATTGTGACCATTCTCTCTGTATTATGTATATTTTCTCTGTGTGTCTATTCTCTCTGTATTGTGTCTATTCTCTCTGTATTGTGTATATTTTCTCTCTGTGTCTATTCTCTCTGTATTGTTGTAAATAATACCCTCGAGTCTGTTATGCCCAGTTGTCTGTCTGAAGACGATGACCTGCTCTTCTCGCATTAAATCATAGAATCTGTCTTATTTCCATAAGTCTTGGTGTGGATCAATCCATTTTACCTTGAAGTTGACATTAATTGGGGTCTTGTTCTCATTATGAGTCAGTGTGGATTCCGGCAAGAGCGTGGGGCCGCGGATATGGTCTTTGCTGCCAGACAGCTACAAGATAAATGCCAGGAACGGCACTGCGACCTCTACGTAGCCTTCATCGACATGACAAAGACGTTCGATAAGGTGAACAGACAAGGCCTGTAGAAAATCATGATAAAGTACGACTACCCAATGAAATGTGTCAACGTAGTACGGCAACTGCATGATGGAATGCAGGCTAGAGTTCAGGAAAATGGTGAGATATCGAATTCCTTTCCAGTAACAAACGGCGTTAAACGGAGGTGTGTGCTTGCACCAATCTTGTTCAACATGCTGTTCTCTGCAATGCTCACATGTTTTCAGAGACAGGGACATGGGAATCGATATAAGATATCGTATAGATGGTCATCTGTTCAGCTTAAGGCGGCTTCAAGAAAAAACTACGGTCAAGACACACACCATCAGAGATCTTCTGTTTGCTGACGATTGTGTCCTGAACGCTGTCTCAGAGGCTGATTTGCAGAAAAGCGTGAATAATTTCTCATCAGCGTATTTCAACTTTGGACTTACCATCTCCACAGAGAAAACTGGAATAATGTACCAACCAGCTCCTGCGTACACAAAGTACACGAAATGCGTAAAGAATGTTATGATATTGTGTATGTGGAAGAAACTTAGATAAATGCTCACCACATAAGTGAAAAGGAACGGCAGTCAGCGGATGGAACGATTAAAAGATTAGCACCAAGTGACAATGGACAGCGTTTAATAATACCACATGCAGGTAGCAGACATAATGGTCTGGTGAAGAATGCAGAACTTGTGTTTTTTTTTCAAATTACACAGACAATCGTGACTATCATACCGAGATGAATTGTAACATTTTTAGAGAGTGAATTGGAAAAAAAAACTGCTCTGTCATCCTTGGATAGACCCTCCTCTTTGATAATGAACAATGCATCATACCACAACGCAGTGACACAAGAAGACACAATCCCGACATCATTCAGTACCAAAGATGCAATAAAGATATGGCTCACAGAAGAACACATACATTTAACGAAACGTACATAAAACCTTAATTGTATTACCTTATCAAGCAACCACGAAAGGAACCGATATTTCCAATAGACGCGTTGATCCAAGAGTATGGTCATATATGTTTGAGACTGTCACCTTACCATTCACACTTAAACTCAATTGAATTCGTTTGGGCAAAAGTTAAAAGACAAGTAGCAGCGGAAGGTAATACTTTCAAACTAAACCATATGAAAGAACTAACATATACCGCTCTCTCAAATATAGACAAAGAAGATTATTGGGCTAAATGCGAGGACCATGTCTTGAAAGAGGAAGAGGGCTATTGGAAAAAAGATGGACTGTCGTTTGTTCAACCGAGAGCAGTCATCAATGTGTTGGAATCGTCCGACTCTGATCAAGTCAGAAATTAACTAATATGTCTGTTTTCCGAGAAATAGAAGTTTCCATCACCCTAGCAAACGGTCCTGTTCACGGCTACTACAATCAGCTAGAAGATAGATCTCAGAACTGAATTACAACCATTTATTGGTTTGCTCCAGCATTTCTTTATAAAACTGGACCAATCCATCTTAAGTATGTACTTTCTTTGATCTTTATATCATGTGCTGTTACATCTTCACACATTCTTTCTACGAAATGCCCAGTTACTTCTTGCAGTTCACTAAACACATGAATTACATTAAAAAGGACATTATGTGTTATCTAATGTATAAAATCTCTTTCGAGTTTGGAGATACCCCTATGCCTAAGGACAGACAATTGTTTTAATTTACTGTAAATTATTTTCTGCAGGGACGAAATAAATCCTTTGCTAACAAAGATCAAAGAAACTAGACGCTTTAAGAAAATGGTACTACCTGACCAAATGTAAATCATAGAGTCTTTGAGACATTGGAAAGATAAGATCACGTGCAAAAACACGTTTATCGGTGCAAGGGTAATTGTGATATTAGACGGCAATTGACGGCAATTGACGGCAACCATTGTGAAACGGACTATAGTAGCAGGTAGCAGAAACACCCATTTTCTAAGATAAATTAGTGGCAGGTAGATGATACAACATTCTCAGAAATGAATCTATAGCAAGAAGAGTAAATACCATTCTCTAAAGCGAGCCAATAGCAAGACAAAATATGCGTGTTCTCCAAATGAACGAGCAATCAAATAGAAGAATATAAAGTTCAGGAGAAATGTTCCTTGTTTGGTGACGACCTAGTAACATTACCGTTTTCTCAAATAATTTAGTGATAATGCTGCTTATTACCACTCTCTAAAGTATACTAATAGCAGGACAAATAATTATCATTATTGAAACGATGATAAAAAAAATAAAAAGTTTTTGCAAATAATTGTCCTTGAACTAAAGATATTATTATAAACGCACTTGTTGCCATACATTGTTGATTGGCATTTTTTAGATTTACATGCTATTTAAATTCATTTTTTTGTTCATACTGTTTTGAGTGTAACTGTTCTTTACAACAATATATTGCTGCCAATGGAAGTGCCAATTGTTTGTGCTTATTATGTAACATGTCGCTTTTTCTGCATGTCTGCTCTTCTGTCCGTGTGTCTCTAGCTTTCGGTATTCTTTATAGTAACTATTCGTAATTGGTGCGTATTCCCTAGCATCTTATGTAGTACATACATGTGCAACACACGCCACACGAGTCGGATCCAGCCACTGCTCTAATTTTGTTCGACCTGTGAGGTCTTTTTAAAATGTCTCTGAATCTGGCCTGTCATCCACCTACAGACAATTACATATTTTTTTTTTTTTTGCGATGAAAAATAAAAAATAAAACTTTGATAGCCTAAATATAAAATTCATGAATAAATCAATAATAATGAGTTAATTTCAATTATTTACTAGATGCTGACCTTACTTCTAACGTATGTGTCGCGTAATCTTGTGAACTTTACAAGGTACAGCAAGTAAAACGCAAGGAACGACCATTCAAACAATTAAATTAACATTCTTGAGTCGTCCACAACTATCAATATTGAATTGAGTGTCTATAAAGTTGTAATATTCAAGCTTATTGTGTTTAACTATATTTCTTGTGACAAATACCGATTTATTGTATTCGGCATGCCAAATGATTAAGATGACTTCATTGAAGAAGAAGAGCGTGAACACTGGTTGACGTTCACTTCAAGAGAAGTGGACTAATCATTATTTTTTTGTCACAGAAAGAAAACCTTATTTGGCTTGTTTTGAAATTATTTCCGCTGTGGAAGAATACAACCTTATAAGGAAGTATGATACCAAGCACTCGATTACTCGATTGCAACGATTACAAATGTCAGACGAGAAAAGATAAGACACAAAATTTGAAAACAAAGTATGTCTGCTCAACATACGCTATTCCGGAAGTGGAATAATAATCAAGTCAAGTCATCCCGTAACCGGTGAGGTTGTTCGGGCACACATGAAGACACTCCACAGCCCAGCCATCCCTCTCTATTAGCGTCTGCTACCTGAGCCTCATCTGGTTGGAGATTGTTGCGTTCTTTTATGTTGTCCTTCCATCTCTTTTATGAACGACCTCTTTGTTTGCCGCCTTGCATATTTCCATGCAGGATCGTAGTTACAAGACAGTTGGCTCTCGATATGTGGCCGTACCAAACGAGTTTCCTGGAATAATAGAGAGGACAACATTGTTTGGGAAAGCTTCATTGTCAGTGAGAAAATTACAAAGCACTAGAAGCCATATTCCGAAGAAAACTTTGTCAAAGGGGGTCTCAGGGCTGTCATTAAAGTACAATTTCCTAATTTAAAAAAAGGATATTGAACAAAAATGTTTTTATCGCTGAACTGAGACGTATCGACGGAATGGTCGATGTCATAAAGATTAACCTCAAAGAAATCGATTCACAATTTGAAGGTTTTCAATTGGCATATGCGAGAGCACGCTCGAAACCGACACGCTCAGTTGAGTATATTTACTAGCTGCTCGATGCTAGTTTCAATTGTACGGAAGATTTTGCTTGCCCTTTAACTAACGAACGATACAAGGCAGAAGACATTTTCCAGGGAGTAACACATGTTTTAATAAATTCACTCTAAATTAAATAAGCTAAACGAGATATCAATCGATAGGTCTCCAACAATGAATGAGTCAAGCTTAGAAGTTCGTGCTTAAACCAGATGAAAGTTATCTGATATGAATATTATGACAGGGTTAACGTTATTTCTATCCTAGGTCACGGTACTATTTAATCTAATATGCAGCGTTATTGAATCACTTCATTTTCTATCGTTTTTCCTTACCACTATCACTCCTTAACTCACACTTTAATTAAACTATTAACAATTCTTTTAACGAAATCAAAACAAAAGTTTATTTCACAAACATCATACACATCAGATCAATAAACTAAGCTCGTAAATCGTATCACATTGTTCATCAATTATTAACTAATGTTAATGTCTCTCAAGAATGTAGTTATCACACTTCTCTAACTAACTATTACGTCTTTCAAGAGGTGTGTGCAATTAACACAGTTGTTTCCCTTGCACTAAACTTTACCCAGGGTTCTAATCACGTGGTCGGAATCTAGCAATTGTTCTATTCACTGTCTATATCTCTGTGCGTTGATATAATGCTGTCTATCGACTTGTTCTCAGTCCTCATCTCTACCTGAGAGACGATGACCGTTACACTCTTTAAGCACATTTATTTTTGGAAGACATATTAAATATTGAACTGTATCCTTAATTATTACGAAAAATACAAATTCTTCCATCTATCTTGGAAATTCCTTTCTATCAAGTGTTCTATATTTAGACACCAACACAATTTTTCGAGGAATCTAGTACAAATAAATGCCGGCTAAACTAACTAATGTTTGAAAGCTATATCAGTGGGAAAAGTTCATTTAATAGTGCAAGAACTACCAGCGCAGGAAGATTGGATCTTCTCCCATCAAAAATTAAGTACGATTTAGTTTAAGAATGTGTCACCAAACTATTAAGCAAGAAAAACATTTAACCATTTTATCACACCGTAAATAACGTGCTAACGTCAGAGGATATGTCAACAATTGAAGAGCTATGCCGACCGTTAGATTAAAATCATTTCACTTGAACATCAGTTGGATCAAATGAAACTGAAATGTATGTTTCACGACTGCTATGTGTCTGCTTAATAACTATGATTTGTATCAATTGTACTATATTAATTGTTTCTTAAAATCTCTTTTACATTTTTCCCGTAACATACTGATTCGACTGGCGTTGCCGCTCAATTCTATTTTTGTGTATGTGTGTATATACAATTTTTTTCTATAAAGTTGGCACCTCCTGTTATGAGGGGTTGTCACATGTTTTAATATAAATACTATCTCTGTTGCGTACCGTCGACTCACATCTAATCAATGTATTCTCGGTACTAATACCATGTTTCTGTCTTTGAAATCATGCAGATTCCCCTTTTATAGTAAATATACTCATGTCTAAACTCTATGCACCGGTTACAGACCCATATCTGACTGCCAGCGTCAGGGCCAGCAAACTAGAGCTGACAAGACCCTTCTACACCTTTACACGGTGATCCTGGATAACAGACTTCAACAGAGCAGACTGGTTACGGAGAAGGGATCGAAGAGGGAAGGCTAACCCGGTACTCAAACAATGCCAGCTGAAGTCGGATGTGTTGGACCGAAAGGTGTAAATATCGCTGTCAAGCTGTAAACTACGATACAACGCAATCCGTTCTCTGGACTACATTCTGCAAATTGCAAAGCCGCTTTTTATGGCTTGTAGCGGGAGATTGAGAACGAACCAAGCAAAGCCATCCATTAGTTAATTAAACACCAATCGTGCCAATTGCCACAACAAAAAAAGGCTTCGCGGTCCTGATTGACTGACCACGAGTTAATTTGTATAGTCCCTATTTAGCATTTTATAACAGAATAACAGAAAAAAAAACTCCGTATTTTGTTAACGCTTTTTTAGACCGAGACACTGATATATCTTGTCGAGCGTACACTTAAATGTGATACTGGTTGGATAGGTGCAAATGTCTTACCAGGTGTCTCCAAGTATGTGGCATTGACGCCAACATGTCGATTGACAGGCTGTCTATATAGATCGTTCCAAATCCAGCGCTGCGTTACAACATTATCAAAGGGGACTAACACTAAAGCAACGATCAAATGCAATCAATCACTTGAGTAGTGTGGAATTTCTCATTTTCATAAGTAGGGAATTATAATACAAACAGTGTTCCGTTAACATTATTCGCAGACGCGGTCCAATACAGATCTGGTTCTGTCTGTGATCGAGTACGCAAGCTCGAAAACAGATATTGCGAACTAACAGGCAAGAGGCTTTATTAAGTTGTTCTTCTGCCAGAGATAGGAGACTAGATTTTCTGGAAGTTCTGACTAAAATTTTCGTATTTGGCAGGTGAAGAAAATATTCTATTCAGTCATGACAAAGGGGCGAAATTATCTTCCATCGTCGGCAAATACTGGCAACTGGGTAAGTTGTAATGTACAAGAACGTCAGCAAATACTGACAACTGGGTAAGTTGTTGTAATGTACAAGAACATCAGCAAATACTGACAACTGGGTAAGTTGTTGTACTAGAACGTCAGCAAATACTGACAACTGGGTAAGTTGTTGTACTAGAACGACTGCAAATACTGACAACTGGGTAAGTTGTACTAGAACGACTGCAAATACTGACAACTGTGTAAGTGTTTGTACTAGAACGACTGCAAATACTGACAACTGTGTAAGTTTTTGTAATGTACAAGAAAAATCAATAACGCATAAACGAGAAATCGATAACTTAAACAAAACGAAAATAACCAATAACGATGACAACAAATACATAATCAATAAATCAAATAGATGACTAGCCAATGATGGTAGCTCTCAAGTACATTATATTACCAGGTAGAGAGAATGAGGGAAATGGAGAAAGAGGGAAGGAGAGAGAAAGACGGGATGTATGTGTGTGTATATGCTATTCTAGCTTGTTGGAAAGCTTATACTAGTTTGTTGCCTGGAGCTATATCAACATTAAGAACACATAACTCTCTGTAGGTGTCAGTGTTGTTGTTATATGATGTACATAATTACTGCTTTGTACCGTTGGCTATGCTACTTGCTTCTCTTTTGTTTTCCTATTACAAAAATTAGTTTAATTTTTATTTAGTTACGTAAAAAAAAATACTAATGTGCTGACAGATACACTTTAAAACCAATATTCTAACTGGCACACTTTAAAACTAGTGGATTTAAAGATGCGCGATAATACTAATATTCTATCATGTGCAGTATGTAAAGTTCTGATAGGTACACTGTAATACGATGGGCGTTCAAATAAAACCGGGACTTTTTGTTCTAGTTCTACCTGCGTGTGGTATTGCGTGCTAGAACTACTGTCATTAGTTAGGGGCACTTGTATCCTATTACTGCTAGGTGGCCCACTTGTCATAGGCCACTCACATGACAGAGAAATACAAAATGGCGGACACCTTTGTCAGTGCTTGCATGGAACAACGTGTTGTGATGAAGTTTCTTGTGAAAGAAGACATGAAACCTGCAAAAGTTTACAGACGACTATAATCACAATACGTTGATGAGACACACAGTAAGACATTTGAATGGTGCACACGTTTTAGAGAAGGCCGTACATCCGTGAGTGATGATCCCGGCCGTGGTGGCTCTCAACACACCACAGTCATTCCTGTGAATATCCATATTGTGGAACGCCTTATCCTGGAAAATCGACTCATAACTGGTAGCCAAATTGCACAAGAGGCAAGTCTTTCTCTGGGCACGGTGAACACTATTATTCATGAACATTTGCATTTTCGGAAGGTTAGTGCACGTTGGGTGGCAAGACAGCTTTACGTTTTGGACCGACGAAGATGAGTTCAAGCATGTACTGAATTGAAGGAATGTTTTGACATGGATGGGCATGCCTTTTTGAATTGCACACCAAGTAAATTTTCTATAAGATACACTATCTAATGTTCTGTCAGCTACATTATCTAATGTTCTGTCATGTACACTTTCTAATGTTCTGTCAGGTAAAGTATACAATGTTCTGTGAGGTACACTATCTAATGCTCTGTCAGGTACACTATCTAATGTTCTGTCAGGTACACTTTAATCTTTCTTTAAACTTTGCACCTATCTCCTTGGTTGCTCTTGCTCCCTGTATGATTTCTCATCCGGTGCATTATTAGTATTGAATGTCTCATCTTCCTGCTTCTCACCCTTCTCAGTAACTGAATCAGTTCTATCTGTCATGGTGTCTGTTCTCTGATATTGTGTCTATTCTCTCTGTATTGTGTCTATTCTCTCTGACATTGTGTCTATTCTCTCTGTATTGTGTCTATTCTCTCTGTATTGTGTCTATTCTCTCTGACATTGTGTCTATTCTCTCTGTATTGCGTCTATTCTCTCTGTATTATGTCTATTCTTTCTGATATTGTGTCTATTCTCTCTTAATTGTGTCTATTCTCTCTGTATTGCGTCTATTCTCTCTGTCATTGTGTCTATTCTCTCTGACATTGTGTCTATTCTCTCTGACATTGTGTCTATTCTCTCTGACATTGTGTCTATTCTCTCTGTGTGTCTATTTTCTCTGTGTGTCTATTCTCTCTGTATTGTGTATATTCTCTCTGTATTGTGTCTATTCTCTCTCACATTGTGTCTATTATCTCTGTATTGTGTCTATTCTCTCTGTATTGTGTCTATTCTCTCTATTTTGTGCCTGTTCTCTCCGTCATTGAGTCTATTTTCTCTGTGTGTCTATTTTCTCTGTGTGTCTATTCTCTATGTATTGTGTCTACTCTCTCTGTATTGTGCCTGTTCTCTCTGTATTGTGACCATTCTCTCTGTATTATGTATATTTTCTCTGTGTGTCTATTCTCTCTGTATTGTGTCTATTCTCTCTGTATTGTGTATATTTTCTCTCTGTGTCTATTCTCTCTGTATTGTGTATATTTTCTCTCTGTGTCTATTCTCTCTGTATTGTGTATATTTTCTCTCTGTGTCTATTCTCTCTGTATTGTGTATATTTTCTCTCTGTGTCTATTCTCTCTGTATTGTGTATATTTTCTCTCTGTGTCTATTCTCTCTGTATTGTATATATTTTCTCTCTGTGTCTATTCTCTCTGTATTGTGCCTGTTCTCTCTGTCATTGTATTTGTTTTCTCGTCATCAATGCACTAACTCCCTGACCACCTTTTGTGCTCATAAACTGTCACTACCTTCTTTTGCCTGGAGCCTTCAGCTGTCATTATTTCACATAAGATTTTACCTTGACGCCATTGTGAAGTCCGTAATTGATATATGAAGCTATAATAAATTGCGAATGCGTTAAATAACTGCGACTAGAGCTTGTTAATAAGGTGATACAAATACAGGATACTATAACGTTCAATAACGTATTGATTTTTCTTATCGAACCATGGCGCCGGTGCCAAGTTAAATTACGGGTCAAGCCTTGACTTTGAGATGGCAATGTGGGGATTTGGGGTTTCATTTTTCGTTCATGCAACCAGGTATGCGGTCTTCTGATAAAGGGGCACTTTACGTGTCGTGTACCACGGAGCGAATATAAGTTAACATAGAGATAAAGACAGGGTACATAACAAAGTGTAGACACTAGAGCATTCGGAAACCCGAGGCTTATCAATAGTAGATTTGAAAATATATCGACACGCGCCAATACGAAATACGTGTGGGCACTCGAATCAATACCAAAAGATCAAATGGGCGACGTCGCCATTAACTTAACGAACATTGTGTATATAGAAGCACAGAAGTGGTTGTGGCGGATCTGAAAAAAACATTTGTTCAATTATAGGGGAATTGGGAAAAGGCCATTTTTATAAGACGGAGATCTTTAGTAACAGGAAATTTCCAGAAAGCAATTATTTTACTGCCTTCGAACACATAAGAAGTAGGGAAGAAGATGTTGGGAGATGAAGAGGATGAAGAAGATAACGATTGTGCTTGTGTTAAAGGTGAAGAAGATAATTGTTGAATGGGTGTTAAAGATGAAGAAGATAATGATTGTGCTTGTGTTAAAGGTGAAGAAGATAATTGTTGAATGGGTGTTAAAGGTGAACAAGATAATGATTGTGCTTGTGTTACAGGTGAAGAAGATAATGATTGTGCTTGTGTTACAGGTGAAGAAGATAATGATTGTGCTTGTGTTAAAGGTGAAGAAGATAATGATTGTGCTTGTGTTACAGGTGAAGAAGATAATGATTGTGCTTGTGTTAAAGATAAAGAAGATAATGATTGTATGGGTGTTAAAGGTGAAGAAGATAATGATTGTGCTTGTGTTAAAGGTGAAGAAGATAATTATTGTTCTTGTGTTAAAGGTGAAGAAGATAATGATTGTAAGGGTGTTAAAGATGAAGAAGATAATGATTGTAAGGGTGTTAAAGATGAAGAAGATAATGATTGTAAGGGTGTTAAAGGTGAAGAAGATAATGATTGTAAGGGTGTTAAAGGTGAAGAAGATAATGATTGTAAGGGTGTTAAAGATGAACAAGATAATGCTTGTGCTTGTTGTATAGATAAAGAAGAAAATATATTGGACGACGCATTTATTTCTAATTCAGAAAAAGGTTCATCGTGAAAATTAGGAGGTTCCTCTCTGTTGTCGGAGCTGGGCCTTATGTCAGCCCAGGCAGAGGTGGGTCTGTGTAGGTGGTACCTCTCTGTTGTCGGAGCCGACCTCATGTCAGGCAGAGGTGGGTCTATGTAGGCAGTTCCTCTCTGTTGTCGGAACCGGGCCTTATGTCAGCCCAGGCAGAGGTGAGTCTGTGTAGGTGGTACCTCTCTGTTTTCGGAGCAGAGCCTCATGTCAAGCAGAGGTGACTCTGTGAAGATCGGATTTAGATAAGATTCAAAAATGGTTTGAGCGGTGGCAGATGGAGTTTAATGTAGATAAATGTTCAGTCATCCACATTGGTAGAACTAATATGGAACTTAATTACTGGATGGTAGAGAACAATATTAGTAAGATGAAAAAAAGGAAAGGTACCTAGGTGTTATTATAGATCATATAGTTAAGATGCGCAGCAAGTCCATGTGGCAGTGAATAAGGCTAACGAATAGCTGGGCATGATACGAGGCGTGTTCAAATGAAGCCGGACCAAACTGCAACAAGTGAACATACATACCATGCGCATCATGACGTCACTTCTTGTGTAAACAACACATACCATCGTCAAGTTTGCCAAATTTCAATATCCTCCGACTCATAGTTTCCTTCGCAGACCGTTGAGTACATGGCGGGTGTGATACGGAATCCGTCCAGAGTTTATCAGCGAGCGGTGATTTGGTTTATAACAGTTGAAGGATGTCGACCAGTTGACATTCATCGTAGAATGCAGACAGTGTATTGTGACAAAAGTGTGTCGAAGACAACAGTGAAGAACTGGATAACGATGTCTAAAGAAGGACGTGAGTTAACGAAAGAATTTCTGAGACAAGGTCATATCCTAATTGTTGCGTTAACTTACGTCCTTTTGCGCCTGTCGGCCCAGTGCATTCGACTTCTGCATGCATTTTATGTAAGGTTTCTTCTTCCTCCTACATTTTCTCAGAGTTTGTTTTCCCGGGGTAACAGCCGGTGCTGTGGTTGGAATCAAACTCAGCATCTTTAGGTTAGGTTGTAAGCCGTGTCGCTTAACCACTATCCCACGCCGTCCCCATAGTCCAATATATTTCCTCTCATTATTTCTCGTTCTATCTCTCTATCTGATATTTGTGATGTGATTTTCGTCCATCTCATACGGTACAGACCACTTTCTTTGTTCAGCTGCGTGGACAGTATTTTCGTGTCCGCTGAAATTTGGGATTTTCGCGGTGCTTTGGAATAAAGGGAGAAAGAAAGTGCGCTTTTTTAATCAACCTCACTCTCTGGTCCAAAGCTACCTTTGATCAATGCCAAGTTTTTAGTCCAGGTGACTGGAGATAGCAAAGGATGCAGACTTTTCCTAAGGGTTTACTTCAGAAGCCTTTTAGGTATTCCGCAAGGCAGCGAAGGGTGGTAGTATCTATCGTTGTATGTCGTGCCTTTCCCATAACCGAAAGAAATCGTAGGGATATCACTTTTGTCGACGTAGTAGCACAATTTTGGATCACGTGATTAGCTCTCACCGGCAACCTACAAAGAAGGGTAGGACTTATGATGCTGATAAAAAGTGATGTTTTATAGCATTCTGCAAATTCAAATTAATATACAGGTAGACCCAAAATGCTCATAGAGTTCGTTGCATTAACTCTATTAGTGATAATTTTGGAGGCCTGACAGAACTTACTGTGAAATCAGAACATCTGTGAAGCTGAAGCCTGTTCCCACTTGTCTCTAGCTGACACAGGTCTAGGTACTCTAGTAAGTACTTGTATATGTGGAACTTGTCTCTAGCTGACACAGGTCTAGGTACTCTAGTAAGTACTTGTATATGTGGAACTTGTCTCTAGCTGACACAGGTCTAGGTACTCTAGTAAGTACTTGTATATGTGGAACTTGTCTCTAGCTGACACAGGTCTAGGTACTCTAGTAAGTACTTGTATATGTGAAACTTGTCTCCAGCTGACACAGGTCTAGGTACTCTAGTAAGTACTTGTATATGTCGAACGTCAGTGAGTCTCGGTGTCGACGGTGACTTCGTCAGAAAAATATTAGTAAAACACCAGCATCAGTACCCCGAGTCTACCACAACTGTTTTTTGTCAGTCAATTGTTATGTTGTTGGAGAAACAGTAACAATAACAATTGATACGTCTCGCCATATGATTTCTGAAAAACAGTTTTGATTTCTCTAACAAGCGTTCCATTTTTTGTAAAAATTCTTACCAAATATTTGAACTCTTGGCCTGTTCATGTTTCTTATTCTTCTGTGTTCGTTTTGAAACCGACGTTTTGTTACGTTGTACCATAATTTACATAATTTGCGCTTTTCATCCCGGTTTCACCTGGTTTAAGCACATCATTTTTGGGACCTGGTTTGAGTTCTCTCTTTGGCCTGCACGAGTTCAGTCAATTTCCAAGACCGACACTTTGGTGGGGGGAATAGGATCTTGGTTGGCACCGATTAGACTATTTTGACGCAAGCAGACAGCTTCTTCAGCCTCTTTTTAAGTTTTATATTTCTTCACAATGTATGTCCTTTGTGTACTAATCTTTACAATGTCTGTCTTATGTGTGCTAATCTTCACAGTTTTTGTCTTATGTGTACTAACCTTCACAGTTTTTGTCTTCAGTGTGCAATTTTTTTACTTTTTGTCTTGTGGATGCTAATCGTCACAGTTTTTTGTCTTTTGTATGCTAATCTTCACAGATTGTGTCTTCTGCACGCTAATCTTCACAGATTGTGCCTTTTGTACGCTAATCTTCACAGTTTGTGTCTTCTGTATACTAATCTTCACAGTTTTTGTCTTCTGTATGCTAATCTTCACAGTTTGTGTCTTATGTACGCAAATTTTCTCAGATTGTGTCTTCTGTACGCTAATCTTCACAGTTTCTGTCTATGTGTTCTAAACTTCATAGTTTCTGTCTTATGTGTGCTAATCTTCACAGTGTATGTCTTATGTGTGCTAATCTTCACAGTGTCTGTCTTATGTGTGCTAATCTTCACAACTTGTGTCTTCTGTGTGTTAATCTTCACAGTGTCTGTCTTCTGTGTGCTAATCTTCACAATTTGTGTCTTCTGTGTGTTAATCTTCACAGTGTCTGTCTTCTGTGTGCTAATCTTCACAGTATCTGTCTCTGTGTGCTATCTTCACAGTTTATGTCTTATGTGTGCTATTCTATCAGTGTCTGTCTTCTGTGTGCTAATCTTCACAGTTTCTGTCTCTGTGTGCTATCTTCACAGTTTATGTCTTATGTGTGCTATTCTATCTTCACATTTTCTGTCTTCAGTGTGATAATATTTATATTACATTTGTCACAGGCTGTCCACGTGCATTTATATGTTTTTAAAGTATGTCTTAGTCCTCATATATTAGGCTTGTGTCGTATGCAAATATTTATGTAATGGGTTTAGTGTTTTGGTTCTTGTGCTAAATTCCATTTTTAATGATGCAATATGGTTGACTTCAGTTTTTATTCTGGCTATGTAAATATTGAACATCAAAGATGAAATTATACATTTATGTCGCACTCCTATGATTATTTAAAAAGCATATGATTCCGTCAGTTGTTTTTATTACATCATTGTTTGTACGATACAATGCTCGCACATAATCTAAATGTTTTCATTATATTCCTTAGTCTTGTAATACTGTCCAGAGTTTATAGCTATATACTCAATCAATATCAAAAGCCTTCTCGTGTTCTATTTTTGCTATTTTTGTATTTTTTTTTCATATGCTATCGTTATTTCGCTTAATTGTCTAAATGTGAATAAGACTCCGGTACATCTAATTCCCTTTTCTAATTCAAAAAGCGCTTTTCGCAACTGTGTTTCAGTAGTTTCTCTTATTCTTGGCTCAAATATTTTCCCAAACATGTTTTCTGTGTAGCTGAATAACGATACTTCTCTGTACACATCACAGTTTCTTTTACCGGATGATATTTATGGGTACAAATGTTGAATTAAGTTCATGAATCACTTGTTGGATAAGGATTTTGGATTTAATTTCTGGATAGGTTTATGAATAACTTGTTGGGTAGGGTTTTGGGATTTAATTTCTGGATAGGTTTATGAATCACTTGTTGGATAAGGATTTTGGATTTAATTTCTGGATAGGTTTATGAATAACTTGTTGGGTAGGGTTTTTGGATTTAATTTCTGGATAGATTTATGAATCACTTGTTGGATAAGGACTTTGGATTTAATTTCTGGATAGGTTTATGAATAACTTGTTGGATAAGGACTTTGGATTTAATTTCTGGATAGGTAACTTGTTGGGTAGGGTTTTTGGGTAGAATTGTTGCATTAGGTTATGGATAGCTTGTTGGATGAGGTTCTAGGTTTATGGATAGCTTCTGTGGTTTTTTGTGTGTAGAATTGTTGAATTAGATTTATTGATAGCTTGGTGGATGATGTTTTTGGGCAGAATTGTTGGGTTAGGTTTATGGGCATAATTGTAGGATGATGTTCTTGTGTAGAATTTTGGGTTGAGGTTTATGGATAGGATTTGTTGATGGAGTTCTTTGGTAGAATTGTTGGATTATGTTTATGGATAATATTGTGGGATGAGGTTCTTGTGTAGAATTGCTGGATTATGGATCAGGTTTTTGGGTAGAATTGTTGAATGAGGTTTTTGGGAAGAATTGTTGGATGCTGGTCTTGGGTAGAAATATTTGATGATATTGTTGTGTTGAACTTTTGGATGGTGTCTTTGTGTAGAATTGGTGGATTAGGTTTTTAGGTATAATTGTTGGATGATTTGTTTGGGTAGAAATGTTAGATGATTTTTACATTATGTTTTGGGTAGAATTGTTGGAAAAGTATCCGTTTTTTGTTAGCACAAAGGAATAAATGTAACTTAAAACTAAACTTTAAAATCAATTTGTTGATACATAAAGTACTTTTTGCTTCAATGATTCGCTTCAAGTGAAGCATGGGGCTACAGCTACATAGGAAGCCTGTATTCGAGCATGTCCAACGGGAATTTCAATATCGATGTTTTTACACGTTGAGGTTAATAGCACAATGCACACGCCTTTTGTTCGTCTTATATGACATTCTTAGAAAGTTACAGTGGCTCTAGTCTGTACATCCCAAATGCCACACTGGTGAAGCTGTTGTAAAAGACTTGTTGAAGTTGGATGTGTAGAACCGAAAGTTGCAAATATCGCAGTCAACTTGTATACTATAACACAACACATTCCGTTCTCTGGAGAACATTCTGCTACTTGCAAAGCCTTTTTTGTGGCTTGGTAGCGGGAGCTTGAGAACGAACGAGGAAGAGGAAATATTAAAAGCAGACCATCTAGTGAAACATGTCGTGGTATACAAGCATATTGTAGACGATACTTATCTGACACATCATGGTGGTAGAGTGCCGGGTCAATCTGCGCCTGGTGAGTCTTTATCAATCGTTGTTATTCTCTGGCCTTGTTTGTGTTAAGTTTACATTAATGTCACTCTCACAATGTCACGGAGTGTTTTTGTTGGACGAGTCAGCAGCAGTGCACCAAGCTGCTTATGTCCCAAGTTGCATGATTGCAGTCTGTTTTCAGGGCCGTCACTTGAAGGCAAAATTAGCCTTGGTTCGTTGAACGTAATTCAAGCAGCCAACTATGAGTCGCTGGCCGCTGCTGGCAGCACATTCACTGTTGCATCTTCAACCCCGAAAATATATTTCAGACTTCAATGTTTTCCACCTAAAACTAGCACAACAATATGGAATACGTTTTTGAAGAACCAAAGCCTCATTCTGGTATGTTAACTAGAAACCTCATTGATCGCATATGTAGCCATATGTAATACGATCCTAGACATGCGCAATAGCTGCATTGTTGAGAAAGAATGGCGTTTCCCCTCTAGGGTATTAGGATAATGAATTTTTAACTGCTTGGTAATGCATTTTATTTTTGACAGGGCAAACAGTGATTTGATTGAACGAATGCATTGGTTTATTGATTACTGCTTGGGAAAAGAAAACCGCTAAGTTTGTCAATTATAAATTGTTGATAGTAATTCTCGCCTAAGTGTTACCGGGCCTGAAAGCGGAGCAGAGCATAGCATAACCGTTACCTGCCAGGCGACTAAGGAGGGTGAGGCATGGACCGGCTACCAAATCCTATAGAAAATACAAGTCGAAACAAAAAAGACAAATCACTTAGAATTAAAATATATTTAAACAATCCAAGACAGAAGAATGCACTCTGTCGATAGGACTGATGGTGCGGGGCAGAGAACACGATCAAGATTCAGTGTCACTGACTTTCATGTTCTCTTATTTTTTAAATGTCTCCAGAAAGCGGTACTTTTACGTAGTATGTGAATAAGGAAAGACCGCCCATGCTGCCTTAGGACTGAAAAATTACAAGATTGATATTTAGAATTGTGTAAAACAAGGGGAGATGAGTGTAGATCAAAATTAAATACACAGGAAATGCTGCTACTGTCCCCAGGGCACGAGGAAAAAGGCTTACATCAAAGGAGTTGCCTTAATGCTGCTACTGTCGACAGGGCACGAGGACGAAGGCTTATATCAAAGGAGTTGTCTTAATGCTGCTAGAGAACACTCCCAAAGCACTTATATAAAGGGAAGCCATTGAACTCAAAATATTTCCATAAGCAATGTAAATATAAACAATGTCCAATGTTATGAAGCAACGAATGGTAACAACGAGACACTTTACCCCAAGCTAACTAAATATCATGTAAACTTAATAAAGATAACATTATAATATTTATGAATGGCCTAAATGCTAAGATTATAAACAATAATATATATTTTCAAGATGTCAACAAAAACAAAACACGGAATCGGGACTAAAAATGGATAGATAATTTTTGTCATACATATGTACATAGAGTCATGCGTGCTTTAAATAATTGGTATAAATGTACATATGTTTGTGTGGTGACACCATAACTTGCAAACCGGGAGACATTTCGAGCTGAAATTGTCACTGAACATTATATGAATGATTTGTAGATCAGTCCAACTATTTCACGTCTCTATGTCAAGCGCTTTACGAGACGTGGAAAAAAGTTATAAATATTGTTTACCAGATAGGAGCGCGTGACCGAATGGTGTCGATGTCTGAATACTGCCAAGGCATATGTTGTTTTTATGTTGAGGTGAAATAAGCAAATATAGCCAGGACACGACGTGGCGACAGTGGCATGTAGTGATCGGCATACAAATTCCTCGACTACCCCAACAATTGAAATAAAGTGGTTCAAGAGTGAGTTTTTTTCAATTTTTTTTTAAAGTCAAGGTTACAGTTTACCGACAAATAGACAGATAGAGCCGGTATTAGGTATATATTTTGGTAGCAATACAAACAAAGTAAATAGATACAGATCATCATCATGTAGCATGTCCTTTATAGAACGTCGCTCCCATAACAGTGGGTCTGAAAGAAACGCTTTCCCTTCCCAAAACTCCAGCCTCCGCCACAGTCATATTCAGGAATTCCTGGATATCTTGGTACCATCGTCTTCTTGGTCTAACCTTGCCTCTTTTGCCTGGCACCATACCTTCCATCTCTGTTCTCTCAAGACCGCTGTGTCTCTTGACTTAACTTAACGTCTTTATACTGGTTTAGAAGACTCTGCAGAGTCTGTATACAACCAGTTCCATTTACAACCCCTTCCTCTAGAAGCTGTACGCATCCAATCTGTTCTTGATGTGACCAATCTGTTCTTGATGTGACCAAAGTATTTACATTTTCTGGCCAAAATTGAATTGTTAAACCAGTTCTCCTCTATGCTCAACTCTTGTCGAATGTCTACATTTGTCTTTTTCTCCGTCCAGGCTATTCTGAGGATATTTCTGTAACATTTTGACTCCAAGGATACAGATATTGTGTCTTAATAGTAGAAAATGCCAAATGAGCTTGCATCGCATCTCGGAACCATAGAAATCAAAAGAAATTAAATTTAACACAAAAAGGCATCTTCAAATCCAATGTAAAGACAGGCCGATTGTAAAGCTATGAAAGATGGAGAATATTAAAAACAACAACCAAAAAGAGATACACACTTTCATAAACTGAGATGGTTTTATAATATCAAATATATGCGATGAATGACAGCAGTAAATCCCGATAATCACCAAAATACCAAAAATGTTGAAGAAATAAACAAGAACAGTAACAGACGATAATCAACGTTTCAACATAAAGGTCTTTAGGAGAGACTGGACAACAACATGCTCATATACGGTTGGCGCGACCAGTCCGTGTTGACAAATCGAACTACATACCTACCTACTTACCTACCTACCCTCTGTTCTAGAATCCCCAGGGTAAAATAATTAGTGAGATACCGAAATACACACTCAGGCGAGAGCTAAGTACACACATATAACAGATACAGTAGACGTGGAGAGAGCTGAAACGAATGGCTCCGGAAATGAGCACATGCGTGTTTGTGAAGACCTCTGTTTTACATGGCGCTGAAAGGTTCTGATGATGATGGTGATGATGATGATGATGTGTTAGCTTGAATCATGTTTAATGTCAGATCAGTTTCCCCACAGGGGGGAACCCAGAGATATGGAAGGACGAATACGTGACGTCACGAGTACACGAGCTATGCTTGAAGCCCCGTTCTCTACACCGCTTAATCCTGGAAGCCCTCCAGTTATCTACAAGCACAGGGAAAAGGTCTGTTATTCAATACGTTGTTAGAACTGTGTTACTATCAATGCTTTCTCTCTGTATGTATGCTGTGTATCTACGTATGTCAATGTGTCTTTACATCTTTTGGTGTTACTGCTTCTTTTGTGTGTATGTGTCTTTGCCTCTTTTGTGTGTGTGTGTCTTTGTCTCTATGTGTGTATGTCTATTTCATGTCTCTATATGTGGTATCTTTGTGCATATGTGTCTTTTTTCTATGTGTGTCTTTGTCTCTATGTGTGTATGTCTGTTTCTATATGTGATCTCTTTGTACATATATGTGTTTTTTTCTCTATGTGTGCCTTTTTCTCTATTTGTGTCTTTTTCTCTATGTGTGTTTTTTTTCTCTATTGGTGTCTTTTTCTTTATGTGTCTTTTTCTATATATGTACCTTTTTCTTCATTTGTGTCTTTTATGTGTGTATTTTTCTTTATGTGTCTTTTTCTCTATGTGTGCATTTTTCTCATTAGTGTCTTTTTTCTTTGTGTGTGTGTTTTTTCTCTATGTATGTCTTAATCTTTATTGGTTTTTTTCTCTATGTGTGCCTTCATCTTTATGTGTGCATTTTTCTCTATGTGTGTCTTTATCTTTATTGGTGTCTTTTTCTCTATGTGTGCATTTTTCTCTATGTGTCCTTTTCTCTACTGGTGTATTTCTCTTTATATGTATATTTTTCTCAATGTGTTTGTCTTTGCCTCTGTGTATATGCCTATACGTGTATTTTTCTCCGCAGACGTAATTGCATTTTCACATTTTCTAAACCTCAGATTATTCCAGATTCCGCTTCGTGTTATTGGAGTATCGCATTGTAATCTCGACATATTCGCTGTACAGTCGCTCGACTTCCTATATGTGTGTCCCAAGGGTCTTTTATTGGGAAAAAAAAGAACATGTCTACGGCACTCCTTCGTATCGTAAAAGGTCACTAAAGTGGTATGTGCATGAGTTTAGCAGCCTCTCCATGCAAAACAAATCCACTTAATACAAGAAACACCAACAGAAGAGCACATTCCATGCTTTGACTTACGCATCTTGTTTGAAGATGTACAATGGTGACCAGATACTTCGTAAGAATAAAAATAGAAAGAAAGACTGCCCACAACTTAAAGTCCCTGACACATGTATCTGTCTTGTTCTAGTCCCTGAGACATATATCTGTTTTGTTCTAGTCCCTGACACGTGTATATGTCTTGTTCTAGTCCCTGACACATGTATCTGTCTTGTTCTTGTCCCTGACACATGTATCTGTCATGTTCTAGTCCCCGACACATGTATCTGTCATGTTCTAGTCTCTGACACATGTATATGTCTTGTTCTAGTCTCTGACACATGTATATGTCTTGTTCTAGTCCCCGACACATGTCTATGTCTTGTTCTAGTCTCCGACATATGTGTCTGTTTTGTTCTTGTCCCTGACACATGTATCTGTCTTGTTGTAGTCTCTGACACACGTATCTGTCTTGTTGTAGTCTCTGACCCACGTGTCTGTCTTGTGCTAGTCTATGACACATGTATATGTCTTGTTCTAGTCACTGACACATGTATCTGTCTTGTTCTAGTCCCTGGCCCATGTATCTGTCTTGTTCTAGTCCCTGACACATGTATATGTCTTGTTCTAGTCCCCGACACATGTATCTGTATTGTTCTAGTCCCTGGCACATATATATGTCTTATTTTAGTCCCTGACACATGCATATGTCTTGTTCTAGTCCCAGACACGTGTATCTGTCATGTTGTAGTCTCTGACACACGTATCTGTCTTGTTGTAGTCCCCGACACATGTATCTGTCTTGTTCTAGTCCCTGACACACGTGTCTGTCTTGTTCTAGTCCCCGACGCATGTGTCTGCCTTGTTCTAGTCACTGACACATGTATCTGTCTTGTTCTAGTCCCTGACACACGTGTCTGTCTTGTTCTAGTCCCCGACGCATGTGTCTGCCTTATTCTAGTCCCTGACACATGTATATGTCTTGTTCTAGTCCCCGACACATGTATCTGTACTGTTCTAGTCCCCGACACATGTATCTGTATTGTTCTAGTCCCTGACACATGTATCTGTCTTGTTGTAGTCCCCGACACATGTATCTGTCTTGTTCTAGTCCCTGACACATGTGTCTGTCTTGTTCTAGTCACTGACACATGTATCTGTCATGTTCTAGTCCCTGACACATGTATCTGTCTTGTTGTAGACCCCGTCACATGTATCTGTCTTGTTGTAGTCCCCTACTCATGTATCTGTCATGTTCTAGTCCCTGACATATGTATCTGTCTTGTTGTAGACCCCGTCACATGTATCTGTCTTGTTGTAGTCCCCTACTCATGTATCTGTCTTGTTGTAGTCCCTGACATATGTATCTGTCTTGTTGTAGACCCCGTCACATGTATCTGTCTTGTTGTAGTCCCCTACTCATGTATCTGTCTTGTTGTAGTCCCTGACATATGTATCTGTCTTGTTGTAGACCCTGACATATGTATCTGTCTTGTTGTAGACCCTGACATATGTATCTGTCTTGTTGTAGACCCTGACATATGTATCTGTCTTGTTGTAGACCCTGACACGTGTATCTGCCTTGTTCCAGTCTTTCTTCATAACTATCATTCTGGAATCCCACTATCAGTTTTGTTGCTCTTTTTTTGTATCCTTTCCAGCATGTTTATATCCCCTCTATGATAAGGACTCCACACCTGCACACAGCACTTCATTCTAGGTCTAACTAATGCTTTATTCAGTTTGACTATTACTTCCTTGCTTTTATGTTTAATATTTCTTGTTATTATAATTAACATTGCATTTGCCTCTTTCACTGCTACCTGGACTTGCTCACTCACCTTACCTGTATGATCTATTATAACCCCTAGGTCCCTTTCCTTTTCTATCTTTATAATATTGTTCCCGCCTATTCTGTAATTATGTTCCATATCGACGACAAATAGGCCTATTCTTCGAGGAATGTCAAGATGGCTACATGCATTGGTCAGTGAGTCCTCCTCTTCCCACAGAGGGCAGGCCTGCAAAACATGCTCTGCAGTCTGTTTACTCAGACTGACATGAATAATATATAATGTATATATAACTTATACATGTCTGTATTAGTGTTTTTATTAAACTGTAATGTAAAACTTTGAAATAAAGAATAGAACAGACCAAACAAAATAGGAATCTCATGAAATGTGTTTCCGTTCACCGTATTTCGCTATTTCCCAAGGCGGTGTGCGTTGCACTATGTTGTTATATTGCGCCTGTCGGCCGACCCAGTACATCTGACTTCGACAATCATTTTGTGTAAGGGCCTGCTTCCTCCTGCATTTTCTAAGGGTTTGCTTCCCCGGGGTAACGGCCCTTGCGGTGTCTGGCCAACAATCCTCGCGTCTCCATCTCTTGAAATGAAAACCAGCCCAAACAACATACAATTGTCAAATAAAAGCAGAGTTAAATAAACACCTTTCTAATGACACGGAACCATAAGACAGTGTTCACATGAGTATATTTCGTTGATGGGAAAAACTGTATCATTAATGTGAATTTGAGGTCGCAATCATGTGATATGAACAATCTTTGAAACAAAGGTGGTAACTGAAAGATATTTTAACATTAACTAAGCACACGCAAATTAATCCAAGCTTCCCCAGTCGTAGTCGCCCAGGCCTAATTGTATAACATTAGTTTCAGTGACGAAATAAGGTGCCCCAATCCGACTCGTCAATGACCAGTCGATTGTCTTCACCTGATTTTTATTTTCTATCTTTTGCTCTTGTCTTCCAGCCTACATACATGACTTCTAACCCCTTCTCGGAACACGACAACCGGCACACCATTGAAGGCCAAGCTGATTATTTGGGCAACGTAAGCTACCATTTTAAGCTTAATTATGTGATAAGTGCGGCATTTTATATAGTTGTACAGTTGTAGAACAAATGAAAATATAATCTGCCTGTGAAAACGATGTTCCAAAAGCTTTGATGATGATATGTTTGATAGATAAACATATATATTTGATAGATCAACTAATATGTTTGATAGATAAACAGCTGTGTTTAATATATCAACAAATGTGTAAATTTACTTAACATAACGTTTTTATACTGGTTTAGAAGACTCTGCAGAGTCTGTATACAATCTGTTTCTTTTACATTCACTTGATCTAAAATTACCTAAGCGCATCCAATCTATTCTTAAATGCATTCATTGACCGTGCCTTTACTATTTCCTGCGGCAATGCATTCCAAGCACTAGCTAATAATTTGCTGATTAGATCTAATCTGGATATTTCTTTAATTAATTTGTAGCTGTGGCCTCTTGTTCTTGTAGGAGATTATATTTTGAAAAAAACTTGTTATTTATTTTTGCTTTTGATTATCTTATAAACCTTCGAATTGTTATATTTTTTAGTTTTTACTCAAAACTGTAATTTTGGAATCCACTATCAGCTTTGTCGATCTTTTTTTTTTATTTTTTTTTTTTTATTTGGGTATCCTTTTCAGCATGTTTATATCCCCTCTACGATAAGGAATTCACACCTGAACACAATACTCCAATCTAAGTCTAACTAATCATTTATGCAGTTTGACAATCACGTCGTTGCTCCTATATTTAATATTTATTTTTATTATACATAACATTGCATCTAACTTTTTCATTGCTACCTGCATGATCTATTATAACCCCTCGGTCACTTTCCTTTTATATCTTTCTAATATTGTGTAACAGATCTTAGCTGTAGAGACAATACATAGAAGGAGCTAAGACGTTTTTAACATTTAACAGAGTTGTGAGGATAATAGGTAGAGTTTAGACAACCATTTCTCTATTTCTTTGTCTTTGGATTTAAAGGACTAAGTAAGTGCAGCTGAATTCAGTATCGCCAGAATTTGAGTAACCAAAACGAACCACGTACGTTTTTGTCTCAAAGTGCGCAGGTGGGAGTTTAGGTAAAGATACGTAACCTGATGTAACTCCAGCCATGTGTCCACATGTGAGCCGATAGTGGTGGTAGGCGGGTAGACTTGTTGCCGCCGTCAAATTCGCGTCGTCTGGAATCTACGCGAACAGGATGGTGGTTACAGGCACGCAGACGGACAAAAACGGGCGCCGTTTTGGAAACCACTCTATCTGATGATGCAGATCTAATATAAATCCCGGCGGAGAGACGTGAAGCAGAAAATAACACTTTCGAAAGAGACGCTCAGTGGAAAGCAGGCGACGGAGATATGCAGTTGAGGCAGATTTGAGTTGAAAACCACAGACGAGGGAACAGTTCCCTTCAGAGACAGAGGTAGATTCGAAAGAGACGTTCATTGGAGAGCAGATGACGGAGGGTGGCAGTTGAGATAGACACGCAGGAAGCAAGGTAACTACCCCTATATTATGTAATGGTCGCAATTATAAGTCGTCAGGAGCTAGAAGCAGTCTTCCAATGATCTCATGGATCATATTTGACGCAGTCTATCCTGATCACGTCGAGACCAATTTGATCTACCGCCGACAAAGAGGAATACGACTACAGACGTCATGCATGGGTTTAGAACCTACGAACTTCACCATCAGCAGCAACCTGCAACAAAGTTCGATCACAGCAGGCCAAATTAGGAGAGGAGAAAGAACCGAGCCATAATAGTATTGATAAGGTTAGGTTTAGCAGTAGGAGTGTTTTAGCAAGTGTGTGAGAGAATAATTTAAGTCGTTAGAAGTTTAAAGTTGGTAGTGTTACTTGAATACAGAATATGTTGTATTGTGTTTATATTCAGTGTTACTTGAATTTGTTTAGAGTGAGTGAAGAGTGAAATAGAATAGAACATACCCCTTTACCGTCTGCGACAGAGCTTCATCAAATCGATAGGGTCTGGCGCAATTATTCACTCCCATTCTGTAATTATGTTCCATATTGGATCTACCATGTGGATGACTGTACATGTATCTACACTAAACTCCATTTGTCAGCTCACACACCATTCCTTAATATATTTTTTTAAAATCCGACCTCAGTATTTCCACTTCTGCTTCAGGTGAGACCTTATTGCATAGTTTGATGTCTTCAGCGAACTTTACAATCATGGATCCGGCATTGTTGTCCAAATCATTTATATATGTCAAGAACAAAATTGGTCCCAAAACCGAGCCCTGTGGCACTCTACTTTTTACTTCACCCCACTCAGAGTACTCCTCATTTGTGTCCACTCTCTGCCTTTTTCCCGTTAACAAATTTTCAATTCATTTGGCAATTTCGTCCCCTATTCCGTGCGATTTTAACTTCCTCAACAACCTTTGCTGAGGTACTCCATTTAAAGAGCTGTGTGAAAACTCTAGATAAATAACATTTACTGGCTTCCCTTCATCTATAATTTTTGTAACCTCCTCCGTGAATTCCAATAAATTTATCAAGTACGATCTACATCTAGTAAATTCATGCTGACTAATTCTGATTAGATTAAACTTGTCTAAATGCATTACTATGTTTTATTTGATTATTGAATCTAACAATTTATAGACTATACTCGTTAAACTCACCGGTCTATAATTTGCTAGATCAGATTTTTTTCTCAGGACGTGGTTGACCCGTGCAGAAGTGTCAGGCCGCTGCTGACAGAAACACAAGCAGTTCGCGTCACCAAGTTGTATCATTTCAATACTTGGCAGAAACACTCGTCAATAAGCAGACAACGAGCCCGAAAACTCCACGGTCATACTGCACCAAATCTGACACTCTGATTCATATAAAAATAACATTTTTTTAGGATTTCCTGAGGATACCCCTACTGAGCAGCAAATATGGTGCCGTAACTGTGTGCGGGTCTACATTGATCTGCTGATTTAGTTTATTGTAGATGCCGCCAGACCATTGATTTGCTGGGAATTGGGGAATTCACACTAGTAGACGACTTACATTTGTGTTCATGAAACGTGTTGTTGTTTTCCATTTGGACTGGTTAATTCGCTCGTTTTGTGTGTTTTCTTCCGTCCGATTATCCTGGAATGGATATCGGCTATATAAATAACACTACGTTTAAACATGTATCATATTTCACGGTCTAGTTTACACGGCTGAACTTCACGAGACTGGCACCCTTCCCCCTAGCTTCAAACAGTGTTAGCTTTGTTGTATGAAATGTATACACAACTATAATGAACTTCCACCTGGAGAGAGATGGGCTCCGTCAGGTGTGTAGCGGTCCAAGACACACCGTTGTAGTATGGCGGGAACAATAACGGCGCCTCAACGACCTTCTAGGTTATGGGACGGATGATGATGACCCTTACTCAAAGAATGTGAACTTATTCTGTATCTATTTCGATCACTACAATTCTGTAGAGCGCGCATTTTCAACTTTAAATCGGATACATAGCTATTGTAGGTGCATCTGGAGTCAAGATCGTTTGAGTGGGTTTAGTAAAATTTCAATTGAAAAAAATTAGAAAAAGGCTAAAGAATGAAATACGCAGTTTATGATTCAGTGATTGAAATATTAGTTTGCAATTCTTGGCTCATACATATATTGTGCATGGCTTTCTGACTCATTAAGACACATTTTTACTCAGTGACATTGTTTTCTCAGGAAATATATCTTACACTAATGTTGTCTATGAGAGCTGAGTTAGCGGCGCAGGTTAGCACCTCAACAAATAGTACCAGAATAATCTTGGAAAGTGAAGGCAGCAGACGTGATGTTGACCCCATCACATCTAGTGTGCTGTTGGTCAAGACAAATATGGGGCTAACACCGTATTTCAAATATGCTACACTGGCGTGTTAACGGGACATGTGGTCTTGCTACATTTAGGGGTGATACGTGTTAATATAGTTACTTTCTTAGCACCATCTAGTTTAGATAGTGTTTATAAAGAATACAGATACCTAATAAGCATACTAGTTACAGCGCTACAATTCTTTGCTCCCCATTCGGGTTTCAATAACATGTATACATTGTTTCGTTTTCTACTGTTATAAACGTATTCCTGTATCTTTGGTTGTCATCTCAAACATATTTTACATGTCATTGTTCAAATTAACGTGTCATCTTTTATTTGTCTTTCTTTTC